>OX359247.1:53822326-54422326 GCA_947179485.1 Allacma fusca | reverse complement strand
TAGTTGATCTGCTGTTGGAACATGCTTAATCTGAATTTCATCTTTTGTAACTAGTTCCCGTGTGAAGTGATGTCTAACATCAATATGCTTTGTACGCGCATGCATCTCTGGGTTTTTGACTAAGCGAATTGGGCTATGATTGTCAACTAATATTGGTGTAGGATCGTTTTGATGGTACCCCAATTCATGAAGGAACGAACACAGGCAGTCAACGTCCCTGGCACCAGAGGCAAGTGCTATATACTCGGCCTTGGTTGTGGATAGAGAGAGGCAAGGTTGTTTTTGAGAAGACCACGTTATAATTGAACCATTTAGAACTACCCCATACACACCGGTTGATTTTCTGGTGACCTTGCAGGCAGCATAATCTGCATCAGTGTAAGCCTTTAGTTTCACGTCTCCGGAGGTATCATACGTGATACCCATGTCTGATGTTCCTTTGAGATAGCGGTGGACTCTCTTGGCAGCTGTCCAATGAGACTCATTGTAGCAATTCATAAAATGAGCCAGTCGGGACACGACAAATGATATGTCAGGCCTGGAACACTTTGATAGAGCAATTAACGGCCCAATTAGTTCGCGATACGGCAGTGATATCGTTGGCTTCTCAGCTGGAACCAATTCAGTGTATGGCTGTACTGGGACACTGGTATGGTTTGACTGAGTCATATTGAAACGTGCAAGGACGTTTTTGATATAGTTTTCTTGGGCAATCTTAATTTTACCTGTTTCACCTTCACGAGTTATTTCAAGGCCTATATAAGTTGTCAATAACCCTTGTATAATTTTAAATGTTTCTTGATTTCTTTCCATGACAAGTGTCAAAATATATTTTCGTTTTCAGAACAGTAGCCCATCATCAACGTAGAGTACCAAACACAAGAAATTATTGCTAAATTCACCAATAAAGATACTTGGGTCAAATTGAGACTGATTGAAACCAAGAGTTTGCGATAAACATTTAGAGAACTTGTCATGCCAACACTTGGGGCTTGTTTCAAACCGTAAATGCTCTTGAGCACATGAAAATCACAAGCAACAAATTCGAGAGACAGAATGAAATGAAAGCCTTGATATATATTTGTTTTCTGTATAACATTAAATGCTAATAATTGTTTTCAAAAGTTGAATTTGTACGAAAATGTTAAACCGTAATAAATGACAAAATAATGAAAAAAGCACATGAAGAACTTTCCCTTGGGGTGCAATGGGTATCCAATGGGTATCTTGACATAAATGTCTTCTTAAAGATCTCGGTAGAGAAATGCAGTTGTTACGTCAAATTGAGTAACGTGAAGTCCAACACATGCATCAATGTTCAATAAAATCCTAATTGATTCATACCTACTTATAGCGGCAATGGGCTCGAAACAGTCGACACCTTCTTCCTGGCGGTAACCGCAGACAACTAGACGAGCTTAGGACCTAGCTATGGAGCTATTTGGATTGTTTTAGATTAAATACCCATCTAGTGTCCAATAGTTTTGCTCCCTGGGGTTTATCTACAATTTCCCATTATTTATTTGTTTCCTGGCTTGCAATTTCTTCTGCAACTGCCTTGCTTCATTCCTTTCTATATGATGATGCCATGGCGTCTTTATATGTTGTTGATTCTTCAACAATTGTAACAGTCATGGCTGATTCGTCTTCACTGTCTTGATCTTTGTATTGCACTTGTTTTCTTCGGGGGCAATGTCTCTCAGACAATATTTCAGCTTGCAAACATGACTGGTTTTGTTTTCCATGAATGATAGGAATTAATCTTCGTTGTTGCGTCTGACTTTTGTTTTAGGAACGCTACCTGTCTGTACCTAGTTGCATGATGTTTCAATAAGAGGAAATACTGAGATCCTGAGATTGATGGACAAGGCATTTTGCCTGAGAGATCTGCATAAATGGCTTCGCCTGGTTGCCGTTTTTGGGGTATTGTGATACGGGGAAATGTTTTTCTCTTTAGCTTTCCTAACTGACATTCTTCGCAAAATACATCTGCGCTTACTTATTTTAATGGAATTCCTTTAACAACATCTTTCCTGCCAGTTTGGAGATGAATCAAAAACAGATTTACTCGAGTTGCTGCGTCAAGGTCACTTTTTAGAACCATGACAATTCAATATTCATTAGTGAAAACAGTGACATATTTGTTATTAAACTGTTCAAACTTCACTGAATCCTTATAAATGATTAAACCATTTTCACCGGTATATCGAAATTCAAGTCGTTCATGTTACGTTCGTAATATTTTGGGCTGTTTTTGCCAAATGACTACCATGAGTCGTTTTTTACTGCTTTCCAATATTGTTTTGGAATAGTATAGAACTGAAAACACGTATTATGTTTACTGAAAATATCTAGATATGGTTTGTCCTACCAAATGGTAATGGGAGGACCCGTTCAGTGTCACGTCTGTAACGAGTTTTAAACCCGCAATTTAAACTTGTAGTCTTTCTGTTTTACGAAGTCGCCATTTCGATTGGTGGAAATTGAAGACATTTAGGAGGTTTATAACATGTGATACACCACGGTTGATTAAATCCTCGACGCCTTTACGGGTGAATAAACCTATGAACTGACTCATCATGTACGACACATGCGATTTTAACATTTACAAACTATGCTGTCGTGTTTTTCTAGGCTTTGTTGTAGTAGCTTCACCAGAGGTTCGTGTACTTCATTGACGAGTAACTCGACGTCTTTTTTAATTTGTTCTCATAAGTACTTATACCAGACGACAACTGCCACATGTCTTCTCATGATTTCATGGAAAACATGTTGATCGATCGTGGTTCAATTCAAATGATTGCATAGTTCATTTTTTCTTCCACAACGATATTTCGGAATGATAGAGCAGAATAACCTTCGCGTTATTGCATCATGTATTTCAGAAAACGTATTATGCATAAGAATACTTAGAAGAATAGCAGAACCTAGAAAACGGTACTTACTCGGTTTGAAATATTCCTTGGTGTTGGAAAACGTTTGCTTCTAGTTCAGTCGCGTGACTTGCTTGAGACGCCGAAACTTGTTTGGAATACATGTTAAGTTAATCAAATTTTGGGATCCACAAATCTATCGGCTTCAACATGATTAATATTGACGTGTGTGGGATATGTATATGTCAAAGTAAGAAGTACAAGAATAGCACACGTGAAAATAAACGTTTTCAGCATGATATTAATGGTTATGCGTGTGGCTGATTTTGTGTTTCACGCAGTTTCCCTGTGCAGTTTTCCTTAAGATTATTTAATGAAACAACATAATACAGTGTACAAATTGTATTTGTACTAAACGAAATACCAAATGCTTTCTCAATTGACGACGTATTCATATTGTGGGGATACACATACGTAATATGTAATCGGTATGGATTTAGTTTATAGACTAGATAATAATATTACTTGATTGAGCTTTCTGATATCCCACAAGTGACTTTAATTTGCACATTATTATTCAGAGTAAAGACATTTGCCAATGACGGCATAATTTCGCAAGCCATGGGAACCATTCCTTTGATTTAAATTTTACTTTCACTGTCAATTTAACTCCATTTACTGCTTTATGTACGTACGTTTAGGGCGTTTTATCTTGAAAATGTCGTTTAACTTTCAAGTAGTTCGTTTTGTTATAATAAATATTATGTGAAACAAATATAAGTAAAACATTATAAATAAAGTAACCAGTCGTTTTCGATTCATCAAAATAAACGGGAAGGAATTGCAACTGCACTGGAAACTGAGATCTGAGTGAGTCCCTACGCCAACAAAATCTAAACCGTTAATCATACGCAGTACAAGCAGCTTAGGAATTCGACCCATAATAACAGTTACGAATATGATGTCGGATTTGAGCTTTTGAATATTTGAATCCAGAAACATGATATCCTTTAGAGCTTTAACTCTGCTCAAAGCAGAGTACTATAATGCATTAGTACCTTTGGAGCCAGTCATTTAACAAGTTCTGGAAGAGTTAAGCTGTCTTGTGAATATTTAAAACAAATGCCAGAATTTTTGATACGTGTTGTGGTGATTTTTGAAGCACATGCATTCAACGTAAATTTGCTTGCTGATTTTTTTAGCTAAAATATCACATTCTCAAGGCAAATAAGCACACCGCAATATCCATCTTTCTTATATGCGCATTTTTACCCGAATATTTTGGAAAATCAACCAATTTAGTTGATAGGTCTGCAAGTTATGCCGCTCTCAAAATCATTCGGAATTTTTACATCTGAATCTGAATCGTACATCGTCTTGAACAATCTGTATGTAACACCGGATGAAGGATAAGCAACTTCAAAAAATGTGTCAAGCGATCCATTAAAATCCAAATTTTGGTTGTAAATTCTTGTGTAGCATAACAAGGCCGTTTCTACACACTCAGAATGTCTTCAAGAATCCCCGCCAAATCGGATTCTACCCAGTTATAGTGAAACACGAAAATATTCAGCTATAGAGAATGCATAAACATTTGTCATATAATAAAAAAAATAATCACTATACAGCCAAAACATCTGTTTCGGCAATGTTTCTTAATTATTTTAAACGACCAAAGTTTGAAAAGTTGTCTTCCAGTGCAGTTCTTCACGATGAGAGTGCAACACTGTAGTCTTCATCCCAATGGCACTCGTTTTTACGAAATTGGGCTACGTGAATAGCGTTGGCCGTCATTCGGAGTTCATTGTAATTCTTTTGAAACCCAAAATGGTTTTGAATCCTTCGAATTTGACTTCTGTTGTCAATAAGAAAGAGTCTCCCTGACTGCAGGTCAAAGTATGAATTTTACTGTGAGTTAATTTTCTGCTAAACTAGTCGGCCAAGTCATTATAGTAATATTAATATTCAATTAATCGCAGCAATTTCAGATGATTTTGGAGTGTTTAAACTATCTGTAGGACACTTCTGACAGTTTGGTTAACTTGGACAAGTATCCTAACGTCAAAGAAATTTTTTATTTTATTTTAATACTCCATTGGCCTCGTCAGTCCCTGTGGAACGGTTATGCAGTTACGCAAGTCTTGTATTTAGTCCCAAAATGGTTTCGCTTTCTGATGTTATTTTTAAAAAGTTTGTTTTTCTATTACTGTGCTCAAAAAATCGAGGTGAATTGTATTTTGAGAAAGGTGTTTGAAATTCAGCCGATTTGTTTCCTAGATTCAATTGGATCAACAAACATATCCCCAAAAAGTTTTTTGAAGGTACATGGTGCAAATTCTCTGATATTTTTGGATCGATATTTTGATTTCGTAATGGTTCCAACGACCACTTCATGTCCTCTTTCAGCCAACGTGTCAATTCACGGGATGTACACTTGTTTCTCACTTAGCGTTGTCAGTGGAATCATAAGGAATATTTTAGTCGCTTCACCACTAAAGTGGGCCGGTCCTAGTATTAGGATTGCTATCACAATAATTTTAACCATCATTTTCAAGCGATGCTTAATTATTCAAGTGGGAAATCACCAAAGTAGTCTATGCATGTAAATACTACACTGGTACTGTAGTTTACAAGTTGCACGTGAAATACGTGGCTCAAAATTGCGCCATTAGTGTGCATTTATAAATCTACAGGAATAATAGTATATGTCATGTCGACTGTGTCGATAATGGGAAGTGTATCTATGTATTTTAAAACCCTACCTTTTATTTCCAAATCAAATTAAACAAGAGAAATGGAAACGATGCATAGGAATGTAGTTAATAGTGCAACTATTAACCATTTCAAGGTTTCGTATGAAACTTCTGCAGAGATTTAGAATATTATTGTCATTAAGGATGAATAACTGTAGTATCTGTTTTGAGAAACATTGCTTTGATTAAACAATTATACAGAAACTCATGTCAATGTACCTGCGTTTTAATAGACTATACTGATGTTTAATATCAATTTGAGGGTATAATAATTATATATAGTAATACTGAGTCAACGTTTGTCTTGTTTAGTTTTTTTTAAAGTGGCAATAATGTCTGCACTATAGCTATAATTATCAGTAGTTGTGCAATTGTACGATTTGGTCGGATTAAACAAATTTTCCTGGAATAATTACATAGTTACTCCTAGTGGTAAAATGAATGTTGTACTCCAGTGCTGTGAACAAGTTCAAGTAGAGAGGGGGTATTGTAAGCCGAGTTCAGTTTAGTGTTATACCAGTAAAATATAATAAAATTTGAGAATTAAAGTCATAATCTGGTTTCTTTCCTAAACTTTACCATGAAACTGGGAGTCAAGTATAATTTTCAACCTGGAGTCTTGCTTGATCGTCAAGTCATGTTCGTAGTCAAATATGATAATGTAAAACCTGATAATGAGTCATAAAGTACTAGTTCAAGTAAGGAGAAGTTCCCCAGCCAGCACACGGATGTCGTAGTTATATCAGTGCGACATCAGTCGTACGAATTCACTGATATCGTACTGATATGGATAATTCTTCAGCATGACACAATAATGATATCATTACGAATATGAAATGTCCGCATTTTTGCCTCTTTATCCTACCGTGCGCGAATCGTAAATCTATCAGTTACGCGATATACTTCTGAAGCATTTCTGAGATGCGCCATCCACATGGTTCTATTAATACTTGATACTAATTTATAATGATTCCTTTCTATTGTAAGTAAATGATTTGTGAACAATTTGATTAAGGTATATATTTTAGAGTTTATTGAATGAAACCCATTTTATTATGCACAAACCACTTTAAAATTGAAAAATTAAGGTACATTAAGTTGTAATAAACTTCCTTCGATGTAGGTAATATGCATTAGGAATTGATAATATAAAAGAAGAATTGAATTATTAATAAAAATAATTAATAAAAATTGGCTTCATGGCAAACTCAGGTAGGTAATTTTCTTAACGTCAGTTCGACACAATTAGGCTTCCTACTATTGATGGGAAGATGCCTGGAAATAACGTATAAACAATAAGCAGTAAAATTATGATTCTAAAATTAATGAATGTAAATATAATAAAAATGGAAATACAATTTAAAAATTGAAATTACACATTACCGATCTTTTAGACAAAGCATTGAGGTGAGCTTTAACTCGGTCAGTTGAATGCTGTAGCCATGGCATGGCGAACTTTTGATCTCGGAATATGTTGCATTATTAGTGATACGATGAAGCAAACAGCATCTACACAAAACTATATTTAATTATAAAAAATACCATAGAATGGTAATCTGCATTCTATGAGACTCTAATGAGGTACTTGCAGATGACGTGCATATAAATAAAAACTTACCAGCCACCAGATTAAAACATTCCAGCTTTGCAAAAGTCCCACACAAGTTAAATTGCTGGCTAACTGCATAAGCCAGCAATTTCAGGAATATGATGTTGGTAACCTGAGTAGTATCCTCTCCTCCCGTTCGTGATAGAATTGCTGGCTATGATAAAAAAACATTATTACTAGTTTCCCAAATTATTGAGGCAATCAAGCTTCAAAAATATATTACTTCATAGTTTCCACACTTAAAAAGAATTATTTAGATGAAGCATGTTAAGTAACTGACTCACCTTATTACTCCGGGTTAAATCCTTAATGTGATCAAGTCTCTGATTGTGAGCAAATCTCTGACTGTGAGTACTTAATCCTATTAAATATTGAAGCAAGGTAAGAAGTTAATCAATATGAAGAACTAATACTAGCGTGCCCATGACTTGGTGAGAAACTGACAAACAAGTTATGAATTTTGTTTTAGCGCCGCCAAGATCATTCTACAGTACAATTTCCGAAGTCATTCCGAAGCGTTTCATAACATTGGAACAATTTCGGAGTGACTTCACAAAAGCGTCATTTTGCGATTTCTCTATGATATCGTTTAGCGTCAGTATAACTGACATCAGCAATTCTTCTGTACAAGAGTTGTTTCTGATATCAGAAAGAAGCTGTGTGCTGGCTGGGTCCCCATGTTCAAGTCAGGGGGTCAAAACTAATCATTACTCCTGTACTTTCCGATCCATGTTGGATGTCTGCTGCGCTACATGAAAATCGTCCATATATATAGTTCTTACTCATAAGCAAACCCATTATGGAACAAGTTTATTGGTGTCTAAGAAAGGAGCTGATATACGTAAGTGTTCACGGAACTCACATTTATCCTGAAATAATACTATTAGTAAACGTGACCTTTGACCGCTCATACCTTCAAAACTTGATGCTTGAACACCTAAAATTTAGAAAACAAACGGCAATATATATTTTTGGGTTATTCCTGTTGTATGTACATATAAGTGCATGATTATTTTGGTTACTTGAAAATTCAAGAAAAGGTCAAGTCAAGGTAAAGTCAAGAATGGTGTTAGCTTCACTTGGTCCTATTCAAGTTATGAGAAAAGTACTTAAACATGAATTTTCAAGAATTTAATTACTTACTCTGTAATTTACCTGACTTGAGCACAGCACTGGTTACTTTTAGCTTTAGTGTCTGCCGTAGTGTTCTTACCTTGATAACTTTGTTCTGACTTACTACCTTGATTTACACTTCCAGAAATAACATAATATTAAACATTCACATCAAGTTTAAGAGTCGAAGGTCTCGGTTGATTCATGATTTTACTCTATATTTCGGCCAAATCTTGTTGCTATGTTTTCAAAATATACTTTTGAAGGCTTGAAAATATATTTTAAAGCTGGCTCTTTCATAAATACACAACCCTTTGTATTTGATTCAATCACACATCGTGTGTCTGTAAACAGAAAAATCCACAAGCAGTTTTTGTGGCTTTTCAACATAGGATATTTAATTTTCCAGTGTATATTTACTCTTCATTGTTTTATTGTTGGGTTTTTGTCCAAAAGTCGATCAACAGCTCAACTTACACTGGACTATTTTTTAACATTTTTATATTTCTGCTTCTCACTCCTTCAGCTGAGTATTTTTGCCAGACGACATGAAATTGCATCTGTTTTCACTGAAACGTTTTTTCTTGATAAATATTTGTCAGGTAATTATCTGTAGACATTTTTTATTCAAGTTATGAAGATTATTCAAGAATTTTCCTAGTATACTAGCCTTCTGCAGGAGATAGCTTAACATGGTTAGGTAGCTGCTTTAATTTGCACCCTTATGATGTACTGTATCAGTCCGTTGTTTAGTTTTTAGGGGTGATCGATTTAAAAGTAGCGATAATATTGCATGCTGAACGAGCTTTCCTCTCTTTCCCCATAGTATGTTTTAAATGTCTAAAACGTCAGCGTTTACCACTGTTGAAAGATTCGACACACCTGAATATCTATAGTTTCTAGTGTGTTAATTTTGTTAATCTTACAGCAAAACATTGTCAAAAGGATGTCGCGCAGAAAAGAAAATCAGATGGAGTCGATTTATTTATTTGCTACATGCAGTGCTCGGCACGGGTACGAAAAATCGGTACCCGTACCCGTATCCGTACCCGAAGTGCGGGTATTTCAATAACTGGTATCTATACCCGTACCCATACCCGAGTATCCGGGTACAAATGTTTCGTACCCGTACCCGCAATGTAATCTCAATCCATGTACCTGTACCCGTATTGTACCCGTACCCGAAAATACGCGAAAATTGTACCTATACTCGGGTATCTCAGTGTCGTACCCGTACTCGTACCCGGGTACTTTATCCAGATTTGTTTTAATGTAATACATAGTACGTTATATGTAATAATGTATGACACCTGGGTGGATAATTTTGACTAGCTAGATAGGTATTTGACATTGTAGACATTGAAGAGCAGAAAACTATAAGCGTTTTTGATTGGACGTAAAATTATCCCCATTTGATTGTTTATGGGCTGATGGGCGAAGTATTTTATGGCACCCAGTCCATATGTACATGTATTTTTGGCTTGAGACTTGGCTACTCAATTTCTCACTTCTTGATTTATTCGGCCTTTTACATTAATTTTCTCATCTCAGTAGCTCTGTGCAGGGTTGCACAAATGAAAATGCCCTCGGTTTTATGCCTGCCCTCCTGAAAATGCCCTGAAAATGCCCAAAACGCCGAAAATGCCCTGAAAATGCCCTACTCTGAAAATGCCCGGCATTTTGGGCATTTTCGGCAGGCATTTTGGGCATATTGGGCATTTTTACAGAAACTTATACACTATGACCTGTATTGCTCCTTTAGCGAATATAAGGGAGTTTTTCATAGCACAATCAAACCCATCCAGTTTTAGACAATGTTATACTTGATTTAAAAAAAAAAGAATTTAATTCGTCTAATTCCCTAATGACTGTTTCAATAAGCCCCAACGGAGTTGCAAACCTTCAACGCTGTACATTAAAGAAACTTTTGGATTTGGAAAGAAGAATTTGCACAGTGCTAACATAAATTCCGTATTTTGATAATGGCTTGTAAAGAACAGAAACGTTTACACTTTCATTAGATACATACAATGCGACGGTTATAATATATGTCAAAACTTGGAGATTCCGTAGCAAATTTTGTGTCGACTTTGAAAACTGCATTTAATCAGTCGTAGTTAACCAGTGTAATAATTCTAGGAGTTCAAAATGTAACAATAAATACATTTAGATGACGACGAGTTTTGAAGCTCAAAAACAATGATATTGTTAATCTTTTAACGACTATTTTATCTTTTTGTGTTGCATCTTTGCCCGAATACGTTTGTTCTTGAAATCTAAATAATTACAGACACGTTGTGCAAGCAAATTTTTAGAACAAAATAAGGAAAATAGAATTATCATTATTTTTCCATAAATATGTCTATATCAACTGGCTCCAGGTTTCAACCTTTTTGGAAACAGTTTGTTCCTATAATTTTATCATGTAATCCAGTTGAATATTAAAATTATTTGCAACATACTGTTTTGTGACTTATTTTGCAAAATTAGCAGATAGCTAAAGTCATATATTTAAAAAATTGGAGTGAATATGCCCAAAATGCCTGCCCTATGCTGAATATGCCCAAAATGCCCAAAGTGCCATAGATGCCCAAAATGCCATGAAATGAAAATGCCCAAAATGCCAGGGCATTTTGGGCAGGCATAATGCCGAAAATGCCTTGGCATTTTCAATTGTGCAACCCTGGCTCTGTGTACATGTAACTCATTAATATCTTGTTACAAATATCCGCCTTTTCCTAATCAACTACCAATTACAAAAAATATCTTGCACTCTAAATCATCGGAACTCTAATTTTTAAATTGTATTCATTGTGGCTAATGAAGTATCATGTGCATACGTGTCAATCGGACTATTTATACAATTAGTGACAAAATACTACATTATGAAGACGTTTTGTATAAAATTTCGTTGAATCCTATTCTCCACTTCTATTTTGATATTATTTCCGGTCTGTTTATTAATTATTCTTCCTAAAACATGTTTCCATAAAAATATATATTATAGATATAAATATATATTTTAGCAACACAGTATGAAATACAGTTACTGCATGTTGTAAGGTTAAAAGGGTACTAACAATAAGCTATATGTATTCAGAATTACTAAAAATACCGACAGAATTTTCCAACGGAAGTTCCATTATTTTCATAAAATTCATCAAAATGTCTCAAATCTCAACATATCCAAATACTCGGGTACAATGGTCGCGGGTACGGGTAAATGACACCATTATACCCGTACTCGGTGGGTATATACCCATTTTGAAATCCTTGTACCCGTACCCATACCCGTATCCGTACCCGAGATTTTGAGCCGACTAAAGTGTACCCGGGTAGTACCCGGAATTGTTCGGGTACACAAAATCCGTACCCGGGTAGTACCCATACCCGTACCCATACCCGTTTACCCGAGTATTACCCATACCCGTGCCGAGCACTGGCTACATGACATTTCATTCCATCCCAGTATCGATTCTGCTCATAATTTTATTTTTCATGGACACCGAAAACCCCCGATTGGTTTATTCGGCCATTCCTGAAGGATATCGTACCTGGTATGTGTACCTAGCTTGGTTTACACTCGAGCTGTCAACCCACCAAACATGTGGTTTTGTCGCTGACATCACAACGTTTTTTATCCTTATTTACGTTTTCTTTAATAACTACTGGCTGAAGCGCTTGAAAAGGCAAGAGTTTAAATTCAGTTTTAAAATTTTAATTGATTTTAGTTTTCAAGGACGAACCATTTTTAAAATGACCCTGTTGTTATTAAATGTTGATATCACTGTTGACATAATGTAATGCATTCATTCTTGCTCGACTTGATAGAATCAAGGTCCAGCAGTTGTTTAAGAAAAACAGTTCCGTTACAGCTTTAAATCTGTACAAAATATTATTTCGACTTAACTTGAAGTTTTTGGATTGCACGTTCTCCACGATGATGCCTGTCTACTGCTTTTTTATTATAGCGGGTCACGCCTCCTGCGTTTTTATCGCCGTCAAACTTCATGACCAAGTTCCTATGCCACCTTATGCCTTGTTTCCGATGCTGTCCATGACCCATGTTGTGGTGGAAGCTTTTTTATTTACTCCCCTGGGAGGATTAAATATTTTTTCGAATGAATTTCTCCGATCTTTCAGGTTTAATGCGAGTAAACTGAACCGAAGAGAATTTCTGTCCCTTCGTCCTTTAAAGGTTAGAGTAGGCCAAGTATATACTGTGAACCAGATAACGTACCTCAATCTATTACTGGCTGTGTCTAATGTAACCATTAACTTACTAGTAATCATGCAAAATTAGTCAGTAATACGCACATATTTTCCATACGAACACCACATTCAAGATAAAAATATTCAAAGTCATAAATATATGATCCTGAAATCCCTAAAAGAATCTGGATGCAATTGTACAAGATAGAAGACTTGCTCCTATCTCAAAAAGGGCCACATTCTCCACAAAATATTTGATTGTCCTGTGTTTACATTTTTAATTCATTTTGTATTGAGAAACCACTATGTAGAAAGTACTTATGTAATCTGTTATTATTTTCATTTCTACTATTTTTTAAAACCTGATGCAATATTCATAAAAATGAAACGTGAACATGAAAAAAGTCAATTTTCAATTTACAACCTCTTTTTGGCAGAATCATTAGAACCTGTCGAAACTATTAGACTCACTAAGCACCGAACAATTTTAAAAAGTAGGTACAAAACTACTAGCGCTAATGTAACAAGGAGTGCAATTACATCGAGCAAATAATATTCAATGAAGTTCAGCTCTCGTGCAGAAGACTGCAAATGGCGGGTGCCTTTGTGACGAATCACGTACTCCGTCCAATAAACAGCTCTCTCTAGCGGTGTCATTGGCTGGTCTCTAAAATATGTGCCGGCTTCCCTCGCAGTTTGAGTGTAACTGCGAACATGACAATTATAGCAAAACGGCACTGATTAGCAACAGAGTAACTATACGCCAACACATAGACTAATTGTAAATAAACAGTAATAACATTCCATACCTTCCATCCATGAGAATCTTATTTATAGCTGTTAGCAATATTTCCTCGGATAGGTCTGCAATCTCCAGCGTTATAGCAAATCCTTTTTCTTCAGCAAAACGTGCGTTAATGTCCTGATCAGCACAAATTGGCATGACCACCATAGGCACCCCATTATAAATTGCTTCTTGCGTGCTCAAAGCGCCACCATGTGTCATAAACAGGCGGATGTTCGGATGAGCTAAATAAAAACACATATTTAGTTTGCTCAGTCAATGTCAACTTTTAACACACATTTCAACAGTAAACTATTTCCTACCTAGAATATCATTTTGTGGGAGCCATTTGCCTATTTTCACATTTGGGGGCAAGTCAGGTAAATCAGATTCAAATTTCCAAAGGACACGTTGCTTCAACTTGGAAAATACTGAAAGGAATATTTTTCGCACACCCTCGGGAAAGAATTCAGAGTTGATCATAGACCCCAAGCTGAAGAAAATGAAACCGTCCTTTGCTCCGGATAAAAAATCGTCAATATCCTGCGCTTATTAAAATTAATTCGTCAAAACAAATTTATTATGTAGCAAAAGCATTCTCTAATTAATTACGTATTAGTCTCTAATTCTGAAACGGTGATTCATAATCAGACTAACTGGAATGCAAAAAGTAGCATTTTATATTAAAGGGCTTCTATTGATTTGACGTCATGTTGAAACCTAAACAACATCATGTAATTGGTTTAATATATTGTATACTATTATTATTACTTTCGGTATAGGTTTGGGTGGCACACATTGCATTCCTCCAACTTCAATCACATCCGGTAAAACAGGGACAGGCGAATTGATCACAAAATGAGAATTAGAAAAAATCAAGCTGACGTTCTTCTGTATCTGCTCATAGCTTGGAATATCTTGACCCAAATATTTCCTGTAAATTTGTGTCATTGCTGGATAATACGAGTATTTGGTGTATAATGCCCAATGAATGTCCAAGAGAACGTTTTCCAGTCTTGCCAAAAGAGACATCTTCCCCGTTGATCGAGATTAGTGCTGCGCTCGGGTCAAGTATTTATAAAGATCCGACCACGAACTTGACTTGACCCCGACTTCTCAAGTACGTATTTCAAGATTACCCGAACTTGACATTTTCAGTTCAAGTAATACTTGAATGAAACAAGTTCGGGTTTTCAAGTAATTCTCATATTACTTGACCATGATTTTATACGCGCGTTTCGGGTCCAACTTCAACTTGACTTGACCATGACCCGAACTTGACCATGAACTTGAACTTTCAAGTACTTTCAAGTAATCCATTGGACATCAAAATACTTAAGTTTTATTGAATTTATATTTCTAATGAAAGCGAACCTGGGTTTCTAACACACTAGGTTTCACCCAGCATTTTGCTAGCAACCGCCTCTAAAAATAATAGTTGTATTTTTGGTTCCTTTCAATGAATGTAGAACGATTGTACACTGCAGATCTACTCTGATTTCGTGTACCGGGTGGGTCTGGTGACTCAGTTGACATTTTCGGGGACACAGAACTCCTTTTAGGTTTTGTTGTCACATACTATTATAAACATGGGTGCTAACATTTTTAAATCAATTTCCACGGAGCCATATGAATGTTGAGCTTTCTTTTGTATTTGTGTACACGAACAAATTAACAAATGCCGCTTAAAGTGATGTATTAAATGCCGTTTTAAGTTTCATTTAGTACAGTGAATCGTAAGTGAATTGAAAACTCCCTCAGCCATGAAGAATTGCACAAACAAAATTACTTGAACTTGTACACGAAAAACTCAAGTTCGTGGTCAAGTACTTTTTAATATTTACTTGAACATGACCAGGTACTATGGTTCAAGTAAAATAATTATACTTGACCACGAACTTGACTTGAGGTAAGAAATCATGGTCAAGTCGATGAAATACCTGAACACGACCCGAACCGTTCATGGTTTTAAATTTATTTACTTGACCACGACCCGAACGCGAACTTGACTTGAAATACTCGTGTACTACTTGTACTTGTGCGCAGCTCTGATCGAGATGGTCCCAATGCAAAAGGAACAAAACTTGCGGGAAGTCTGGCTCCGGTTTGTTCAAAAATCTCTGCAACAGGAATCATCGTATTGAAAGATATAAAAGGAGCTTGAAGTCTGTAAACAGCTCCATTGAAACAAGGTCCCGCGAAACTATTCTTGATCACCAAATCAAATTTTTCTGTGAGAATCTGCTGGAACTCCCGATTATTGTACACTATTTCGCACGCATTCGTAATAAACCTATGATCTGTGAGTGATAGAGACGTGTAACGACCCATTTGCTTCCTGGCTTCAATTGGATCAGAAAATATGCTTCCCACAAATTGTTCGTATGTGCAGGGCACAAACTCCCGTATATTTTTCGATTTGTATTTTGACTTTGTAACGGATGCCACGACCACTTCATGGCCTCTTTCCGCCAACGTGTCAATTAGTGGAATGTAGATTTGTTTTTCACTTATGGATGATAATGGGATCATAAAAAATATTTTTGCGCCTTCAGTGAATACATTGGATTGTCCCAGAATAAGAACTAATGCAATAACTGTGACACGATTCATTGCAGCAATAAAAACAAGTTAAATTCCTGCCTTATTTTTTGGGGTACTAATATAAATGTTGAAAAGAGTAGTATCTGTAATTTATTACAATATAAATATTCTCTTTAAGTTTATTTTTACAGACACGTCCCAAATGATTATGAAAGATTGATCACAGCTGACTAGAGGCTAGTAGGTTCGAATACTTGAAGACAATTTTTTGTGCTTGATTTGAATATTTCCATGAAGTCAAGGTCTCACTGGAAGATCACGCCGAGCACTGCAGACTGCAGCTACTGCATGAACTTTGGATTGTGCAATCTTAAAACTCTTTGCGATTGCTTTGTGCGTACATACAAGGTGGTTGCTAGTGATTGAGAAGGAGTTGAAACTCGTTTAACTTCTGAGAGTAATATTATAAAATTATCGGTGATGTACTTATGCAGAAAAGCAAATGTAAAAATTTACATAAACATTTTCTATTGGACAACTTCCCTTATACCCAGAGAATAAATCCAAAGTCAAGATATTAATTTTGTGGATAAACAATAATTGATTTAATATGAAAAATCAACTCAGGTGATCATTCCAGGGTGGACATTTTGAGGAAATAAGTATATACAAGTGTGTTTATACTGCAGGGTTCGTCATATCGATATATACATATAACGATGCGATATTATCTTTAATATCGTTCAATTTGGAGGAACGATATGCTACGATAGTTCTCGTATATTTCACACGATATATCGTGCAATCTTAATATCGTTCTAGGAAGGTAAAATCGTCAAAAATTGAATACTGGGAACATCTGATGCATTTCATGCCCTAGAATGTTATCTGAACCGGAAAGAATTAGTGGACGGAATGGTTCAATTAAGTTCAATTCACATGCAGAACTGAATTGAAACTATGTATATTATCAATTCAGTTTATTTCAGTTCAAAATTTTGAATTGAATTGAATTCCACTAAATCGAGAACAAAATGGTTTAAGTAGATGTGCTTAATGAATACGCTATCTAGAAACGGCATCAATATTTTCTAGGCTTACAACAGAAGGAAGTTAAATTAAAGATACAGATAGTTACTTGTAAGATGTGGACGTGCTGATACTTGTACTAAATGGTAAATTTTTGGTTGAAATGTTTGGGGCAGAATGAATCGATTGAACTTTAATTCAAGGAAAACGATTCAGTTCGCTTCGAAGTTATGAACTGAATCAATGGGTTCAGTTCTCTGACATGAGCAAGACTGAAAAAAGAGAGAAAAAAGTCACTAGCTTCTGCATCTACAAGATGCCATTCAACAACAGAAATATCATTGGTTTAAGCACTAACAATAAAATGGCTCCGTACAAGATCATGGAGCAAACCAAACCACAACCTTACCAGCAATATCTAAAAACACAATACATGCGTCTAAACAATTGTGCTTACATTAATCTGTAGTCCCTCTTTGCCATTTTCTTCTTCGATACGATTCTTCCAAGTATCTTGGAAGTAGGGAATGAAAGATGCTGTAGAATTTCATAGAATTGATCAATACATGTAGCTTTAATGCTACGGAAAGACAAAAAACATTTCTGGGTTGGATGAATCTTGGATCCTGGGCTTTGATTCAGTAATAAATTGATGCATGATATGCATATCAGTTCCAAATTGCAAACTAATTGTAAGCCTTTGATCCAAACTTACCAGGATAAATCTCACCGGCCAAATAGAAGATACTTTGGAATTCACTGAAAAGGGTGAAAAATTGTTTCAGTGCTTCCCCCGCATTGTTTGCAAAAGCATCCTGTGTCCGAAACTGAAACACCTACAAACAAAAATGAAACATTTGCTTTTCCATGGTAGGTTTATTTATTTACGTACAATGGAACAAGAAAACATTGGATAGTCGCTATTTGGTAGTAAAAAAAACAGGTGAGTCAATAATGTACAGCATTTAATGGGATTTAATCCAAGAAGTATTTTGTTCACTCACATTATTACTCGCTTCACCTTTGAAAGGTCATGTTTCTAAAAATATTCCTATGACGGAGCTGAAACCTGCATTCGTTTTAATCCAAAGGATAACTCAGGCTATTTTAGGGCTTTCCTTTCATTTTAAATGTTGCAGTCACTGTAAACAATATTATCCATTTGGTCCAAAAAATACGAAGAAATCCATACTCTCTGTTTTTCTCATAAGTTCTATGAATGTTACTACTCACTTACTTGAGATGAAAAGAACCAAAACAACAAATTGGAATTGGTCTTCTCATCAGTAGTGAGGTAACCACTATTTCATCATTTATTGTCCACATATATTGTATATAGAGGACTGCTTTTAATCTTACATTAATTAAATTAATTAAAAATCTGTTTTTACATTACATGTACAAGATTATTTTCCTTGCTTAGCGTTTAAATGACGCGAATAAAACATGTTATTTAATTCTGTTTTTCATTTTATTTAATTTTAATAATGCTACTCTTCAAATTTGCACACTATTAGATTACCTTAGGAACAGTACATTAATTCAGGCCAGAATTATGTCCAAGGTACTTTTTCAACCTTGTTTCTCGCATTTTGTTCCGCAAAATCCAGAGGTGACCATTCAATTTTCCACTACACTCACTACTCTAAAAACTTATTGAGGGTAAATGCCACTAGTTACCACTACACTACCAACAAGAATTATCTTTGACAACTAATCTACTAATACTCTATTTTATCGATAATCAAGACTACCACTACATTACTTTCCAGTAGAGTTTTACTTTCAGAGAGCATCTTTACTCTACTCTACCACTACTTACCGGAAGCTAAAAATTAGCGTTACTCTACACTACAACTATCACACTACTCTACGCAGTAAAACAATCCGTGCACTGTACTGATTTGGGCAAACTTTGTTTGTATGTGCAGGAAAGTGAAACTTATATTTAAAGATTTTGAGTAGGGTAGGGAAATAGAGTTTGATTGTTATCTGTAAAGGACGCATGTCCATACGTCAATCCGTTGGAAAGGTATAGCAAATGCAAGATTTTTTGATAATTGTATCCAGAAAACCATTTTCAGAGGTCAAACGGTTGACCCTAGGTCAGGGAAAATATCAAAAGGCACATCTAGAATGTATGCCCGATTTTTTGAGAAAAGTCCTATGTCCGTACGTCCTTCCGTTGTTGAGTTGTGCGACTCACAAGATTTTGTAGACGGACTGACGGAACAGACTCGTCTATAAAAAAGTTTCACTTTCTAAAACGTCACACTATGGAACATACTACCTGTTCACTGAATAGCTGTGCAATTTAATCTCAGCCTAAAATCATATAATTTTAATATAACCCTAAAAAGGCTTCTATTTTCTAAGATATGATTCCTAGCGAAAAAATCCCGTTTCATCGTATGTAAATACACTTTATCCTTTGAAGATGAAGCTAGACGTTTATGCTAAATTAGAGGCGTGCAGGACAGATCTTTACAAGAATCAATTGTAGGTTCGGCATTTTGAAAAACTAATTTATTGGTTTAGACAAAATTAACATGCCTGTATAACTCAAGTACATACATGAGAACGAGAACCAAGAAATCTGCCTTACTCTGGATTTGACTTGAATTTCAGAACTGTTAATTAACGGAGGATTAAATCACTTAAATAAAGAAATCAATACTAAGATTTTGCTTTTTGCAAGTTCAAATACTGCGAAAAAGTATCACAAATTAGAATGTGCAATACTCCAATACAAATACAAGATGTTACTATACCCGTCCATGCAATCGCATAATATTATTTCGAGTATTGAAACGCGGTGTAACGGTGCAAGATATAGAAAGTTATGAAAAGACATAATCACACATTCCATGCTTAAGCATAGTGCATACTGGGGTAGCACTACTTTTTATTGGACTTTGAGTATGCATGTAAACTACTTCTCCACTACATCCAAACTAAAATTGGTTCCACTATTCTACACTACATTTTAGGGACAATGGTGAACGGGCACTGGTAGTTACTACTATTTGCTTACCTGCTGATGTCTCCTTTCGTCCTACACTAGCAATAAATATTATTTTATTTCATTTTCAACAAATACTCTACTTTTTGCCACTATTCCACTACCACTACTAAAAAGTAGAGTAGTGTGGCCATCTCTGGCAAAATCTGATACCATAACACTCTTTTTCCAATTTTACTACGTCAACTGATAAACTTGTTTTTGAACTCAAAATCCGCGTTTAGCTTACAACAGCTTTTTGGCAGGATCTTTAGAACCTGACGGAACTATTAGACTCGCTAAACACCGAACAATTTTAAAGAGTAGGTATAAAGCTAATAGCGCTACTGTAACTAGTAGTGCAATTACATCCAGCAAATAATATTCAACAACGTTGAGTTCCCGCGCAGAAGACTGTAAATGGCGGGTGCCTTTGTGGCGAATCACGTACTCCGTCCAATAAATAGCTCTCTCTAGCGGTGTCATTGGCTGGTCTCTAAAATATGCTGAGGCTTTCCTTGCAGTTTGAGTGTACCTACGACAAAGGTCGTTAGAGCAAAACAATTAACATTATCTCAAAGACAGTAATCACAGGCCAGTATTAAAAACATTAGAAATTACAGAAGTATCAATAGCACACACACCTTCCGTCATTCAGAATCTTATATATAGCTGTTCGTAGTATTTCCTCCGTCAGGTCTGTTATCTCCAGTGTTATAGCATATCCTTTTTCTTCAGCCGATCGTGCATTATTGTCTTGATCAGCAAAAATTGGCAAGGCCACCAAAGGCACTCCATTATAAATTGCTTCTTGCGTGCTCAAAGCGCCGCCATGTGTTATAAAGAGCCGGATGTTTGGATGAGCTAAATAGAATCGAATCTTAAGTTTACTCAATTAATATCTACTTTTAACAAATATTTAAAAAGTAAACTATTTCCAACCCAGGATATCATTTTGGGGGAGCCATTTTCCTATTTTGATATTTGGCGGCAAACCAGGGAGTTCAGTTTCAAATTTCCAGAGGACCCGTTGTTTCAGTTTGGAAAATACTGAAATGAACATTTTTCGCACGCTTTCGGGAAAGAATTTAGAGTTGACCATCGAACCCATGCTGAAGTAAACGAAACCGTCTTTGGCTCCAGATATGAATTCGTCAATGTCCTGCGCTTATTAAAATTAATTCGTTAGCGAAAAAATTCGTAATATAGCCAAAGAATTATTCAATTACGCATTAGGCTCTAACTCTGTACTGGTGATATATTTCCAATAATTATTGCCACACTAGGTGAACCATTTGAATGTAATAATTAATGTTAACTATATATTACCTTTGGTACAGGTTTGGGGGCCACACATTGCATTCCTCCAATTTCAATCACATCCGGTAAAACAGGGGCTGGAGCATTGATCACAAAATGGGAATTAGAAAAAATTAAGCTGACGTTCTTCTGTATCTCTTCATTACTGGGAATATCGTGACCCAAGTATTTCCTGTAAACTTGAGCCGCTGCTGGGTAATATGAATATTTATTATATAAAGCCCAGTGAATGTCCAAGAGAACGTTTTCCAGTCTTGCCAAAAGAGACATCTTCCCTATTGATCGAGATGGTCCCAGTGCAAAAGGAACGAAACTGGCAGGAAGCCTGGCTCCAGTTAGTTCATACATCTCAGGAAATGGAATCATCGTATTTAAAAAAATAAAGGGAACTTGGAATTTGTAAAGAGCTCCGTTAAAGCAAGGTCCGGCGAAAAAATTCCTGAACACCAAATCAAATTTTTCTGTGAGAACCTTCTGGAACTCCGGATTATTGTACACCATTTCACACGCATTAGTAATAAAGCTGAAATCTGAGAGTGATAGAGACGTGTAACGGCCCATTTGCTTTCTGGATTCAATTGGGTCGGCAAATGCATCTCCCACAAATTGTTCGTAGGTGCAAGGGACAAACTCTCGAATATTTTTCGATTTATATTTTGATTTTGTGATGGATGCGACAACCACTTCATGACCCCTTTCCGCCAACGTGTCAATTAATGGGATATAGATTTGTTTTTCACTTATGGACGTTAATGGTATCATAAAAAATATTTTCGCGCCTTCAGTCAATACATCGGATTGTCCTAGAATGAGAATGATTGCAAGAATGGTTAACCGATTCATCGCAATGGGAAAATGATATTGATTTGCAGGGCTGATTTTTTGGGGTAATTAAATATATTTTGAAAACAGTGTTAATTACGATACAAGTAGTTGTTTCGGCGAGATTATTCTCCTCCAGAGATCCCAAAGGACTATGAAAGACTGACAACAATTGAGACTTGAGATTAATGGGTTCCATTGCGTGAAATTATTTTTTTTCTGCTTGAATTAACGTAATTAATATATCCTTGAAGGCAAGGTCAAATTGTAAGATCAGGACAAATACATGAGATAATGTACATATTTGTATTGGACTGTGCAGTCTTAATACGCCTCACAACGCTCTGCATCTATAAATACATACAAGGTCAATAATTACGTGCGAAGGAATTGAAACTCGTTTAACTTCTGAATGTGGGAGTAATGCAATAATGACAATATCAGCTATCTATGTCTAAATGCAAATTTAAGAATTCGCACACTTTCTTTATATTAGAACATATACTTACATTGTAATAGAATTTATTTATTTTGCGGATGTAATAATTTCATTTTATAAGAATATCCGTGGCCAGACTAAGTACATTGAAAAATTGCATATTTCTAAGTAAAATTTTACCTCTCACTGAGTTTTCTTGAGGGCATCTTTAGCTCTTATAAACGCACATGCAAAAGAAATTATTTTTGAAAGGATGGACAACCCAATATATAAAACAGTCATTAGTAGTAACGACAAGAGCGCAATCACATCCAAGAAATAATATTCAATGAAATTCAATTCCCTTGCTGAAGACTGCAACTGTTGAGTGCCTTTATGCCTCAAGACATACTCAGTCCAATAAACAGCTCTCTCTAGCGGCGTCATTGGCTGGTCTCTAAAATACGATGAAATTTCCTTCGCGGAGATTTGGTACCTGTAAAATAGTAAAAAATTTAAATACATAATAAATAATTTTAAAAGAATAAAAAAATAGAGGGTTTATTTAGACAAAATACTAATTAGGAACCAATTGACGTTTTTCAAATTTATTTGAGAAGATATAAATAATGCAATTAAAATACATAGGTGGAAAGGTTCAGGGAAACTGAAATGATGGGAATAGATTTTTTTAAATCCTTATTTAAGGCCTCGATAAGGGTTACATTAGTGCTAACAGCTGTACACCGCTGTGAATAGAATAATTTTATTACAAGATAAGTAGCAAGCAAATCTAAATGAGGCCAAGGATATTCAATACTATTTTTCATTCATTTAGTTTTGTTTCGCTGGAACTTTGCAACTTGTCCCACTGTATGTGTAGTTTTAATCTTTCCAATTAAATTTTTAAACAGCTGGTTCCTGCTGAAATTACTTACAAAATTAAAAACATGACCTCAACCTATTCCCAATGAATGACAGAAATGTATTTGTTACCTTGGGTCCTTAAGGATTGTATTTATAGCTGCTAGCAACTTTTCCTCTGTCAATTCTGTGATCTCCAGCTTTACAGCAAATCCTTTTTGTTCAGCAAATTGTGCATTGTTGTCTTGATCACAAAATATTGGCATGACAATCAAAGGGACTCCGCTATAAATGGCTTCTTGGGTGCTCAAGGCTCCTCCGTGTGTCATAAAGAGGCGTATATTTGGATGAGCTAATTTAAAATCAATTATCAGGTTTTCCAAATAAAAGCTGTGTTCTTGTTTAATACATGCTCTACTCACAATAGGAGTTGGCCTTTCGGAAACCAAAGTTAATTCCTTCTGATTTAGCGAAAGTAACTTAAAATCCTCAAACGTTCGCACACAATAACTCACACAAAAACTCAGATTTTAAACCAACAAATTTTCATAACGTTCATACTGAGAGTGACTCCAGTCTCACCTAAAATATCATGCTGGGGGAGCCATTTTCCAATTTTGACATTCGGTGGTAAATTATCTAATTCCGCCTCAAATTTCCAAAGAACACGCTGCTTTAATTTTGCGAATACTGAGAGAAACATTTTTTGCATGCTTCCTGAGAAGAACTGGGAGTTGACCATGGATCCCATGCTGAAGAAGATGAACCCGTCCTTGGCTCCAGATAAGAATTCGTCAATGTCCTTTAGCATAGAAAATTCATGGAAATATACATAATTAAATACTTTTATTCAATTTCATAAAGAAACCGTCGTCCAGAACCTCCTTCAACATGACATTATCATAACTGCCTCCTCCCAAAGCATCTCCCTTTTTTCTCCTGATGCAGAATGTTTGTCAACCTTGGTCATTATTTGTGCTAAGAATTTCCTCAGCACAGAACTAGCAGACAGCTTTCTGAGATACCAGCGAAATTTTCTAGATACAAATGAGCACGCGTCTCATAGACCACTTCCTCATAGGATGTTCTGGAACTGTAGTCCCCAATTTATGATCTTAATTATCAACCCTTTATGCACTTAATATGATAACACAAGTAATTACTAAATTACATTTTATACTTAAGGGTAAGTAAACACGTCAAATTACATTTTACCTTAGGTACGGGCTTAGAAGGTCCGCATTGAATTCCCCCGATTTCGATCACGTCTGGCAAGACCGGTACAGGAGCATTAATGGTAAAGTGGGAGTTGGAAAAAATGAGACTAACATTTTTTTGAATTTCTTGACTGCTGGGAATATCTTCTCCCAAATATTTCCTATACACTTGATCCAATCCTGGGTAATAATTATACTGACAAAACAAAGTCCAATGAATATCCAAGAGGACATTTTCCAACCGCTCCAGAAACGACATCCGAAATGACCTTGCTGGACCAAAAGCAAAAGGAACCACACTCGCAGGGAGTCTGGCTCCAGTGAGCTCAAAAGGTTCCGTGACGGGGATGAGCGTATTTAAAATTATAAAGGGAGCTTGGAATTTAAACAAGGGTCCGTTAAAGCAGGGTCCGGCCCAAAAATTTCTAAACACTAAATCAAACTTTTCAGTAAGGACTTTTTGAAACTCTGGATTTTCATAGACTCTTTCACAGCCTTTTATGATAAAGTCATAGTCAGTGAATGCAAGGGATGTGTAACGCCCCATGGATCTTCTCGCCTCAAATGGGTCCGAAAATATGTCCCCCACAAATTCCTTGTAGGATAGTGGAACAAATTCGCGGATATTGTTTTTAGCTGTATATTTGGATTTTGTTATAGAGGCTACCACAATTTCGTGACCTCGTTGGGCGAGAGCGTCAATTAGTGGGATGTAGACCTGCTTCTCACTTATGGTTGTAAGTGGGATCATAAAAAATATTTTTCCCGCTTCGCCCCACAAATTCAACGGTCCTAATAGAGCGGTTAAAGTTAGGAAAATTCTAGTTGTGTACATTTTGGCAATCTATAAAAAATAAGAGCACTTAAAATACACTGTATTCCTTTATTGTTGTTTATTTTATGACTGATGACAGGAGGATGTTTGGGACTGGGTTCCCTGGAAGCTCTTCTAGTTTCTAAATGGCTTGAATTAACGAACAAATCTCGAAATTAGGAATACAATGTGTATTGAGTAAATTGTAGCAGCAAATATTCCTGCGCAGACTTTCAATTGAATAATTACGTTCACATGCAATTGTTCATGATAAGCAAGGGATTCATGTTGTTCTTCTTTCGTGATGACTTTCATGTCTCACCAATAATTAATTGCTTCCAAACGCAAAACTTATTGTCACAAGAATTTTTTTGTTCTTGCGGGAAAAAATTATGGGAATTTTTAACAATTTTAATTTATTTCAGCCTTGTATGTCCAGCTTGGATTTTTTCACATGTAATAGTTATTACAATACCTCTGGTATAAATTGTAAATTATCTGTTTATAAATTCAGGAAAAACCTGTGAAATCACACTGTTAAAAATTGGGCACACGTGTGTTGTTCCCTTGTTTTTTTGTCTATAGAGGATTTTCATTGAGATTTTAATTAGTGGAATAAGGAATATTTCCCCCCAGTGATAAAATGCTCCACTAGCCTTAGGTAAACTCCATACACAATTGTCAACAGGGTTTAAACGAATTTCACTTTATCACTACAGCATTTGAGGTTATACCCAAATTTGATTTAGTATAATAATTAATCATTTACCTTAAAGTTTGGCTTGCATATATTTACCTCAAGTCACATTTTTTAGTGAACAAAACAGTTGAATGCAAATTAGTCGTACGGTTCATTCTCTCTTTAACAGAGCAAGATTTGACTTCCGAACATTTACGAGTGGTCTTACAAGGGGTGATGTTAACATCTTGGTAATTGGAGATTGTATCGAAACATTTTTGAATTTGAAGAAAAGATTTCTACGAGAAAATTGTGGTCGCTATAATAGAGCTGTAATTTACACAATATTTGCTTGCAACTGTGAGCATTATTAATTTAGCACTTATAAGGGTATGACAGGTCCAATCTCAAAGGTTTTAGGATGTTTTGTCCCACTGTCAGTCTTTGGCACAGTCTTGCTCTGTTCCGTCAATACGTATTTCCAAGGGGTGTAAAATTTCATTTTAAATTCTGACTCACTTCTCCCACACATTATGAAAAGGTACAAGTCGTCCCGAAGTTGCTTGGCACAACAGTAGTGCCGGGCTGCAATTTCCTTCCCATCGCTATCTAGAACTGATCAAATCAAAAATGTTAGATAATGATGACCAACACATCTTTTTAAAATTTAAGGAAAAATAAATAGAAATGTAAAAAGTTACCTGGTGCCGTGAAATTTGCATACAAGTAAAATACTTTCCTCAGAGCACCTGTCGTATTTTCTGGGTATGATTCTACCCTCCTTTTCAGATCCAGCCTTACTGCCTCACATAACTGTAAGCAGATATGAGTTTCAAAAATGATGTTTATGAGATGCAGTCCGTTAGAAAATTTCTCAATTTAATAATAATTAAATAGTAACTAAACAATTATGCTAACAAATAATATGTTCCTTAAATTTGGCAGAAAAATTTGTTGCCCAAAAACATTTCACATTAATTACACCTCACCACTAAGAATGATTATTCTTGGTGTGTATTAGTACAACTTAATGTACATAATTACCAAAAATAGCTTAAAATTGGGTCCATACTCACCTCTAAATCCAAAATGAGTTCCCCATACTGCTTTTGAAATTTGCTCAGACCCTTTTTCCATTCTATGTTGAGCTCACTCTGACTTAAAAATATGGCTTTATCCAGTAATCTGGGCAATTTATCCTGGAAAAGTTATTATAATTATTATCACTGAGCAATTTCCTAGAAAGAACGGATTACTTGACTGTATTTGTACAAAGATACTCAAAAGTTTTGAAAAATAGGGAAGTAATTACAAATTACTCCAATATAGAAAAACTCACATCCGGATGCATAAACTCCCTGGACATGTACTGAGAATGAGACCTTGGATAAAGTATGAGGAGGAGCAGTGCCCCAGTCAAGATTGGCCAGCTCTTCATGTCCGTCATTCCAGGTTTGGTTTCTTAAAACAAATTTTGCTCACTATTCCCGAAATTTGAACCGATTAGAAGAAACTTTGGCCATGGATTCCGTATTTAAGGGAAATGTAGACTACTGGGTCCCCCAACATTGGAATTTTATAAAGCCCATTTGCCAGCAGTAACCTTCGTGTCGTTATAGGAAGAACAGTACTACTCAAGTAATGTTGGGGAGATATATTGTAGCACAAATGTGAAGCCCTAGCTTTGAAAAATCAATTGGTAAACAAGCCATGTATCACGTAAATTTGACAGAGAATTTCATGGCTCATTGTTGTTTGATCGTATAATGACTCATTATTTATTTAATAGGCTTATAATGTCCTGGGAGTAATAATAATGTATAGTAAGACAAATGCATGTAAGTGAACCTTGAAAGTTTTAAAATTAGACCAAATATTTAAAGAGTAATGACAGGTCCAAATTCCAAAGGATGCTGTGGACCTGCTTTGAGGTTTTTGCCCTTGAGAGGTCCAGCCCCATACTTTCCGTCTACAGTATTATCTTCAATTCCAGAGTATTCATTTGTCTCTTCAGGAAGAATATCACTAGCTTCCGTCAAAAGCTCGTCAATATTCTCGTCCAGCTCAGATTTTGAAATCCTAGTGAACTCTCCTCCGCTAAATCCGCAAATGACAAAAATATCTCTTGAGCTCCTAATTGCCTTGTCACAGCACACGAGACTAGTGTCCGACTCCAAAGCTAAATCGCCCGTTCGGGAATCTGTTAAAAATATACGATTATTCAATAATGATATCCAAAAGATAAATGTATTTTAGAAGCTACGAGCACATGGATATATCCTTCTCTATCATTCTCAAGTCTAAAGTACTGCCGTAAGTGGAAGGCAGAGGAAAATGTCAAATAGAAAAATTACAAGTAAAAATTCCAGTGTGAAAAAAAAATCTTGAGGCCTGAAATTATTACAGTAAATTTTCCTACACGTTAGCTATTTCTACTATGTCATTAAAACTTTATACAGCTCTGGAGCTATACTTAAAGCTACAAGATTTTCCCTTGATAAAGATTGTGGGGACTATAGTGTAATACAAAGGAATGAAATCTTACCTGTTGGTCCAGAGATGTTGCCATACAAGAGGTAGACGCTCTGGTGTTCCCTTGGATTAGATTCAGGGTAGTCATTGGCTATAGATATTAGCACACTTCGAAGAAATTGGCAAAACTAAATATAATTAAAAACAAATGTGTACGAAATTTAATTAATTTGCAGGCAAAGGTACATAATGCCGCTATAAAAATTTGCAGCATGTCATAATAATTATACTTAATTACCTAGATAAATTTGTATATTTAGATGTAATCTATAGGGGTTCTATAAAATCCAGCTAAATCTGACATTTAATATTAACATACAAATTGAGGTTGTAGTAAAAATTCAAGAATTTCAAATTTCTATATTTACTAGTTATCTGAAGTATCTTAAGGGTACCTTTGTAGCAGCTAGTTTACGCTACCGTGTTCATGATTTCATGAATGTGTTAATTATTCGCATACAGTATATGTGAAGTAACATGTGCTTGTACCTTGTCGTCTACAGTAATGGAACCTGGGATTCCATCTTTCCTTCGAAGTGCATTTATGGTCCTTGTGAACTCTTGGAAGAAGATCTCTTTGGTCGTTTTCATAAATGCCCTAAACAAGTTGAACTGTTTACTCTGCAAAACAAATTCGTTGACAAATATAGATATATGAAGGCTTTGAAACTTAAAACTATAGAAAAACTTTATAATCCAAGAATAATTCTGGAACCGAAAATCACATGATTCATTCTCCTTTATGAAATCATCCCCTCTATAATTGTCAAATTTTGTGGATTGTAACTGTGTATTTAAAACGAAAGTGTGTTCTGCATTTATTGTTGGCTCTTAAAAAGCAATAATTATTATTCTTGTCTCTAGGTTAAAATTTAGTGGGCTGTGCTGCTCTAAAAATGATTTAGAATTATTCTTTAAAAAAAACCTTATTACTTTACCTCTTCGACCCCTCTTTAAATATACACAAATACATAACATTTCATAGGTGTAATAATTATTATTATTGTTAGTGTGCTGAATGAATCATATTTTCGACGAATCAGAGACTATAGACGAGATCGTTTGGGCTGATCCGAAAAGAACAACCGCGGGAAGAGTACATATCGAGGTTGCTATAGATGGATGGTTTTTGACTTGAGTCGTGCAGGAGTAATAATTATCTCAGAAAATATTTCGGTCCGTGATCAAAACAACAATATTACAATCTTATGTTATATATTGTACTCACATAGGTCAAATAATCAGGTCAACCTGATTTTCTGCTGAAATTTCTCCTGGCATGAATTTTAGAATCCAAAAAATTTAAATCTGGGACCTCGGTCCAGAAGGAGTTATGTAATATAACACTGTGGGAGGCAGTAAATTTCATAGGGATTTATAACCACTAACTTACTTCGAGTGTTAAACTTGAGTTAAAATTAATTTTTTAGCTCTTACTAGTAACCATTTAAGTAAAACATTTTAAATTTTACTTACAATCTGCAAGCGAATCAATGCCCGAATTTTGGGATAAGTTCCTATGTACATGTACTGTAACATAATTATGCTGCTTTGTTTTAGCCACTGACAGGATGGTGAACTGGAGTTATTATTGATTATAATTTTGAGTGAATTACATTTAACTGTTTATAATTGTGAATAATCTATTGGCCGAAAGTTAATGAACCAATGAATTTAGAATACAAAAGGTATGAAAGGGTCAGTTTTTGTCAGTCGGAGGAACCAGTCTTTGAAAAATCTGGGTCTCTCTGACGTAAAGAGTAGCTACAGTCTCGGACGGGGAAGCCCTATCCAGACTCATAATTTATACATTGTACTGGATGATAATGTCGTACAAAAAAAGTTACTGTTTGAAGTAAAGAAATACCCTTGAGCCACGCAATTCTTTTACAATACATAATAGCCTTACCTCACTCGAGCGTCAAATAGAGTTAAATAGAATTTGCATACGGACTGTGAGTTGTGCATTTTTACCAGAAACATGTAATTACATTTTTAATTAAACTGATATAACACGTCTGAGTATTTGCGTAACTACATTATGAGAAACACGCCCTTATAAGGGGGTCTCTCATAGTCAGAGTATAGTGTAAACACAAGTGACAAATTTTCTTACCGAAGTAGGCGCTATCCTCCGAAAGTAATACTCACAATGAATTCGGGGTAAGTTGAGACTCACAAGAATGACTAACAACAGCAACACAACCATTTTCCATTGATCCCTTTTGCACTGTGCAAGTTTCAGCCTATGTAAAGTCTAATAGTAAAATTTAAAGCTCAATTTAATCTTTTGAGTCAAGACAATTCAAATGCTCCTGTCCCACTAATCCCATAACAATAATACAAAATAAATAGGGACAATTGAGCCGTGCCTGGTTCGCTTTGGTATTAAAATTATGCCATGAGTTCATGAGGATACTACTAAATAAACCTAATGGCTTAAACTTTTTGTTTAAATTCAGTCCAATATGCTTTAGTAGAATGAAGGGTGAAGAACACCCAAAAAGTTTTGTTCCACTAGCTTTTATTTGAAGCAAATTGTTTATATTGAGAATATTTATTTTATTTCAAAGCCAATTTTTCAAATCCAATTATGTCATAAGTTTGACAAGGGAAGTTTCAATTTTCTTTTACAATTTTGTAATTAATTCATATTCAACAAAATACAAGGAAATAGAGATTCAGAAAGGTTATAAAGATTTGTGACGCAAGAGAAGTTTTTACGAGCACAGAATGTAAAATTAATAAAATACTCTTGTCGTATATTTCAATTTTGATTTCATTTCAAATTTTTATGTTTGTAATTTAATAACTCCCCAATGCTCCACAATCCTCCCACAATCCAATCGGAACAAATCAACTGAGTCCTCACCAGGACGCCACAGGCCAATGGACACAAGATCTTCTTTTGAAGTCACGTGACGAATCCGAAAGCCCGCCTTTTCTGGATTGGAGGTAATCCACCCCAAAATATCCAATTTATTTGCGAATTCTCGAACGTCATAAGAAAAAGACATCTTGTCCAGGAATTTGCTCAGGGTCATGTTCCGATTAAAAGACAGGCTGATTTGATACAGCAGAACCAAATTTTTGTTGTCCTCTTCGGAGTAGCCACAGTGATCCTGGTATTTGCAGTTGGAAGAATCCTGATTGCAAATGTAACTGGTCTCGTTCCGATCCAGATTCCTTTGATGAGGGACAAATTGGGTGGAAGCGTTCAAAAATATGGCTCCTGCTTTGTATTAAAATTTTGGTTTCATAAAACTGCATATTACTTTTTAATAAAATAAATTCAAATGTTACTTTACAAAATTTTAGTGGAAACATGTTCAAATCTAGGAAATGATTAAAAGTGCATTTTAAATACCCAATAAGATGGCTACCGCAAAAGTAACAGCAGACTTCATTTTCTTAGTACAAGATTTGACGGTAATTTATGGGGGGAAATTATTTTTAGTATTTAATGTCTGGTTACGGTCTTCTATAAAAGAACTACCGTAACAAACTGTACCTGAGGATTTTGAGAGTACTAGTTTTTATACAACTCTATATTGGTTTAATGAGGACAAAATCCCCAGGAGATGAATACAATTCATTGTTGTTCACATTTTTAATTGAAACATATGTGTCAGAAAGCAAATTTAGTTTCGATCATTTGAGGCTCAAGTTACAGGCTTGCTAAAAAATTACACCTCTGGAAGTCAAAGGTGTCCACCTATCCTATTTATAGGCCTATATATAGGATAAAAATAGGTAGGATGCAAAATCCAAGTAATTATTGGTAGTAAAATAGGGTGCAGTAATTACCGCTAAAATTAATCCTATATTATATGTAGGAACTGCAAGACTTCACTTTTTATTTAGGAACAAGGTAGGCAGTTTGCGAAGTTAAAAATAGGCATATTTAATAATCTATTGACAAATTGGTCAAGCAATTATTTGATTTAACCTTAAAATAAATCTCTAAAATATTCTTCAAATACGTAACATTTTAGTAGTTCGATTTTTTTCATGTGTTACGATTGCACGCACATAAATAGATGATTTTTAGTTGAAAAAATAGGTCTTTATAGGCTAAAAAATAGGTCTTTATAGGCTAAAATATAGGTCTTTATAGGCTAAAATATAGGCAGAAACATTACAGGAGTATATATGTAGGCAAATAGGTAGGCAATTTATTTTTGATAAATAATGTAGGTTAATATGTAGGGAAGGCAAGGCTGTAAAAAATATGTAGTATTTTAGGTAGGCTGAACCTTTTGGACACCTTTGCTGGAAGTAAGGAACTTTTGTCTTCTGTCTACATGTAAAGTATAATCTCTCTAATGAAAAGAAAAACTAGCATTGTGGGAAATATACATATAGTGTCCAAATATTTCCCCAGCTGCAGGACACATGTTCTTTTAAAAACCTGTCTTATGCAATTTTTTTTCTGATATACATATTCAAAGGAGTAATTCCCATAAAACCACGAAAATCCGATCCAGTAAAGGACCTACACTAAGGAAGCTTAGCTACGGATGTGTCTAAATACGAACACCTGTTTACACATTTATTTACATTTTTTAAGCGCTAATTCCCAGCTGTACTTACTTTAGCATGGACACAATGGAAACGACTTGCATCCTGTGAGACGTCAAGTATTAATCCATACTTATGTACATACATATGCCAGAGTGCAGTGGATTGTAAAGGTTTGAGTGAACATCCGTTCCAATCTAATGTAATTGATTACAAAGCCAGGAATAACTCCCTAACCTTCAACAGTTGGTTATAATGCACAGGGAAAAAAAAATCTGTATTAACGACCATACTAGGACATTTGGCCTGAATTTGGGAAACTTGCTGATACTAAAATGATATTTTTTGATTTTGTGTGCTTTGATTTGACACGATTTTATGAAAATGATTTGACATGAGGCTGAACCACCAAGAGGATTTTTTGCTGAAATCACAAATTTTTTATAGGAAGTGATGCAGAATTAAGTCTTAAAATACATATATTTGATTCCCAGAGTTCCAACTGTAGTTATTTGCAGAAATGCTTTATTTGCAAATGCTCGTAAAATGAGATCACAGCGTCGTAGGAGAAAGGTTGTTTTATTTTCTGCCATATATGTATCTAACTCGACATTGCCTTTAGGGCAATAAAGTATAGTTTACTTCACTACAGCCCACTGTCTATATAATAGGCGTCCTTAAAACTTTAACTTCTTTTCGGCTATCCGCCAAATCAAACAAATAATCTGCGTCAGTTTGCATAACTACATCATACTCATGCTGTAAGAACTTGTATTTTAGTATGAAATTTCAGGATTGTATGCATGCCGTAGTATGGAGCAAGTACTGTATATATGAACTTTGAAAGGGCAGCCTGAGGAAGGCTTCATTTTAATAGGCTGTCAGCAGATGGGTTCCAAACATTGCCTCAAGCTGAATCCAGTTCCATAATAATTGAAGAGGAATCAAAGGCCCGGAATTTATAGGTCATGAGTGAGTGGGGGGAAGTGTACATTATTGTTGGAAATCAATAGTCTGAATTTATTTCCTGGAATGGATTTATTTCCACTAAGAAGCTCCATTACAGACTACAATGTACACACAACTGGCACACGATGCACATATAATTTCCATGTAGGTACATATGTAATTATGATACATTTAAAGCAATAATTTCTCTATATGTATGTACGTATACGTATAGTTACAATTCAAGGGGGGAAATAGCATTGACTCATGTAGTATGTTCAACCTGCTGGGAATAAATGTGTCTATAAATATTCAACTGAGTTTATACTTATATGCATACATCTACAATGTTTAGTCAATGTGTCATTTGTTAACATTGAGAGTCCCACTGTTAAAAAATACATTCCAATATTTCTATCTCCTCTGGATATTTTCTAGAACCCTTTCCGTATTTTCAGCTATCTACATCATTATTTTTTTTCAAGGTACCTGGTCATCATTTCTCACGAGCCACAATAACCTACCACTGTAAGAATAAGGATTTTCTAAAAACAAAAAACTGAATTGATTTAATGAATTGTCTACAAAACTGTGAGAAATTATTAAGCTCGTATTTGAAAAACTACTAAATAAAGTAAGCATGTAAAAATAATACTGTGAACATTACATTTGTAGGAGGGAAGTTCCCTGCAAAACTAAATATCCGTTTGTCCGGGGCCAAAAACCTTAGCAAATAAATAGCCATAGTTGACGTAGCTCTCCTAGAGCAAAATCCATACAAAAAATAAGTAGCGGGTGAATATAATTAAGTAATTACACATGCATTAAATCCAGACTTTCCAAATTAGCAGCAAAACCTACAATTAATAATATTTAAGGATCTCAACGTACTTACACCGGGGGGACTGCGCTTTTAGAATTTAGACAACATATAATCCTATTAGTTTATACAATACAGGGATTCTAAAATTAAAAATATTTTTTTTTAGTAATTATTTACAACTACATTTGACGGAAATATTCCTCTAAATTGGGACGAACTCTCAAGAACGTAGCACTTGAGAATCTCTGAGTAATACATTTCGACAGGTAATGATGAGTGACAGGAATATCTTGTTGTGAGGATCACGCTCTAAAGTTACGCATGTAATTTTAAGCTTAATGTCAGCAGACGAGGAGCTCCAACATTTAAACCAACATATTAAAATATCATAATAAATTTTAGATTTCGTTTAAAATTAATTTTGATTCAAATTCCTCTTCCAGTAATAATTATTATTATTTCAAAATCTCAGTGGATGTTTTCGTTTTTTTTTTAAAGGGATAATTGACTCATTTCTTGCCCAAAACCTCAATCATTTCTTCAAACCTCCCTTCTTCCTCATTCAGCAGAAGAGCGTCCAAGCAGCCTTTGAAGAACGTTGACCCGAAACAGTTGGACCTGGAAAAATTATTTTATTTATTACAATCTTTAACAAATATTTCTTCACATTTATTTACCTCTATGAACCCCTTAATGACCTGCACCACTATCTTGAAGAATCAAACCCCGCTAAAAATATTGACCGGCGTTGAACTTATGAAAATTTAATGTATGTATTTTTCAAAGCCGTCTGTTGTATTGTTTTTTTTTTGTCTAAAAAAAAGAAATAAAAATTCAAGTTTTGTTTTGAAAAACTTTTATTGAAATTAAAAAAATCCTACTTCAATGCTACGGTTTTCATTACTCAGCCCCAGTTAAGGAGCGTTTCATAATAAATTGAGAGCTACTCAAAGGCTATAAGTACTGGTAGGATTTTTCCTACAATTCTTACTATAACGTATAATGTAAGGTGACAGTGCACTCTCGCTGTAAGAGACTTCCTTCATAAGAGCATTGTTCTTAAAAATATTTCCCAACATATCTGGAGACATGCCTGTTTTAAATTTCCCTCTCACGAGCCTACTCACAGGATTTTAAAAATTGAAATAAACTCTTACTGTTAAAGTTACTCCTATAACGAGATGCACTGTCAAAATTATTGTCAACAGTATAAAAAACATGCTAAAATAAAATACTACGTTTGTAAGTAAAATGTTTTGGTGTTAAAATGGGTTACCTAAAAAAATCCTACTACAAGCTCCCAAACAAAACCAAAGGTGGAAACGAAAAAATTAATTCCTGGCAAACAAAAAAGCCGTCATTCATATGGTCCTGTTATTTCTGTTGAACTTGTTACAATTGTTTGTTGTTCCACATTTCCAGTTGTAATTCCGTATTTTTTTTGTTTTTAAAAAAAAAGAATGGATAAAACCAGAGGCTCAGGAAGTTTTGAGCTTCAACTGGGCTTGAGAGTGATATTCAGAATGTGAGTGGAATTCTTCCTCTCTCTTGTTATTTAAAAAGGACTTTGTGTGTTTCTAAAGTGTTGGCTTTGTTTTATTGGTGCTGCTGCTGTTGGGGTTGTTGTTGTTGTTGTTGTTTGTTGTTATTTGTAAATGAGTTGTTTTAATTTGTGTGTCAAGTCTTGGTGCTCAGCCATGTGTCTCGGGATTGTCAGAGTTTTCCAAAAGGGGATTGTGAGCGTTAATGGTGGTGATCAAGCGTTGGTACTGCTCCTCATCATCACTCAATGTCAGAGCATCCAGACAGCCCACAAAGTACGAAGTTGTGAAACATTTTGAACTGAAACAATTGTGTAATAAGGAGAAGATGTTAAATCAATTATTAGTCAATTTAGTGAAGCATCTTCAATTTTTTATTATTATCTACAATATCTATGTATCTTAAATTATTTCATGCAGGCTCAAAAGAACACTCCAGGATATGCTCCGGAGTCAATTCCAATACCATGGATGGAATTTTATTTTCTAATATTTTCTCTAACAAACAAAACAACTGAGGATAAACTCCCCTTTAAAAGGATTAGCTCTCTTTCGATCCATGGGAAAATGTCAATAGTTTTTTTTTCCATAATTTATTACTACTACAAAAAAAGTGAACACTATGTGTTTCCAGCTTCTACTTTTTTCCTTGTGGCAATTTCCCTAATGAGAATCGCTCGTCAGAACTTATCGTAGGAATTACATTGAATGTACATAAGGAGTGACGTGGGGGTATCAATTACTTGGGAAGCAGGCTCACTCAGTTGACGTAATAAATGTATACAGTATTTGTAACTTACGCCAATTCAAACTATTAAGTAAAGTTTGTCTTCCTAATTATAATGAATTCGCCTGGCTTCCCAGAAAGCTCAGAAGCTAATTAACTCTATGGTGAGGTTATGGAAGGGTTGCTCTTTTACAGAACTAGGAATTTATGCAAGGCCCCGACTCCTGTCGTAACTCAATAAAGTAACGGATAAATACAATGGGAATATCATTCACCCAACAAAACCCCCCTCGTTCATATGTACTAGGTGTCCTTCCTCCCATTAAAAATCTTATTAGTCCCGCCTTTTACTACACCATGTAATTCTCAGTAGTGGATGACTGGATTCAAAGTTGGGATTATTATTGCTCATGTAACTGTGTGGACGTGACGATTGGAATCACTTGTTTAAATAATTACTCTGCGTAAAAAATAGGTCTTTCCATGGGATTCCGTAGTAGATTCGTACTACTATGAATGGGAGAATAGGGGAAATATTAATGGAATTATTTTACTCAGGTCCCTGTACCTTTAACATTTCGTATACTTAATTATTTTTTGTACACAAGACACCCCCACAAGGCTCCTTTCCACAGAATTGACGTCAGGAGATAGTATGCATCTCAGAGTCAGAGAGGTTGGAGTTGGATAGTCATAATTCCAAACAATGACCTTTCCACTTTTGGCACTCCGTCTCCAAATCGTGCTTTTGAGAGTTATTTTTAATTATAAGCACACACACACACACACACGACGTCCCTGCATGGGCTTCCTGGGAAAACACTTTCAATTTTAATTGCTAGTTATGAGTTCTTATGAGTAAATTGTGCTCAGTGACCCACGTTTCCCTTTCCAATGATTGCGATCCCTTTGAATTTTTTTTTTGGAAATTGTGACGCAACTGTGGACTAAAATGTGAGTGATATGATGAAATCTTAGGCTAAAAATAGGAGGGAGCTAGAACTTTAAAATGTACTAAAAATACTAAAATATTTAGATGTAACAAAGCTGACAAACTAATTCAAACTAAAATCTTTGAAGATATCTTCCCTCATTGGTTATTTGGGCTCAAATTTTGAAATGCAATTAAATGATTAATTACGCGAAGACAATTAAAATTTCAAAAGGTAAATAATAATTGTGCCAAAAGTCTAAATAAATAAAATTTGAAACATCAATCAAATTGCTACCTATTGCATATGCATGTATGTATGTGCTAAAAAAACCTTGAATTATTATAATACGGGCTTAAAATTAATTGTACTAAAATTCCTGAATGTACATACACATTATGAAAATATAAAGCAGAATTCCCACTATTTTGAATGCAGCCTAATAAATTGAATTTCCGTAATCCAATTTTGTGGACAACTCCTAAAATTTCCGAGTCCGTTGTACTCCTTATTTATATTTACAGAAAATTATGTCGGAGTGCTCAAGTTGGAAAGTCCTCCATGTGAATAGATTGTTTACAAAGGGCAGGAGAACGCCTGTCACCTCCGGGAAATATAGACATATTAACCCTTTTGAGAAACGATTCTCCCGAATGTCAAACGTGGGACAAAGTTTAACAGACGAAAAAAAAATTGATCCACCTCATCCAACTCTGATGAAAACATTTACAAATTATTTGTAGATATTTACAACTTGGGAAAATGTGGTTTGGAAAGAGTGGAGACATAAAATGAATTAAATTAGTTTTAGAGGTAACAAAATGAAAATTAAAGGAAATAAAGTTTTCCTCTTCCTCAGAAGTAAACAGGGGATTATTTGAGCTTGACGTATTCTGACAGACCTGCCAAAACTTATGCTGTTGTCAAAAGAGAGACCGGTGAGCCTGACGAGGGAACAAAATAATATCTGCTGATGAATTACTATTGACTCGGGGAAGTGCTATAATAATTATAATTATTATTGGAATTGGAAGGGAGTCCAAACAGGGAAATTAAATGGTGAGTCCTGTGGCTATATGTGAAAGTGACAAGTGGTTGACTCATTTAATTAGCGGGGAGGTCCCAGAACAAAAACATTATCATCACCCTTTTATGTCTACATTTTTGAGGGCAAACTCAATTAGGGCTCCCAAGGTAATTCCCTCACGCCTGACACAAACAAGGAGCCCCAACGTCTCAATCCAGTTCCGCTTAGAGAAGGTCCAACATCCCTTTGAGACTCCTCACCCTTGTCTATTTTTTTTACACTTGATCTCTCACATAACCCTATTCTTTCCTACATTCCAATCCCTCTAATTACTCCCCATCCCCCATATAACGACCCTCTTAAAATCCCTCCACAACTCCCTCTGAAGCTCTTTCCAATAATAGCATCCATACTTTTACATATGCTAATTCCCAGCCCACAGATATTATCTCACTGATTCACAAATGCAAGCATATTGTAGGCATTTTATGGTTTACTATAATTAATTTATTTTAAAGGTGCGGTAATAGTCCGTCTGGACTGTCCCTTATATTATGAAGGCTGTAACAAGGTAAGAATATTACGTCTCAATGAATGAGTTCCTCGTAAAAAGGAGGCAAAATCTTTTCACCACAATGTTTTGGACTCTTTGACGTGACTGTCTTTTTTATGCTCTATTTTCACAGTTAACTCTGCTTATAACGAGACTCCTTTTACAACGAAATTCCTACTTAAAAAATACCTTGAAATTCAGTACATTCCACATGTAATAATTATTATTTCCACAATCTACAAATGACTCCTTCCAAAGAGGCTTTGGACTTGGAGCTTGAGCTAAAGGAGAAAATCAAGTGTGATGTTGTGGTTTGTTGTAATTATCAGGGAAATCCAACTGTACTTGTGGGTTTGGTGTATATGGACTTGAGAAGTTGCTGGGGTAAAGCTAGGTATTATGGATATTAAGGATCAAAATAATTCTGAGAGAGGAGTAATAAGTACTCCCAAAAGCCATGGGCTCAATGTCCTTACATGTGGTTGGAGTGGAGGGTTTGTTGGGGGGGGGGAGAGAAATAGAGCGTGAGGGGATTATTATAGGAAAGTACTAATTATTGTAAGTTGCTGTAGATATATGCAAGTATGATTTGTAGTATAGTGTTAAGAGTTACATGAGAGGGATTGATATTCATGGGAATTAATTATAAGTAATTAAATGGAGTAGTTTTTGTAGTTATGATTGAAGCTGGTGAGGAGGTGTTTGATGAGGAATTTTTTTTAAGGTTGTGGCCTTACCGACACAAGGAGTGGAGCTGAGGTTCGCGGTAGAGATTGAAGCAGTCGTCACAGACTCGGTCCAACTTGGCGAAGATCCCTTTGTCGTAGACGCCTTTGCACTGGATGTCAAAGAAGGAGCGCTTACTCAGAGGTCGACTCCCCATCACTAAGCTGTCCACGGCCGAGGTCCCAAGTATGCAAACAACCAGGGCTATGGCTAACACTCTCATCCCAACCTGCTTACAAGGGACTGTCCTTTCTACCATGGAACTTCTTCTCGAGCTCATCTATATCAAAAATAAAAACCAACGAAATTTTTAAAAAGGATTTTCCTATCAAAAGATTACTTTCACTCTTCAAAAATAGGATGCTCTTTTAGGGACGAGGATAAATTTTGGAGTAATTAATTGTCCCACTCAAAATATTTTTTACCCCCATGCCCTTTGAAAGGGTTCCTTATTCTCAGGAGAGGGGACTGAATTATTGTAAAATTTTAGATTGGAATTATTCACAGTCCAGGGGAAGAAGGGGAAGAAATTTTGAGTAACGATAAATTTAAAGCTGAAATTTGAAATTATAGACACAAAAAATCTAAACATTTTACAGTAATAACAAAAGTCTCGTTAATACCTCCTTAAACGTTCAGTTAAGTTCAAAAGGTAGATTAAAAAAGCATGTGTAATAATTATTATCTCATTAAAATTAATCTTAAAATTTATTCCTGGGTTCCAAATCCCTGTAGAGTGACAGGACAGCCCAGGATAATTTCTAAGTATCTTAGAGTCCTTAGTACAGAGAAGATGCGTAAAAGGAGAGATAAAGATTGGGGATCTAGCCCCCAGAAGACGCCATTTTGAAAACTGCATGCGTTCTCAAGCGACAAGAGCAAACGAGAGAGGAGATTAAGAGTGTCAAATAGTAGTTAGTTTCTAGAAATACCAATGACCGCTTTGCCCCTTCCTGGCTCAATAGAGAAGTTCAAATATGATAGGACCATGCGTAATTAACTATATATATAGATACTACGTATCAAAAAGAGGTTTTTCCCCCCTTGAATATGTGGGTCAAAATTCAAAATCCTTAGCTAAAATAATTATTACAAACTTCCGCCTTACAATTAATTATTACTGGAAGTTTTATTTTTTAAAAACAAATAATTATTATAACCAACCGCAAACTTACTTTATGGAAGGTTCCCGGAAAATATGGACGAAATTGAAATTCAAGTAGGAAATTTGATTCAGCAAAAAAAAATATATATCTGTTAATATATTGTTTGGGCTGAGTTGAGTTGTCGTGTCAAGTACAAAACCAGGCTGGGGTTTAATGGAGAAAAGTCCCGGGGCAAAGTGAGACTCGGGCTTAAAAACAATACTTCTTCCTCTGGGAACTTTTGTGGAGTGAAAGTGTTTCAGGGTGAAAGTAAATTTTAATATTTTTTTTTCAACGGAAGACTATACGTGAGGGAATTGTAAGTAAATAAATTGATGTGAGAACGGTAATAATTGCAATTTAATAATTACTTGTGAGAGATTTAAGATACAGGATCTCACGTGTGTGTGTGTATGTGGGGATTTTATTACTGCTGCTGAGCGGTTCACAATCGACTGAGATGGGTCGGATGATTTTAATGGAATTTATGGGTGGATTTGAGAGAGAGAGAGAGAGAGAGAGAGAGAGAGAGAGAGAGAGAGAGAAGAGAGGTGCCAAGCTGTCTGATGCTCACTCAAGTCAGTCAGGCTTGGGAAGTACATGATTGTTCATATGTACATATCTGTATGGATATGTACAGTTTACATGTTACATATGGGCAATCCAAACTTTTAGGCTGAGTGAACGCTAGGAAGCACATAAAAGTCAAATAAGTCCTCCAAAGAGCACAAACACTCATTCATTTCCAGTGACCATGTAAACCAAGTTATGGAAAAAAAATACTGGGGATGATTGCTCTTGTTGTATACTCAGAGCCTCCTATGTATGGGGCATAATTCCATGCATTATATATGAGTCTCCATTATTTATAATAGATGAAAGTTTATTACGAGAGACTCGGAATTTATTTGCTTCCTTATCGGGAACACACATGTCAATTCCCTCTATTCACCTCAAGGAGCCACGGCATAGCCATGCAGTCTGATCCAACCACCCACGTCATCACTCTCACACCCCACTTTTTTTAATTTTTCCTAACAGTTATTATTATTATTATTATTCCTATATTATTGGGAATGTTTATAAATCCCATTGGTAGACTTTCAACAGTCCCAGAATATTTTCCGAATTAATTAAATACAGCGCCCCACTAAATTCATCTCGGCGTCTGACAGTGCCCCATCTTTTAAAAAGTGTCTCCCTACTATTTCATTTGCACTCAATTCTTTAAAATTCCATTCCGAATTTTTACAATCAATGTAGAAAAAAAAACCTCAGAACGGGATTTTGGACAACAGGTTGATATCCGTACATTAACCTGTTGGTAAATTGGACTGTCCTTAAATTTCTGAGCAATTATTCCGAGAAATGGGACAACCCTCCTGGGAATAAGGACTGTCCCAGCCGGATTGGATCAATCCTATGAAAACTTTAGAACTCTATTGAAAACTGGGGGGAAATAATATTGCGTTAGATCATTATAGAGACTCACTTTAAACCTGAGGGGATGTATCGGAGCATAAGCGTAGCATAAGTTTCACATTTAATAATTATTAATACTTTTGGAAATTCCCATCTTTGCCGAAATGTTTGCCGAAAAATGTGGGTGAGGGATTTAGGGGAAAGTTCTCCAAGCAATTATTTCCTTTGATGGAAAAATAAATAAGGAAATAAAACTATTTCCGAGAATTTTGAACAAATATCCTCAAAGCATATTTTGCTTTCTCTTGCAGGCTCAACTTCCGGAGAATTCCTTGCATAACAAGAAAAGGAGAACAAAGATATATGGCTAGGGTGGGATTTTGTATACGCCGTTGTAAGAGTACTAAAAGAGGGAAATATATAGCTCCTGTTCCTTTCCCGTAATTTAATGTGGGAGGGAGTGGAGATATACAATCCATAGCTTAAAATATAAACGCTTGCCAATTTTATCGTCCCTTAACAGACTTGTCAATTTCCTTGGGCTGAATTGAAATCATTTCAAAACTGGAGGGTATTTGTGCTCTGAGCGTAAATAGAGTGGTGTTGCAAGGTATTTATGGAGCTTTTGTAAACATATACAATGCTGACAATAAAAGTCTTTTGAAGGGATATTTGCCTCCGGAATTCCCACTCGGGAAGAGACAACGTTACAAGAGGACTTGATCCTGAAAACACGTGTGGACACATTCCTTCTATCTATACCCGAATGTTTGACTTGTCTTGTTCTTAGGACTATAGTAAATGAGCATGTCAAAAGTTTGGGATTTTGCTCCAATTACAGGGTGCTTTATGTGTCTGTTTTTATTCAGGGGAATTGATTTCTCTGTTACAGGCAGAGAATTGTGCTGAGATCCAAATAGTTGTTTGTGAGAGATTTGTTATACTAACAGGAGGTCAGTGTGAAGACTACATAGTTGTGTGTTTCTATGCCGAAAATAAAATTGAGTCCATGGTGGTGGAAAGAATGAGTTAGTGGAATAACAAAATAAGTTAAATAAAGAATAAGCTGTCTGTGAGAGTCCAGCACAATGTCATAATGTCAAGATTGTGCGTAAAAGCCTACAAAAGGGAACAGACGCATGAATGAAAAACTTGGTGAATCAAAATATACAAAATGCTCATATCTTCTCACGCACTTCCAACCTCTCTTTTTAGGATGAACTCCTTAAATACGTATGTAAATCCAGTTATGGCCCAAAACAAGTCTGGGCCTCAAAAGACGCTAGATTCAATTGAGGGAAGAACTGTCCAGCCCAAATTTCCTCAATGAACCCCCATCTACTACAAAAGTTCAATTTGTCTTCTTACAAAGTATTCCCAAGGGAGAATTAGCATTTATTGCAGTTTCCATGGGAAAGCTTTCAGATTGTAAATAATAGTGTACATATATACATATATGTATGGGAAAGCTCAGGAGCATAAAAGAGAATGAACGACCCTTTAGCACACACACACACACACACATAAATATCACCCATGTATTTGAAAATCAAGAGTCACATAAGTCTTACAATGTTTGTTTTTATCAAAATAAAAATTTGAGAACATTTCAGTCCACGTTACTAAACATGCCTGTACGGGATCCCACAAAACCTATGTAGCTCACCTCTCTCCAGTCCATATATTGTCAAAACATTTTTCAATTCCCAAATTTATACCCATTTGTCACAGAACTTTTATTCAAATTTAAATTCACATATGTAGGTCAATATAATAAAATTTATATTGACCTAGGTCAGTATTTTCGGCAGCAAATTACAAAAAAAGGTTAGTATTTTTAACCTTAAAAATCTGATTTTTTTAAAATTATAACTCAACCTTAGGTTTCTGGCACCTCTAGCCGTCGGTTTTAATTGTGGGCTGATAAATAAGATTTTTGACCATTTCCCATGAGACTGCCTATAAGAGTCCAGGATTTTGAATGTAAAGTCTTTCACTACTGTGTTTGTGCCCTGCGGGCTTCTTACCAACTTTCCTACTTTTTCCCTTAAAGCGCCCTCAATTCTATGCATAAAAAATTTGTGTGATATCTATTCATTACAAAACCCATCGAATTTCAAAATAATCGGGAAAACATGTTTTGAAGATAAATTTGTGGATATTTCTAAATCATGAAAATAAATATAGCAGGAGGTAAATGACGTTGAAATCTTTTTCTGACTGCGTTGTAAGCAGGCTTAAATTTATTTATGACGCTTTTGTAAGGAGGAGGTAGGAAAAGTCTGTCTGGGATCCTGTACATTCGTATACACAGAAGCACACATGTTCCCAAGAGAGAGAGAGAGAGTGATTGAATCGAACCATTTGATGTAATAAGATGAGAAGAAATTTTTAATCATTGCTATGGATTAGTAAGTTCCTAATAAATAAATGGCGATAATCTAATATTTCTTCTTCAAGATACGACTGTGACAAGTGACAGAGAGTTGACAAGTGACATCTAACTACAACCTCGCCCTTATATCGTCGTCCATGGCCAGTACATCCGAAGGCACGTATAGAGCCTAACTTCCTTTCTCTATTCATCCCTGACTGAGAGGAGCTCAAATTTTGAGTAAATACTCAAACCGACGAATAAAATCACTTCTTGTGCATTCATCCACTCCACAACAGGACGCATTTGAGTCTCTCAGATTATTCCGTTTTTTTTTTCTCTCTCTCTCTCTCTCTCGCTTTTCTATGTATGTATCACTCCAAATATTTACACTCCTCTCCGCTCTCCCACATTCTGCATTCCCCCGGAGTCTCACTAGACATCCTGACGACAGACCATTTCAACCGTCACACGTTTTCCCTGGAACACTTTCTCACTCCACACAATTCAATCCTATCTTTTGTCACCCTCGCTATAATTTTTCTGACACCTCTTTCAAATAGTCCTGATTACGAATACTATGGACATTTCAAAAATAGACTTTAGTGAATGCTCTCTTGGGTTTCACATATTTTACACTCTCCGTTTAAGGGTAGCCCGCACAGGAGCCAAAATTTTAACCCCTTCCAATTCTAACAGCTCTTACGACGAGAAAAAATTCCTGATTAATAAGAAACACACACCTCAAATTATTTTTGCCCCTAATGAAAATAATTATGATATTTTAAGAGCGTCTCCTAATGGGCATTCACAATGACGTTTCTATGAAGAAAAATTCTACCTCCGTAGGAATTTTGGTCCGTACAGATGTAGAGACCGGTCATATAAGAAAAATCTCGGTAGGAATAAAAGACCGCTGAACTGAAACCGCTACGGAAAAGAAGTTAAAACAATATTCGAACGTTTCAACTTTTGCTATGGTACGGAAATGTGTCATATCTAACGTAATGTTATTTTTAAGCACTATAAAAATTCAAAGCAAAATTCCCATTTAATCGGAAATGTGACCAAATAGTCTTGACCTTACAAACATGAAATGTCTCTTGTGAGGGGTCTGGAATATTGAATTGTCTATTGGAGATTACAAAGTTGACATATCTAATCGAGTATACTCTGTTACAATAAGTGGGTGGAAATGAGTTTAATTCTCATGGCAGGTTACGCATTATATTTATTTTCTCAACAGGTGGCTCTCAGATCAATTAACTTTTTAACAATTCCGCGTTTGCGTCTGACAGTAAATAAAAATTATCCGTACAATATTTGCCGAACTGTGCAAACATACGCAGTTTTCGGCTGAGCCTCAAAACCAGTAAAAACTTATATGGAAAGATCAAAAGTAAAAATAAAAAACGAATAAAATCAAAAATCCTATTACTGTTTTTCTCTTGTTTTTCTAATTGTGTCTATGGGCGTCTCCTGTGGCAATAGCACAAATTAGCACTATTTTCAATTGAAATTCTAAAATTAATGTTTCCAATCAAAAGAAATTTTTCCGAACCGGATTAAATGCCAAAATGTGTTTATACTTTAGAACAAGTCCTGATTTGAAATTTACATTGATGTTTTAACTAATTATTGAATGCAAATTCTGTTTGAATAAAAGGAAGAAAAAAAACGGTGAGACTTACTCGCTCTTTTAAAATCCCCGCAAAAAAATCCGCCCTGAAGAGAATATTCCCATACCGATCATTCAATGCACAGAAGTAATTCCTCACTGAATGTGGAAATTATCAAGGAAATTAATATTAGGAAAGTTTCCTCCACAACTGTCACTTTGGCAATAGTTTCATCCCATTCCGTGCCTCGTGAAGACATTACGTGAGTATTTACTATGTAGTGGTTAGAAAATGAGAGATAGTACAATTTCTATATGTACTGTCAAAGTACATAAATGTATTTAAACTATATCGAATATTCATATACCCCTATAATTGGTATTATTAACCCAAGGAGACGTTTATCACTAAGGACATAAAGCAGAATAAATAGTGATGCTTTATTTCAAATAAATAATAATTATTACAAGTCTATAATAATTGATACATATACACAGTGTGCCCCTATACAACACTATACTGGAGATTCAATCAGGCAGGATAAAGTCAATAACAAGTGCTTACTTATTTTCTGCATGATTTACAAACCCTCCAATATACATAGAGCTCTGTGAGTATTGCGTGAGGTTCTGGCGTCAAAGTATTTTTATGAAGATTTTAATTTCTATTGTGTATATTTGTACGACTCAAAATATTCCATTGGATCCCTTTAGGAAAATATTTTCAACTTTTAGAACCAAAGAGCAAATTCTATAGATAGATAAATTTAACACACGGACGCTTAGAACCCAATACTTATAATAAACTTTCTACATTTCAGTCCAAAGCCCCAAGCCGTCTACAGGCATTAAATTGTTCAAAACATTCTGTACCTTTTTTTTTGCTTTGATCTATGGACTTTGACGTGGACAGGATTGGAGTTTGAGCTGGAAATTATTTGAAATTCCCTCTCTCCAAAAAAGGCAGGACAGATTCACTAGTTTTGCAAATGTTACCACTGGATCTTGTTATTGCTATTTTGGCCAAATTGAGCAAGATTTATGCTTTGAAATTTTTGTAGTAAAATTGGACACAAAACTCCTGGAAGATAAAACTTATAAGAAAAATCCTAAAGTCAAAATGTGACTAGCCAGCTGAGGTGCCTGAGTGTTGAGTAGGAAGCTGTGATGAATGATCTCAATTGAAGTAATATAAAACAAGAGCAAAATTCACTCCTCTGTGAAACCCCTGGTCATTATTATTGCAAATAGTAATGATAGCGTGATGGTAATGATTTTGCACATGCAAAAAAAAACAAACTTGTCTTTAAACCTTGCAACTAACTACAGTGTACTTGTCTCCTGAGTCATAATTAATGTACATGTATAACGTCAAAAAAAAAAAAAACGTGGGAAAACATGTTCACTTCTCACTAACAACACACACACGGTAACTTTGATATAAAGAAGTTTGACGCTACACGAAACCTTCCATCCTTTATTAAAGTTGTCCGTCTTGGGGATACCAGCCATTCATATAATTCCTATACTCTCATTGTCAGTTCAAACTGAGTCAGTGGTATTCAATGGAAGTTTCTATACGTAAGAGAATTCACGTACTAAAATACTGATTGGGTTCGGGTGTAGTAAACGAGAAAAAATTACATTGACGGGAGTTATATAGTTATTATTCTAGGAATTTCATTGTGTGTTTTTAAAAGGGAAGCTGTATGGATGGAGTCGCTATAGAGAGGAAGTCTCCTGTCCACTTGAGTTGAATGAATTTTTTTTTTGACATTGTGAACTTAATTTGACTTTTACAATTATTCAAGGGAGGATTCTGTCATACATATGTACATAGATATAAGAACCTCCCTCGATATTATAATACCCTCAATCAGAGGATAGATTAACGAGGAAGAAGATTCCAGAGGAATTAAAGTTCATCACGGGAGGATTTTTCTGCAAGTGATACAGTCAACTCTTTTTGTTCGAGATCACTTTATATTTACAGAGGAATTTCTGGGTAGGCGTCAAAATATTAGGTGCATATTTCCCTTCAAAACTATATTAATTTTTTTACTTTCAGGAGTGTGTTCGAAAGAGATATTCTAAGGTTGCGTTACAAGAGATATTTTGAGAGCCTCAGGGGATGTTCTTATAAAGAGAGTAGACTGTACAAACAAATGCATGTGAGCTGGTAATCATATGATTTATTCCATTCCTATGCACATGGCTCCCTGTGTTTGTGGTAATTATTATAATTATTATGCATGTAGTAATTACACCTGCTGTTAGATTCAGACATGCATTTTTCATTTTTGTAGGTATGTATGTACATAATATGTAATTATTACTCTTATTCCTGAATGCTCATTTGCCCCTATGTGTTATGCATTTATATCTACAAGGCACACATATTATGCAATTATGTAAGCGGGATAGTACTATAGTGCACTGCATACATATATGGAGGGAAGGCTGTAGATTTAATTCCTATGATGAGGATTCCCTCAACCGACTCTTTACGCTTGGGAGATGAAGGGATGCGAGGATCTGTGTAAAATATCACGTTACACTTGTTTATGCGGGAGGATGCCTCCTAATATTGTAAGATCTCTGATCCGTCATATGTACGTAAATTTGTTTCATATGAGCATGACTATCTTCATATAGGAGGAAAATTACCATGACCGAATCGGCTCCTTTAGGAATTGCCAAGGTCTCTGGGAATAATTTCCAGTTCATATGTCATTCAGACTGACTTGACTTGATTATTTGTCACATATTCCTAAGTCAATATTTGATTGCTCCGATTTGGAATATGTCACTTTCCAGGGATTAATTTGATTTCTGCACGAATGTACGTAGCTTCAATTTTTTCGTGTTCCATGGAATCCCTGCTTCAGTGCACATTTTCGAAGAAATCTCGTTCTGTGGTAGAGTTTTATATTTTAGTATTTACTATCATGTACGTCAGGATTGTTCCAATTCGCTAGAATTCATAAGGATGGGATTGTTACTTAATTAGTATGTAATGTACATGTAAAAGTCATAAATCTAAATCGAAAGTTTTGTACTTAAGGCATAGTGTGAATAATACTATTTAATAAAGATTTGTTCAGACTCAACCTTCATGGAGGAAAGAGAATGAAAGCAAATGATAGCACTTGTCTATTTTGGGCTGGGAAATGTAAACGTTGGGGAATCTAGTCATTTCTAGATAGGACAAGAAGCTCCCATCTCCTCATACATATTTTTGAAGTACGTATGCATGAGCTGTGAGCGGATCGATACAAACACATAGGAACTTTAAAATGTATATAATCTCAAATCTGACAATATAAATATGGTACCTTAAAAATTAACTCTCTCTCTCTACTATAAAAACACTCCATACCAAAATTTGACTTGTATAGAGCCATATAATTACATATGTTCTTACATTAAAAATTAAAATCGTGGTATAAATGTGTCAAAATATTTGAGCCCCTGGGAAAGCAACGGTATTACATATGTCTCACATACAGCACTCATCTCTCGTAAGGAGAGATGTATTTTGAGTGTTTACAGTCACACTAGAGGCACTCGCCAGCTATTATCAAGTACAGTACATTCTCTTTATAAAGAGCAACCTTTCAAAATTTAAAATTTGCTCTTATAGTTAATTAGTTATGTATATAAGATGGACCAATGAGATGCTATTTTAAAGAGAAAAAATAATATAGCGATAAATGTGATTTTATCCAAATATGTTCGACCCCATAGAGAAGATTTACTTCCAAGAAAATGCCTTACAGCGAGAGTTCACTGAATCTGTAGCCTTCGTCACGTTCCCGTTTTGGTCCTTATGTCAATACTTATTTACGGCTGGGGTTCATTTGAAGGTAAATAAATTATCATTCAAGTCACAGGCAACATTGCTTCTAACTCAGTTTTTTATTAATTAGTTTTCATTGAGATGAAGTACTTGGAAAGCATTTTTTGTGGATTCATTTGCTGGAATAATGATGGTTTAGATTTGCTTTCAGATCAAACCTGTGTGAAAATGTAGTTTAATTAATTAGCTTAGGTAGTCGAGACGACCAATAGACGGACATCTAGGAATGAAAAACAGGGTCCGAGATAGGAGTGTCATTGTTTGATTTTCTTCTAGGTGTCGTTTAACGGTATTTTTGAAAAATCCTGCTGACAGTGGGCGTTTAGGAATTATGTATAGATATTTCCTTACTTACCGGATGGAAGGTTACGTAACCGAAACCACCTTGTTGTTATAAAACTGTGATTGTCATGAGCTAAATTATCAGACTGATTTTTCTTACCCCTTACAGAAATTGAGTAACAGTTTGAGTGATTGAGTTCGCTACAAAAATGACTTGTATTTAGGTACAAAAATGACTGGAAAGCACTACTAGAATTTCTTCAGGTCAAGTAAGAGTACATAAGAGCAGTAGTGTGTTTGCAGCAGTGATTGTGATATTTTTAAAATGCATAAAATATTTCTTATGTTTCTGGCATAATCGGAAAATACTTGTTCTCAATGCTAAAATGAAAGTAGTTATGTATAATATTGAATTATAATGGCATTATAGTTTATTGAAATTTAATTCTCTTAATATATTATGTAGAGAATTGGATGATAAGAAATTAGAGCAGAGGGTTTGTTTTGCTATTTTTATTTTAACAGAACATCATTGTATTGTAAATATAGCCCTTTGTCAAGACATCCACCCAAACAGCCCGGAAAGATGATGTAACGGGCAGTCAATTTAATATTTTAGATATTAAAACTGAAAATGCAGTTAATACTTTTGGTATTTTATGTAACGACTCTAGTAGCAACAGCTCCCAGAAGGACTAATGTAACGGACACCAGAAGTCCGGCAGCGCCATCACCCGACCTCTTCTCACAAGTTTTGCCCTCAGGGCATTGACAAGTCTTCTCATTGGGCAGGTATGACTCATGGAAGACGCAGACGGCATCATCGCTGATCCCAGCTTGACATTCAATATCAGACGTGCAGACATCATTCAGATTAAGCTTCCTGTAACAATAGTTCTTGAAAAAGATGACGGTAAACTTGTTGTAAACATCCGCACATTGGCATTTTCTTCCGAAACAGCGCGAGAGGTTTCCCAAACCAGCCTGGCATTGGATATCCGATTTACATTCTGAACTCTCCGAAGTTCCTCTAGGGGCACATTCGTCCTTGGCGCTGCTAGTGTTATTAAGAAATACGTGGTCGTAGGCGCAGTTGCAACGGGTGTTGTTAACAGGGACTGGTTCCACGATGATCGTCCCGTTGTCAATTGGTGGGTTTGGGATGCAATCAGTTTTTCCCTCAATGGAGGCATCGCAGACCTCATTGTCCGTGCAGTAGTCCCCAATTCGTTTCTGGATGAAGCATTTATCATTGTGACGGATGACGGGCTTGTTAGCGAAATCGCTCACGCATTCACATCGGCGAGTTTCGGAGTTACATTGTGAATATGGTCCGAAAGTACCCTCCCGGCATTGCTCATCATGCTCGCAGGAGAAGGAGGAGGTCGCGGCGGAGATCTTAGAACAGGATCCAATGGCTTTGATGTAGATGGCCTTCTCATTAGGATCACATGTGCACTTTTTCATGGGTGAGCACACAAGGTTTTTGCTCCGGTCGCACTGAGGACTGTTTTCAGTATTGCCACATGTCTGGTTGAATCCCACTGGTTGGTTCTCCAGCAGCAGGCCATGAATGGTTTGCGTTTCCTTGGGTGTAGGCATTGGATCCTGATGGTTGTGATGGTTATGTTCGGTATTGTTTGTGGCATTCTGTGCCGGCACAGATGCAGCCATTGAAACTGGAACAGATGGAGCCACCCCTGCAGGGACTTGCGTTTTATTAGGCGCGGCTGTTGTTTCTTCTTTATTAAACCAACCCATTTCCTCACTGCTTGAGTCGTCGTCAGGCTTGGCGCGTGCGTCAGTGAGCGCGCTGAGGGATAAGAGGGCAATTGCTGCCCAAATTACCAATAACTTCATTTTAATAATTTACTAAAATTATCTGGTAACTCCTAACGTAATTTTTAAGCTAACTCTCTGGAAAAACTGGCAGAATGACTTGACAAATTTAAACTATAATGGAGGATATAATTTCCGAAGGAAATCAGCCAGACCACAGTCTGCAATTTTAACTGTAGCCGGGAGTGCCGAGTGCTAGATAAAAGAAGGTATCAAGAGTTTATCCAGCTCACAAAAAAATTTGCACTGAGCGACATCAAGGCAGACAGCACTTATGATAAGGCTTTGGGTGCTACTTTTTGGGTAGGCTTAATGACGGGATGTCCTTTTACACATATACCTTTATATAGTCGATTTTCAAGCAAACATGTGTGAATGGCTGATTGGAGGATATGATAACATATTTTGTACATACATGTGCATTCTTTATATTTGTAGGTAATCATACACGTCAGTGTTTTTACAATGATGTACTCATGTATAAATACGTTTGTCCACTTCAAATATAACGGGCCAGAATATGGTGTATGAATGTACATACAACCGAAAGAAAAGTAGCTACAATTTTTGCAGATATTCAGAGGTAAAGATAACTAGTGTGGGACTCATAGCCTTTTTTCACGGACTTCCTTCGTTATCTGAACGTTATTTACAATATCGGAAAGAGTACTCATTGTCATTGCACATATGTATAGCTTTAAGGTCTTAGCATACACACTATGGACAGACCCATCAGACTCCCATAAGCTTTCCACAGTAATTATTCAACATTTGTTTCCTATCATCTAACACATTACTCATCACTCTTACATAATCATGTCCTGCTTGTAGGGATTCCAACAATTTGAAAAAAAAATTATCTTCCTTGATGGTGACATCCCTGAAATGTCTTAACCAATTTAACGTATGCAAACCTTTCAAAAACTGAAATCAGAATTATACATGAAATATCGGTATTATCCGATAATAATCATTATTAGATACTTGAAGAAAAAGTATCATCTAAACGTAATATTTGTTTCAATTTTAGAGTAATTAATTATATTGAGCTTTCCCTATTGCATTGGCTACGGGAAACCGTCCTTCTGATTCGATTATCTTCGGTGAAGATTACAGAACGTATTACTGCATAACAAGCTAAATCCCAAATGTGATTATTTTCGAGGAAAAAACTAGGCAGCGCTGATAATATATATATGTATATACATATTTTTTATGACTCAAGGCAATTCATGTGCCTTTGTGTGTCACTCAGATAAATATTGTCATCTATCTTGTAAAGTCTACATAGGCCGTACAGCAATTATTTGCAGCTTTTTATGACCTGAAAAACATATATTGATGTCACACTTCGTTTGAAAAAGTGAGATCATCATCAACGATGACAAGGATTGACCTGGTAATTGCAATGACGGCAGGCGGAAGCCGGATGCAAGGCCAATGTTCACAGTAATCGATTAAATCCTGGTGATAAGTTCGTACAAAGAATTCATAATTTAATCATTTGAAGTATTTTAGGAAACTGAGTCAATGGAGTTGTCTTTAAAGAATTACTGCAGTCTGACAGAGACTAATCTCAACAAGTGAAAGAAGCGCTAGTGAATTTAGCATCAAATTGAGATCGAAGGTCTGGATTAAATTAGTTATATTTCTTAATCGATTTTACTAGCAAAAGGCTATTTAGGGCACAGCATAATTCCTACAAAACTATCTATAAACACAGTTGAGCGATACAAGTACAATTGATTACATAAATCAAAAATAATAATAATTGGTTCTTACAGTACATAGAGCGTGAACACAATTGAAACATTACGTTCGAGTTGTTTAAGTATTATAATTGGTACTGAGGAATGAGTACATTCTTCGATATTCCATAAAAGCCTGTCTATGTCGCGAAAAATTCACACAAAATAATCTGTTTTCCTACACCTCAATACAAGCACAACCACTACAGATATAATAGCAATGGCTCCGAGAACACCTGCCACAATCCCGACGATTTCGAGAGTCCCGAGATTTCCAGAATACTCCCGCATCTCCTTGACACAGACCTTCCCTTCCGGGCAGACACAAACGAACTCTCCAATATGAATACTGCAGATCGCATTGTGACTCACCCCATCCTCACATTCCCGATTGGACTCACAATTATCCCCCAAATTCTTACAGCTTCGTCCTTCCGGACACATGCAGACCGTCTCATGCGGAAGGAAATTCGGGTGTTTCACACAAACCGCGTCCACATGAACTCCTGCCTGACATTCCTCATCCTCTGAGCAGAAATCCTCCAAGTGCTTCTTCAGGTAACATTTCTCATTGAAACAAATGGTAGCCGCCCGGTCCTGACTGTCCCAGTCATAACATTCACAAAGACCATTCTCCGGACTACACCGACTCAACTTCCCTAACGAGCTCTTCAGACACTGCAAATCCGACTTGCACCTGGACAGCAATGTGTTATTCCCAATCTGTAAACACTCCTTCAAAGCTGAGTCCCAAACGAAGTTCGGGTCTCCAATGTCACAGGGGACTGTCCCAGTCTCCGACCCAGCGTCCAACGATGCTCCCAGAATACAAGTCACGAGCGAAACCAACACAATGAACCTTTCCATATTGTAATTATTCCAAAGCCCAGCAAAAGGCTAAAAAAACAATAAAAAAACGATAATAACAACAGTTATAAACAAACCGTGAACCCCTACCAAATGAGCCCAAACATTAAGCCTTCAAAGTCAACAACGACAGTAGTTCCCCCAACGAATGCAATATAGCATATGTATACAAAAATTCACACCGAATAACAAATTTTAAAAACACTCTCCATCTGAGCTCCCATAACAGGAAATTACCTCGAAATACTTCTCTAGATATAAATATTCTTAGTAACCAAAAATCTTAAAATTACCCTTCAAAAGTGACGTAATCCTCCAACACTTGAAGTGATCTCAACCTTATACAAAGTCCATTCCCAAGGAAAGGCAGGCTCAAGAGAATGATCCCTCACCGTTTTTATTATTATTATCTTCAAATATGACTATATCCCCGAGCCAGAGATTAAACTCTAACGACTCACAATCAGCACACGTCACTTCATAAACGATCACTAAATAGTAACACTCTCCCAGCTCAGTCACAACAACCCACACTCACATACAAAATAAATTAGAGCTATTACTGTATCGGAACAAGCCGCTAAACAATAAAATGGGCCGAAATAATAACTATACCAGAACACTTAGGCCACAGCTCCTGACTCCAATATACAATATACTGTGGGACCTATTACACTATTAAATTACAGCTCTTACAAATTATATTACACTGATGGATACGCCAGTCCTCGATTTGGATAATGACAGTCAACCGTATTTATACACCCATATGATACAGTCTGCTGTCAATGAGAGTCCCCCTCCAAATATATTTGACACTTAAATGATCTGCTCCCTCTCAAAATCCCACAAATTCCTGATGCTCCGGAATATACCAATATTTTGGACTCTGTTCAGAAATGATTCTTGCAAGACAGTCCCTTATAAGATGGGCACACTGTAATAGTACAAGAGTCAGAGATTACAGGCTACAACTTTTGCATAACAAACCCAAAATAAAATTTGCTTGTGGTAATTATATTAACGATACGAACTGAACTTACGCCAACGTATTGACAATACTCTCATCAGAATCAGTGGAATTTTAAATGACTGTCAAATAACTTCCTGAAACAAATTCTGGACTTTCCTGGTTGGGCTTCTTCGAGGTTTGTTATCGGATAATTATAATATTTTCAAAAATTCAAGCAAACTGTTATCAATTTTTAATAGAGAGACGAATATTCAGAGCGAAATAAACGGAGACAGTAAACAACAAGTGCAGAAACGTTTGAAAAATTTAATGAACTTTCTTAACTTCCCGCGTTAATCATCATATGAGGAATGTCAATGCTGCACTGATTGTGAGGTTGCTAATTGGATTTGTTTTGTTTAATAATTTCACTGGAACTGGTTCTCGTTCCGCGTTCCTGATGAAGACTTTTAGGAATTATCAACCATCAACATTTTTAATATGCACATTGTGAGTATAGAAATGCGAGAAGTGAATGACGTAGACAGATTCATGTTAAAGTGTTAAAGTGCAGTAGTTAATTATGCCTTGTAGGAACTTATCGTTACATTAGGAAACGAGAATAATGGCAGTATTTAAGTATCTGCGTAATTGTTTTTATACAGAAAGCACTGTGTAATGCTCCTGCTCCAGATACGTAAGTACTACAAAGATTTTTATAAGAAGTTGCAATAAAATGTTCATTGAGGAGTGACATAGCAAAAATGGAAATCGAGCCCTTGTTTGTTGTTGTGATATTGTTATACCAATGCATAGAGGGTTGGAAGTTTATATTTTTTTAGGTTTGTTTGGAGCAATAAAATTGTGAAGGGGTTTTATTGCTATTGAAAGAAATGCTCTGAAGGAAATTCTCAATGGGATTGTGTTTGGTCCTTGGCTATAACGTTAACACATGTTGTTATTTGAAGATCTTGTATCTTAATAAACATTGGGGTGAAGTGGAACGAGTATACAGGGAGTGTCATATCCTTTTCCTTATCCTCCACAATCCCTCGTACAAAAGGAATAAGTTAGATCGAAATATTTGATTCCTCATGTTTGTAGGAAAGCCTTCTCAAATATTTCTATAATATTTGTTTCATTCAGTTGAAAAAATTAAGCAGCTGTTGTTTGTATCAAAAATATATCAACGCTAGTTTGTAGGACATTTTATGGGATTTCCAAGGAGCTGTAGGAAGGATCTCTAGAGTTGAGAACTGTGGATGCGACCAGTTAGAACAGAGATCAGGTCTGGGGAAATTAAGCTTGAGGAGCGGAAGTACAAGAAGAATGTAGAGAAAAATAATTTTGGTCTGCCCTCTGCCCATTTTTGGATGGACAGTTTGTTCATAAAATTATTTCAAAATGCTGCGATTGTGGAAATGTTAAGGGGATTCATTTGGTTCTGAATGGATCTTTTTAAGTATCAAAATTCAGTTTTCAATGCCTGTGGATGTGAGGGAAGTTTGAACGGAGGGAAAATGATTTATTTTTGTTGAAGCTATTTAAAAGAGTTGATGAGCTTTGCCAGGCATTATTGTAACGTGAAGACAATATCCAGGGATAAAATATATATTTACAAATGGGGGGGGGGTGAATTTTCATGGGATTATCTTTAGGGAAATTATTTTTTAAGAATAAGCAACTTCTACAGGGGGATTACACTTGATTGGATTGAATTTTATTAAAGTACATCCAATTACAATGCTTGCTGATTTAAATCGTAAAACAAGAGAAGAGAGTCTGATTTTGCGTCTTTAAAGGATGCACATTATGTATACAGTGTAATTTAATACAAGTATACAGTTAAGAAGATATAAGTTTTATTATCTATATTTCCACTGATTCTTAAATTTGGAGCAGGTGACTTGAGGTTGTATTTGTGTACAGAGATGGGAAATTTACACAGATTAAGGATTGGATTAAGGGATTGAGCAAAAATATTACAATCACTTGGATTGAATTAACGGATTCAGGGGAAAAATTCCAATCACTTGGATTGGATTAATGAATTGAGGGGGGAAATTCCGATGACTTGGATTGACTGAACGGATTGAGGAGGAAAATTCCGATCACTTGGATTGGATTAACGGATTGAGGAGAAAAATTCCAAAACACTTGGATTGGATTAACGGATTGAGGAGAAAAATTCGAAAACACTTGGATTAGATTAATGATTAAATAATAATAATTAAGATTGATGAGTAGGATTTCGCAGACTTACATTGGATTGGCGATATCCAATAAAGATGCAGACATTAAGGGATTGATGAAGAAAACAAATGATCAAAACATTTCTAAAGGATTAGTAATTTAAATCATAAACAAATTAGATTCACAACATTTGTCAGCACATACACATGTATGTAGATGTTTTGCACTATTGGCCACCACAAATTCGGCATTTAATTCTGGCGAATTTGGCGAATAATGCGATGACGTAAATATCCAAATAGCTGGTTTAAATTACAAGGTTGGTTCCAGTTATTCAAACTCACTAGTATGCGGGAAATTATTGTGGATGGAGTGGAACCAGAAATCATAATCTTAAAACAGAAAGATATAGTTCAACAGTTTACATCCCAATTCCAATCTACATGTTTATGGTACATGTTTCAATTATTGTATTAAACTAAAATACTGGTAATCAAAATATACACAGATTTGGAGCAAGAGTACGGAGAATTTGTTACACCGTAATCAGTAAAAAAGCTTTAAGCTACTACTATGTTGCCACATTCTTTTCTACATTTATATTTCTACAAACAAAAACGACATGACTCTTGTTTAAAAACGTTAGCCTTGGGCATAACCGTAGATACAATCCAATACACACTACTGACGGCAGCGGATTTTGGGATTAGGATTGACAAAATGATTCATCAAGTATTGTGTTAGGATTGGGGTTTAATTCGTGGCCATGCAAATAAATGGCTTTGACAAATAGATTAAAACGAAAGCACTGAGCCGGGATTGAGGAGTAAGGATTAGATTCAACTTTGCTCAACACTTGGATTAGGATTGGGATCAATTATTTCTTATAAATTTTGTAATCCGGGATTAAATTAATCCGGGATTATTAATCCATTCCCATCCATGTTTGTGTATTTACAACAAAGCCACAACTGTTTCAACTTTGAATTATGAATTATGGATGCATGAAGAAAATTCCAAGGTACCGAATTTTGGATTGTTGCATGAAATATGGCAATTCTGATTTTGGCTCTTAAAAATTATGCATTTGTGGTAACCTGGACTTTGGATTAGGAAAAAAAATGTGATTACCTGGATTTCGGATGTTGACAAATTTATTCGGATTTGGGATCTTGTTAGCCCGCATGTTGGATTTAGGAATTAATATGCAATGACGTTAACGTAACGTATAATAACGCTACCTTACCTGTATGTAGAGCTGGAACGAAGCCTTGTAGCCAAACTGTAGAGAACTTGAAAAGTATGAGACTTCGAGAAGTAACAACACTCCTTGTTTAAACTAGTGGAATAAGGTATGACTATTTAAATTATTGAAAATATTTTTGTCAGACTTGAATAATTAATTTGACTTTAAGGGACACCTTCTCAGCTTCGCTCACAACTAAGAATTTCGAGAACTGATTAAATGTCTACCCCAGAAAAGATTGACTGGCAAAGAGGAGATGTCTAGGGAAACCCCGGCTTTTATAGAATTTACCGGAAGGAAATATAATTTAAAGTACATGCAGGAAGCTCTCTCTAAAAGAGCACCCCTCAAGAAAGACAAGAATCAGAAGACAGAGTCATCATTCTATTAAACGAAGAATATCCGTACAAATTTGATCCTGGAGAGAAGTTATTCTCACATGGGGGTCCCCTATAACGAGACTGTACTGTCTATCAAATTAATTGAATTCTTCTCTTATTCTCCCCCACCATACAAATATAGTGGATATTGTGCTTGGGAAAGAAAGAGCCTGATTATGATGATGATGGGGAACCGCCAGGGACAGACGTGATTTCTCCGCTTTATCTGAATCTGTAAGCTAAATAATTGTAATTAAGATTCGTCGAGAAGAAAATAACTTTGACGGGAGTTTGGAACAGTCGGAGATTAATCTAGAATTATTTGTAACCCGCCGTGGAGCTACTCTCATCTAAAGAGATATTCTCTCAAGTGGTCTCCTGCTCGAGATGTTTTAAGTAGGTTGACAAGAAGATGAAATTAGTGGGAATTATGACTCTGGACCAACAATGCTCTTCTAATGAAATCACTTCCAACTGAGAAGTAATTGACGCATTGAGGCTACAGATTCAGACAAAGTCTCTCCCGCTGTTATTGTTTCTATTTTAGATTAGGATAAACAAGCATTCCAAGAAACTTTTCCTTTGGGCTCATCTCTCATCTTATCTTCTCTGAATGGATGTTTTTGAACATGTATGTACACATACGTGTTGGAAGACTAACTCCTCAGCATTTACATTCTCTGGAGAATTGGGGCACTATGACACATGACCACAGTTTTGCTGTCAGTACACGCGTGGTCTTTGTTCACTTTATTTATTTTCTAACTACAATTGGGCTTTAAATTTTGGACGTCTTCAATTAAGTATTCTTAATGCATGCTTTTCACGTATGAACTTGAGCAGAAGATCAATTTTAATTACAACTTAAGTGGACCTGAAAATTTTCTGCATTTTATTTGCGGATATATGATTATTTAATTATTCTTTATACTAATTGTAATAATTGTAATTGCTAAATAAAATTATTCTGATATTAATTTTTTATAGAGGCTCTACGATTTTTTTAACCATGTATTTCTGCATTTCAAAGGGGCATTCTATATCTACGACATTCTTCAGCTAACATTCAACATTTTATTCAATTTACTACTTGTAGCGCTTGTATGTACATACTAAATAAGAGCGCCACTAAAAGCAACAAAATTACTCTATTATAATGGTTTGATCTTATGCTGATTGTAGACTGAAGCGAATCAGATTTGGATTTATTAACGGAATTTGAATGATCTGTCGTGAAATCTTCAAACTCTAAAAGAAAACATCAGAATTGGATTTAGATTTCACTTTTAATTGTCATTTCAACCTCAGAATTAAGGCCACGGAAGCTAAATGATTCTTAGATTTGGGAGTGTTTTGAGAAACAGATTCAGTGTTACACATTCGGGTTTCCATTAAAATTTCAATTCATATTTTTGGAAATCCTTGGAAATCTATGAAATTATGGCGCGTAAGAAATCAATAACCCAGCCGCCATTTTAAATAACTAGTAAAAGCCCTGTGCTTCGCACAGAGTTAATTATTTGAGAATTGTGAGAGTATGCACAAAACCTCAAATTGCTATAGATCCCGTATCATGGCATGTCGAGAGGGCTTAATATTAATAGCCTGCTTCGCTGGGCAAAGTAATCTCATATAAGACATGTGAACTATTAATTGTAAGATAGATAGATAGATAGATTTATTAAGGGTCGATATGGCCTTAGCCCTTACAACCCAATTAATTGTAAGACTAACAATTCGTTTCAAAAAGCTAGTTGGGAATTCATTATCAAAAAATTATGGTACAACGCTCCAGCCCACTAAAGTTCTCTCCCAAACTCAATATTTGGCTATACACGGGGAATTTATCTAATCGCTTGATCAACTTAATACCAACCAACATTGTTATTAAATTTTGCTGTTGCATAACTGTATGGTGCTTCACCCCTTAGTGGATCAAATATGATTTTTTATGTTATTATAATTTGTATATGTATATCTCAGTTGTACCATAATAATGTAACTGAAGCCTCAGACACTGGACGCACTGATAATTTAAAATAGGAAAAGTGAAAGGAATTTATATTAGCGCAACATTTTTTAGTTGCTATTGTTACTCAAGTCCATGGTTCCTACAAATCAATCCTTAATTCCTAATGATATTTTTAGGGGATATAAAGATCAAATGTATAGATGTAAAGACTTGTAATTAAAAAATAGTGAGCAAATAACTTCAGCAATACAAATTCTGAGAATTTATCTGACGTTAAATATAAAAACTGTTGCAATAAGTACTTTCAATTCCATTTTCTTTTAATAATAGGAATCCCACATTTATGTGTACAAAGTTCAGTCATTAAAATTCTCCTCTTTTCAAATTCTGCAGTGCTGTAACCGAACGTAGTTTTTCTCAATACCAGTCTTAATTTAATCCAAATTTTATGATTTATTTCTAATGTTTATAATAATTATGATTAGCGCTTTTAAGTGATAATCTAAAATTGCGTTATATTGTGAGCTTCCAGTATGCTGCAAGCAGTTGGTATATAGCCAAGAAGAAGAGCGAGCTGATCGAGTTGAAAAAGCTCTCCTCTGTGACAACGTTTCAGCCCGCTGTGCTTCTTGGCTTGCTGTATATACCACCGACTTGCTTGGCTATATAGGGAAACAATATAGTACATAGCGGCTTGCTATATAGTGAAATGAGCCGCGAAGGTTTGAATTGTAAAGCCAAAGCCGCGAAAGTTTAAATCAACGGGCAGGTCGAGACTTGATAGTGACACTGCTGCACTAGTCTAGTCAGACTTGACTAGGAAATGGGAGACTTGACTAGACTAGTTAAGGATTTTCGTAAATTTGACTAGTTTGACTTGACTAGCAAGCACCGAATACCGTGAAGAATTGACTTGACTAGACTAGGCTTGCGTTAGAAATTATAATTATTGACTTGACTTGACTAGGTGAACAATGTGCAGGAACTAGTCTAGTCAGTTTGTGAATGTCGTCAAATGATGAATAAATTCAATGAAGCAGCTTTAACTGGAAATGGGGAAACTTGTAACAATAACAAAGACTCCAAACCATAAGCAATTTCCATATCAGGACTTTTAACTGCGTCCTTTAACGATTAATAAATTCAGTGTGAAAAATGCAGTGCATAACTGAATTATTCAAGCCGTTAATTCATTGCACAATATAGGCAGAAGCAGTACATACTCTATACATCACGTATGTCTAAAGAAATTTAATAAAAACACTCATTTATATTAAAATATTAAAACATGAATCACCTAAGGTTCACTCGAAAATCTGTGAAATCACCAGACATACAGATTTATATAAATATCCCAAATGATTAAGGTCAAAGCTAATGCAGTAACAATTTCATACAAAAATAAATCTGAGGTAACGTTTAAAGAAGGAACCATAGAAATCCTGAAAAGTAAAGCATCTCCAGAAAACCCGTTCCTTAAGCAAATAAACGAAATCACATCTAGAGAAGATCACGACAAGGCAACTAGTTTCGATCTATTCTCTGAGCTGTTGGTCACAGAGCTTCTGTTGAGCCACCGCAGTTGGAGCAACAAATATTGTATGCCGAATGTATTAATTTAAAAATGAGTAATTTATTAATTAGAAAAGCCTAACCAGACGCTGAACTGAACTTATGAAATGGTATTATCCGTTAGTTTCCTGGGCTTTAACCGTTCTAGTGCACTGATTATCAAAATTTTCCCAATTTGTTTCAATTCTTTATTCATGCCAGATAATTATTTAATTCCTTCAAATAAATTGAGCTTTTCCTTCATACGACATACTGGCGGAGTTAAAACTTAAAATAAGAACTACTTTGATATTGTTTTCAGGGTTTGGTTATGAATTGATTTAGCTAATAAATAAATAATAAGACAAATAATAAAACAGCACCTACAGCTGCAATAATAAAATGCACGTGACTAGGAGACTAGAATGACTTGACTAGGATTTTCGACTTAAAAAGTGACTTTGACTTGACTTGACTAGGATTTCTTGGAAACCACTGTGAATTGACTAGACTAGACTAGTCAATACCACGAACAACAAAGATTAGACTTGACTAGACTAGTGCATATGTACGTGCAGCTATGGATAGTGAAAGTGACCGTGATGGTAAGAATCAAATATTCGCGCGCTCTAGATGCATCGACGACCATAGCTCTGCGCAGCTAGCTATTGCATGTAGCTATTTCCTATCATCGCAACTTACATTTGCCTTGCTTAGCCAACAATAGTTGGCTGTGCAGTGCTAGTTAGTACATATATGTTACCCGGAGTAATATTTCCCACAAATACGTGCTTTACTGTTTGTAATTCATCCTGTAGGTGGCGTTTGAATATCGTTGGAGCCAGTTTTTACATCTTATGCGTGTCTATTTTTCGCTCGTCACATGGATGGCGTTTGCTTGTCGGTCCACAGAGTTTTGTTCGAAATTTTGGAAATAATATTTCGAAATTTTGAAACAAAGAAAAATTCAACGTGCTAGACACATCCACATAGTCCAGACTTTTTGTCAGTGAAATATGGCCGATGAAAAGCGTTTTCAAAAAATTTCAAAAAGATCGAATTTCGGGTTTTTCGAAATTTTGGGAAATTGAAAAATTTGAACCTTATTGCACATCTGCAAGCTCCACATATTATGTTGCTGAAATCCTTTTCGCGCTAAGTGAAATAGTGTGGAAGCCTTTGCGTGCACAAGTTGAAAAAATCGTAAATTGCAACCGGTTGACCGACAGCTCAATGAGCGAAGCGATGGGAGTCGTATGCGTTTCATATGAGTATAAATGAAAATTATTTTGCAGTTTATTGTGGTAGCGAAATTTGTTTTTTATGAGCGAAATTTTTCCGAAGTTCTCAGAAACGGAAATATTTAAACTGGTTTGCATACACGCATGCTGAAATGTTTCAGGGAAGTTTAAAACCCTATCCCAGTTTGTATGATATCTCTATTTTTCGAATTTTATAAATTTGAAAATTCGAAGCGGTTTGCACAACTACATGAACAGGGAAATGTGCAAGCGAAATTTATAACGTAAATTATGTATTTTTCAAAGTTTCTCGAAATATCAAAAAATTCAAAATGGATTGCGTATCTACATGGTCAGGAGGTAGTGTTGGGGAATTTTGTTTCCAGCTTAGTTCAATGTTACAGATATTGAAACCTTTGTGTCGACGAGTTCAAAACCAAGATCGTTCCAGGATTCCGTTTGTTGAAAAGTTTCCCATAATTTTTGGAAAACTGGGAAATTCGAAGTGGTGGTTTGATAATTTATGAGGTCAGAGCACTACTGCCCTAGTCTAGTCAGACTGACTAGAAAAGTCTAGGTTTTACTTGACTAGGAAGAAAAATGCATACACAAAACTTGACTTGACTACGCATGGTGTTAATATTATAAAACTTGACTAGAATAGACTCGGGACACTTGTGAAATCACATGACTTGACTAGACTTGTCTTCATGTAAAAGCTAGTCAAGTCACAATTACTTGAGGCTCCCTCATGGAACTGAAAATCAAAGCTAGTAAGCCAGGGTGAAAATCGTCAGTTCAGTTTAGTATGCTTAAGTATATGGTTATGTTTCGAAGGACTAAAACATGAAATTGTACGCTGAGCCATATAGAAACGTTTAGGAGAATCTAGTTTTTGGTTATAATTTATTCTTTAACAATGCATTTGATTATAATGAAAGCTAGGATACATTTCCCACATTATTTTCTATATTTAAAAGTTTTATTTTTTGCAAAACAGTTTTTACGAATTCCTTTTAAATTGCAACTAAAATTAAAATAACTTATTGTAAAGCCCTTTTTTGAAAAAATTTGATTCAACACTTCCTGTTAAAGTTGCCAAAACTAACTATAGGCTGACAATTGTTACTTGCTCAAAAGTCTTGCTGAACATTGTATTGATGTTGTAAACTACACATGTTATTTTATATTTGTACCTCGGTTGATGCAAATAAACATGTTCCAGGGGACGAGTTTTTGTAAATCTCCCTGGAAAATCATTTCTAAATTTCCCTGCTGAATCTTATTCCACTGCCTCAAAGCTGGACAAAACATTCACGTACACTAAATCCTACATATTTTTAAATTCTAACGTAGAGCCTGCATATTAGCATACATAGATCACTCCCGAGATTTGACCCTACCTACAACCTGCATACATCATTCCCGAGAATTGTCTTACATATAGTCGACATGCATCTTTGTCGGAATCGAATCCTACCTGCAAACTAAAATAAAATTATGCATGCATAGATTGAAGCCTACAAGTTATTGCCAATGATTTTACTTTAAAAATTAACAATGCAGAATTGGCAATGAAATTGTATTTTCAAGTCACTTTATTAAAATTTGCTTCCGAAACATTTCAGATATGGTTTTTTTATGTGTTACTCATTCAAAATCAATTTCTGTCGCGTGATTTATAATTCACTAATTTATAAAATAAATTTACACGCTGATTCTCATGTCGAATCAACTTCTCACTTTGCACGATAGCACGTCAGGTAAATGCGCAAGTCAAATTTAAAGCCTAAATAGTGCTTTTGAAATTTTTCGAAATTTTTCAAAATATCGAAAAATGGACAAATTCGAAGCGGTTTGCATGTCTACATGGTCAGGAGTTTGTGTTAGGCGAATTTGTTTTCACCTAGGCTTAATAGTGAAGAAGCCTTTGTGTCCACAAGGTCAAAACCGAGATCGCTCCAGGATTCCGTTTGTTGAGAAGTTTCCCATAATTTGTTGAATTTTGGAAAACTGGGAAATTCAAAGTGATTGTTTGATCATTCATGAGGTCAAGAGAGTGTGTAAACTAAATTTGAAGTTTAAATATCGAGTTTGAAATTTTTTGAAATTTTTTGAAATTTTTTCGAAGTTTTGAAAATTGGAAAACTTGAAGTGGTTTGCACATCTACGTGGTCAGGAGGCTATGGTACTGAAATTGGTTTCCAGCTAAGTTGAATAGCATTGAAACCTTAGTGTCCACAAGGTCAGAACCGAGATCATTCCACTATATCGCTTCGCTCATAAAAATATAGGTCGTTCTGGGTTATTCTTTAGTAAGTGTTTGCAGGAGCTAAATAGAAACCCAGAACGTCCTGTATTTTCAACTTGTGCACGCAAAGGATTTTACATTATTTCGCCTATAGAGCAGAATGGATTTCAACAACTTAATATGTGGAGCTTGCAGATGTGCAATAAGGTTCAACTTTTTCAATTTTTCAAAATTTCAAAAACATTTTGTCATTTTTTGAAAACGTCATTCACATTTCCTATTTCGCGGACACAAAGTCCAGACCATCTAGACATGCATAGCACTGAGTTTTCAGATTTTTCGAAATTTCGAAACTTTATTTGCATAATTTGGTACAAAACTGCCCACAATGATAAGGAAGCGCCATCTGTTTTATTTTTTGCTTACAATCCGTCAGTCACATAGATGGCGTTTGCTTGTCGGTGCAGACAGTTTTCTTCGAAATTTTGGAAAATGATTCGAAATTTCGATACAAATAAAAATTCAACGGGCTAGGCACATCCGCATCGTCCAGACTTTTTGTCAGTGAAATATAACCACTGAAAATTTCCCCACAAGAAATTTCGAAAATGTTTTGAAATTTTGGGAAATTGAAAAAGTTGAACCTTATTGCACATCTGCAAGCTCCATAGATTATGTTGGTGTAATCCATTTTGCGCTAGGCGAAATAGTGTAAAAGCCTTTGTGTGCACAAGTTGAAAATATTGGCCATTCCTTAAAACGCTTCGCTCATAAAAATCCCTGACTTTGAAAATTCTTTATGGGAATTAGCATGTGAAATTTCACGTGGACGTCATTTTGGATCTTGCAATTTACGGGGTCCTCCGGATGAAACAACGCAAAATTTACTCAAGTTATTTTAGTTTCGAGACTTACAAGGGGAGCACCAAAACACTGAATCTGTTTTGTTTCAAACCGGGAGCTACATGGGAAATATATTTTGAATTTTTATTCAAATTTAAAAATTTCCGGAAATATATAATTTGATGCTTATTTGTAGGAAATTTCAAGGACTTTCAAATAAGAACAACAAGAAATACATACGTTGAAGTTTAGACACCAATCACCTTACAATTAGTGTCAATCATGAACAAGCCAGAAAATTGTAAATTAGTTTCATAAATTCGAAATATTAAAGACTAAAAAAAATTTAAAACCCTCCCGTTCTTTGAAATTTGTTTCAGTGTAAACTCTCTTTAGTCTTTCCACCACTTAAAAAATCCAAAATTGACTCTCTGACCGGTGATTTGTTAATTTCACAATCAGGGTGATTTCCACGTCGAAACCCACCTGGTCCAAATATTTTCTCAGGTAATTATTAAAAGGATGTATGCACATACAGTATATTTATTTGTAGAGTGAGTTCCAGCTTAAATAGCAAATATCAATAAGAAACCATAGATTGCATGTAACTGCTATCATACAATAAGAAATAACAGAGTCAAATCCAATACATGCATACATACTTCCCATACGAATTACGCAGATCAGTAGAAACTCAAGTCATTTGTGGTGTCAGAATTTGTCTTGCAAGTATCCCAAAGTCCATTGTGTCAGAAATATTAATATTTACATCAATAAATTCCAGGTTTGAATTCGATAACGTCATTGTGATGACTCCCCAATTGTTCACTAAACAATTTTTTAATAAGTAAATGAGCAACATGTAATTATTGTGCTGATGTACGGGGAACAGTCGCTCCGGATTTTTTTAAAAATCTCCACATTGGTATTTATTTTCGATGATACTTATGACTTGCACATTCTCAAATCAGCAACTTCGATACCGCCGGAAACTCCAGGACTAAATGACATTCCACTTACAAAACTGCTGCAAACTTTGGCAGTAAAATTCCATGAATTAGCAAAACATTTCAAAACTAACACGTGTGTTTTAGTATTCGTAATAGCTATGATGTTTTGAAAATTATTTGTAACATAATGTATTGCTCAAGAACGATTTCGAAATAGCTGTAATTAATTGCAAATTTCTTGCTAAAACTGATTACGAAGCACTTGAAGGCATTTGATAAGTGGGAATTAATTTAAAAACAATTTCATCAGCAATTTCAAAGGAGTAGCAGTCAGGTTATGGTATAAAAGCATCGTCGCTGGTAACGATTGGTATCAGTTTCATCTTCCCTGTCACTAGTTAATTTCTAGATACAGCTCTGGCTACACCATGAGGAGCATCGTGCAATTTCTTCTGCTGTCAGTCCTCGTGACTGCTCCAGCTTTTGCAGCGTAAGTTGAAATATTATTTTTATAACATTTTGGGCGAGGTCGATACTTTTTTAATTTACTAACCTATGAGTTTATTGTTAAAAGTCATAATGGAATATATGGAAATTTTTGACTACTATTTACAGCAAGGAGAGGGTGAAGAGAGGTTATTATCATCCAGTTCCAGTTCCACCGAGCATTCCTGTTCCTGGACCACCAGGACCGCCCGGTCCACCAGGACCTACCGGACCAACTGGTGCACAGGGAATTGCAGGTAGGTTTTTATTATTTCATGTGTTATTTTTTGCTTCATTCGTATTTCATAATATTTGCAAAATTACAAAATGTATTCTGCTTGCAATCACTTTTTATAATTTGAATTTTTGTAACTTAGGCCCAACTGGACCTGTCGGAGCTCCAGGACCAGCAGGTAATTATGTTAAAACTAGTAGCATTTCAAATGGGACAACAATTTTGTAATGGCAATTCCTATACAGGTGTTGTTTGAATGAGCAGACTGAATGTTTAAGTTGACATTGTAATGGAAATTCACAGGACCTGCTGGAGCCCCAGGAGCGACTGGACCTACAGGACCATCTGGTAAGGCCATTTTCGATAATTATGTACCATCTCGAATTTTTTGAATGAACTTTTAATTTTTTGAAATTATTTTCATGGCTAATTATTTTAATTTCACATCAACAGGACCTAGTGGACCTGCTGGACCAATCGGGCCACAAGGACAACCAGGTTAGCAAATATCCATAACAATAAAGCACTGAGTAATAATATACCTAAGTAAAGGACAGCCTCGCTATGAGCGTACCTATAAAAACTACAAATTAAAGCGATCTGACATTTAGAGGAATCTCCCTCACTAAGGGGTGTCGTAATAATAGTGGTGAGTCATGAAGTCCATTAGATGTGTAAACTAATAAATCAACTTTATCGAAACAGGACCCGAGGGACCAGAAGGACCAGGAGGTGCCCCCGGAGCAGAAGGTCCAGAAGGACCTCAAGGACCCGCAGGACACCCTGGACCAGTCGGTCCACAAGGACCTCAAGGCCCACAAGGTACATTCAAACGCCCTTCCCAGATACGATTTGTTTTTTTCATATCAACATTAATGTTTGCAATAACATAATGGCATCATTTCTTGTTTTATTTTAGGACCAGCTGGAAATCCAGGAACGAATGGAGTCCCAGGAACCAACGGAGGACCAGGACCAGTCGGACCTCCAGGACCTCCAGGAGTACCAGGTAGGCATTTTACTTAGGAGACTCTCGTGATTTGTGCTATTCCATTATTTTTGAATGCATGAAATATTGTAGGAAAAGTCATTATTTCAATGTTTAAAATTTAAACTAATTACTGATTTCCGCTCCTTAATTGATAGGAACTCCCGCACCAGGAGCACCAGGCGGCCCAGGAGGACCAGGCGGACCAGGCGGTCCAGGTGGACCAGGCGGCCCAGGCGGTCCACCACCAGGCACTCCAACTTCCCCTCCACCAGGTACTCCAGGCGGTCCAGGCGGACCAGGTGGTCCAAATGGACCTGGCGGCCCAGGCGGACCAGGCGGACCAGGCGGACCAGGAGGACCAGGAGGACCAGGCGGTCCACCACCAGGCACACCAACTTCCCCACCACCAGGAACTCCAGGTGGTCCAAGCGGTCCAGGTGGACCAGGCGGCCCAGGCGGACCAGGTGGACCAGGCGGTCCTCCACCAGGCGTCCCACCTCCACCAGGAAATCCAGGCGGCCCAGGCGGACCAGGCGGCCCAGGTGGACCAGGCGGACCAGGTGGTCCAGGCGGCCCAGGTGGACCAGGCGGCCCAGGTGGACCAGGCGGACCAGGTGGTCCACCTGTACCACCATATCCCTACTAAACGTCATCTACGTATATCTGACTCTATGGAAATCGGTTGTAAATTCCAAATTTCAACATTACTCCTTGTGTTCAAAATTTTTCGATTCTTTCGTTTGTCATAAAATCCTATTCGAATTCCAATAAATCCATGAACGCTAAACATTATAGTTTCCAAGTTGTTATTCCATCAACAAGCATCTTTCAGCGTTTTCATATTAAGTTGGCGTATAATTCTCAACTCGAAGACAAGTGAGCTAGCTTACATGAACGCCTACAGAATTTCTTTTCAAATGTTCGCTAAATTTTAAGCAAGAAAATAATTTTATGTTGAACCCAAAATCCGTGAAAAGTTCTGTCCGTACGTTTGTGACCCGTGACCTCGAAACTTGGTCGTGGACAAATAATACAAATTTTTTAAAATCGGGAAAGAATTCGTTGCAAACTTTGAGGAATCAAATGTTTTAAGAGTTGCTCCTTATTTATGTAGCCTGAGGGGAGTACCAACCTGTTCTTTGTCAACCTATAATTATGTAATTTTGAATTTAGGGACACTTTCATTTGGTTTTAATCGAAATTTCAATGAGAACGTTTCAATGTTTTAAAGAAGATATACCTAATTACTCGCATTGAAATGAATCGGCTATCCCACAAGTTTTTCTCCTCTGTAACATCTATTTCATACCAGAATTTTGTCTACTTGAAAATTTTTACATTTTTGTTTTCAAAGACTCAGTTCATCAAGTTTATCCTCTCAAAGAGATTAATACCAAGGACGAGTGAAGCAAATCTAAAACAAAAATGGAAAGTAAACCGGATGCAAAATTTAATGAACATTTCTTTCAGTATGCCTTCAGATTTTAGACAAAAATATGTCCCTGGTGCCGGACTTGTGATTTTCCTTCATATTTAAAATAATCGATAATTCTAATTACAGTAACCTACATGTTGACTGGCTCCTTGGAAAACTCTTAAAATTTATATGCACATCTGAATACAAATAATTATTTTAAGTCACGTAAAAATATCCGAGAATATTTTTTGTAATCTTTGAATCTTCCTGAGTGATTCGACTCTTGTGTAATCACCTGACTTCCGTTACTCAAGAAACCTCGGCACATTACAGTATGGATCATGACACGTCAAGAACTGTAAGTGTCAGTAGAAAAATCGCAAATGTCAACAAGATACGGAATAAATCTTGAGCAAACTAAAATCATCCTAAAACAATCTCGCTTAATTTAAAGTGAGCAACTTCTCCACGAAGTGATAATGAAATACATTATATTTTGGCAAAGGAAAAGGCTAACAAGCACTCGTGCATTTTTACTGACAATCATCTCATTTGGTTTAAAAATGTGTCCCGTGCAAAACTCCACACATAACCGGAGCATGTGAAAGGGAAATGGCCGGAAATGCAAGCCCATGCAAAATTTCTCCACTCTCTTGTAATCGGTACTCATAGACCATTAAAAACTCGTGCAAAACTTATTCAGCATCCGTTATCAGGATTAAATAATTCAAAACAATAGCTCTCTGAAAAATATGTTTTGCTTGCAAATGCAAATAATTGAAAGAGTCTTCAAGTAAGTCTCAAGTGCTCGAGCACACAAAACGGTTCGGACTTTTGAGGTGTGATCAAATTACTATTTACAAAACATTACTGCAATGGATGCAGATTCTGTCCTACATGAAATTCACAGAAACTTCCCAAGTCAGCAAAAGCAAAGCTGTGGAGATGGTGGCATAAGAAAATCCAATGATCCGGATCGGAGTATAAAATAGGGGTCATTTCCAAGAGTCAGTATCATTCTCATTCTTGGTTTAGGTTTTTTATTTACGACCAAATCTCAACATGAATTTTGCTCTGGCTTTGATGCTGGTTGCCCTTGTGGCATCACCAGCTCTCGGAGGGTTTGTCCTGTTTTTAAAAAACAAATATTTTGTTGATATTAATTTAATTTAAAGATCTCATTCATGTAGGAGAACCCGGAACCCCAGGAACCCCAGGAACTCCAGGAACACCCGGAACCCCAGGACAGCCAGGACCAACAGGACCTCCAGGACTTCCATGTTAGTACTTCTTTAATTAGTTATTGACTCTCTTATGTTGTGCTACACTAATCATAATTTACATATATCAAATTTGGCAGGAACATTTTCTTTGGTTTATAATAATTAATTATTATCATTTTTGAATTCACAGTCCCCTTACCCCCACCAGGCGCTCCACCAGGCACACCACCAGGACATCACATGCTATTATTAAGCTCGACCAATCTTCATATGACTCCAAGGAAATCGATTTTAAATTGCAAATCTCAGCAATATTTCTTCTGTCAAAATTTTTTCTTGTACTTTGACCATCACGAGATTAAATTCGAATTAGTAAACTCATGCATATCAATTACTTTTGCTGTCCAGACTGCCCATATTTGTTTAACAAATATTTCAGCATTAGTTTCATTCCATATTCCCATGCTATTCCAAAGGCTACAAACATTCATTACTATTCCTCCTCGATAATACTTATTCCATACACCGGCACACATTAGTAGGTACACAATAATAATTATTCTTTCAATTTTTCTCAGAATTTATAAAAATTACCACTACGGCTAATGAAGATCATAATTTTTGACTCCTAAAGCAAGTCGGTGATAAAAATTGTGCTGAATTTGCCAGTTTGAATGCCTAGTGTATAGTTACATGTATAGTTACACTAATAATATTAAAGACATGAGTAAATATTTATTTAACACTGACAATGAGTACTAGAGTTTCTCTGAATCACCATACGTAAAGCGCAATGTCGACAGGAAGTTCCCTCAACAAAGAATAAATGATTCACATTTTTACATCCTACGCACTGTATCCACGCATAAAATATTTACACTTTAAAGCAGGATCCACCAGTTGCTACTTTTTTCAGTCCAAGTCAAAATCAGTCTTGAGTTTCTGATCAGACAGTCATAAGTCTGTTTGCCGTTTCCCATGAGTCCAAGTCAGTCACAGTCATTATCAGAGTCACTGGAATAAGTCGCATATGGCATAGTGAAAGTTTCAAAAATGCCTATTTTTGGGGATTTTCTTGTGCTGCATTTCAATATAATTGATGATCTGGAATCTGCTTTTGTAAAATTGAAAATCTCCAGTAAAAAATAAAATTAAGTAAAATCAGATCAAATCAGTAAAAATAAAATGTCGATTTTTGCTCCGCTAGATGCGGTACGCATGGCTTTAGGATTTTCTTTTGGTTTAAGCGTTCGTCTCAGTCTCAGTCAGTCCGACTGAACCAGACATAAGTCCAAGTTAGTCAAAGTTTTCAGCTGCAGTTAGATTTATAAGTCGCAGTCTCAGTCAGTCATCAGTCAGTAGCTCAATGTTACAGTCAGTCCTTCCGCATCAGTCTAAGGGGGCATGCATAAATTATATAACGCTTAGACGGTCGGTGGTGGTTTTTCTTAACGTTACGCTAACGTTACGCACAGTAGGTAGTACCTGTGTACTCTTTTACGTAACGTAATATTTTATTAGACCTGATTTTAACGCGTAGGCATTCTTGACATATTTAGTGAAAATATTTGTGTATAATGTGCCCTTTCACAGAATGCGATGTAACTATAATAATAATAATCTTTATTCAGGTCGATCATTTGGCCTAGGCCCTTACAACCTTATTAGTAATACGTTTTAAGTTTTATGTTAAGTAATTGATTAAAAGCTATTCTTAAAATATTAAAATATTAAAATTAAATAAGTCTTTCACTTTTCACTCGCAGTCAGTCATAAGATCCAGGTACAATTGTCTAGTTTTTATTGCGTAGCATCAAAAGATGTATATGTTTAAGTATTCTTGTTTGGTCAATTTGTCTTTAAACATTTCGCTGATAAAATTGTCTCTATTGCACTGTAGTGAACTGTGTTTCAGCAGGTATCTTGCCCCTTTGTAGTGGGGACATATGTACATAACATGATAGGTGTCTTCAACATCATACTTGTTGCAGAGTTTGCAGTTGCTTGTCCTGTCGATTCTCCATATAGCGTTAATTGCGTTTAGTTTTTGCGTTTTTCCTTTTATACAAATGTATGGCATTCCTCCTCTGAGCGTTTGTATTAGTCTAATCACGTTCCACTGCAGGTCACATTCAAAGTGATCACTTTTTTTGACGTGTGTCTTGAAACTGGGGTATTGGGGGAACTTGGGGTTTTGTAACATTTCTTTTACATCTTGATTTACAAGCCACTGGTGGTATTTACCTATGATTACATTACTGTTGACATTCATGTAGTCTTTGTTTAAGTTGCTATATTCTACAAGTAGATCAGCTTCACAGAACATTTTTTCACATAGAACATCCAGCTATACTTACATACATCCCTTCTTTTAGCCTCGAGGTAACAATTTAGGCTGATGTTATTGACTTCTTTATTTAATATTCTTTTAATAAATTTTATACATGCCTTAAATAGTAGACCTTTAATATTTGTCATCCCCGTCTCGAGTCGTAGAATGAAACCAGGTACTAGATTTGATGTGTGTAATAGTGTTCGGAGGAATGATGTTTGGAACATTTCCAGTTGTTTCAGGTATTTTAGGGACCATACAGTCGCACAGTATAGTAGCACCGAGCTTACCAATGAATTGAAGAGTCTTATGTGTATATCTATTTTATTTGTTTGGCTTTTATATAGTAAAGCTAAGAGTTGACTTTTTGCCTGTTTAGCTTTGAGTATAAAGTGTTTGTTAGTCTTATATAAGTTTCCTGTATAGTAGAAAGGCACTCCTAGATATGTGTATGAGTCTGCTGTGTCTATTCTGTCTTTTCCCCAGAAGAAGCTATCCTTTATTTTGCCTCTTTTTCTGAAAATGACTGTTTTTGTTAGTTCCTTAGAGGTTCACCCTAAGGTTATTATTTTCAAAAAAGGTTTTCAGCGTGTTTATTTGCTTCTGAAGCTCCCCCTTAGTCGAGGCTAGCAGGATCATATCATCGGCATATAGCAGAATTAGTATCTCTATTACCTTCATCTTAATGCCTGTTGCTCTGCTTTCCTTGAGTATGTATACAATTTCGTCTATATATAAATTGAAGAGTGTGGGTGATAGCGTTTCACCCTGGAGTACGCCAGTAAGAATATTTATGTATTCTGTGTAACCATTATTTGTTTTTATCTTGGTTTTTGCATGTTTATATAGCTCTTGTATTCTGCTTAGGCAATTGGGGCTAATTCCTATTTTCTCTAATCTTTTCCATAGTTTATCGTGCGTGATGGAATCAAACGCTTGCGATAAGTCCACGAACAGTGAATACAATTTTCCTCCTTTTTTCGCTAGTCTGCTATTTATAATACAAGATAGTGCAAAGACATGCTCTATACAACCCCTGCCCTTTCTATAGGCTGCTTGGTTTTCGGAGAGTATATTATTGACAAAGCAATATGTACTGACTATTATTCATCATTAGGGTGAAGTATTTAACTATGGAGTTCAATAGGCTAATAGGCCGATAATTCGCTGCTACATTGTTATCGCCTTTCTTGTGTATTGGTGCGGTAATTATTTGACCCCAAGGCTCAGGAATACCATTTCTCAGTACATTATTAAAACATTTAGTTAGATATTCATATAGTTCCTCAGTTAAATACTTATATACCTCATTTGGAATGCCGTCGGCTCCTGGGGCTTTATTGTTCCCTAGTACTTTAGCTGCTGCTCTTACCTCTTGTATAGAGAATGTCTGGTCAAGGAAATTTATAGGTTCGTTTGCCCTTGTGACTCTAGAGCTGCCTTCATTATTAATTTCTGCGGAATTTGTTCTTTCATAGATATTCTTAAAGTGTGTAAGCCATTCCCCTTCTGTTATGTCATTGCTAACATGCTTGTATTTACTTTCTCTGAATACATTTAGCGACTTCCAAAACTTTTGAGATTCGGTGGCTGTGCTTACATTATTTCTTAATTCCCTATAATATTCTATTTTATATTTTTTGCAGTATTCCTTGTATTCTTTCTTACGCGTATGTATCTCATTCACTAGGTTTAAAGTGTCTTTACTATTACCATTGTCCTTCCTGAGTTTACGGATTGAGTTATTTACTTCTCTCTTCTTTGTCTTACACTCTTTATTAAACCATTTAGGTGCATGTATATGTGTTTTAATGTGCCTGCCCTTGCACAGCAGGCCTGCATTTAGTGCGGCTTTCCTGATGGTTTTATTGAGCGTATCAAGATTGCAGTCATCGAAGTTTAAACTTCCTTGTATTTTCCCTAGGTTTTCTTTAAAGGAGCTTGCTTTATCTTTACTCCAATGAATCTTATTGCACTCGATTTTCTGGGGTATCTGGTTGACTATTTCATCGACTATGACTTGAATTGGGAAATGGTCCGACAGTTCCGACTCCAGAACTTTAAAGTCTATAACTCTATTACAAATGTTGGGCATGCACATAGCTATATCTATACAACTAGCACCATTACTGTTGCACAGTGTCAGTTCCCCTTCACAGTCAGACTTTGTTCTACCGTTCAGTATAACTATCTCATTTTGTATTATAATTTTCTCGAGAAACTTTCCTCTAGCATTTGTTTGTTTGTCTTTAGTATTTCTGTGCTTAAATACATATGCAGTGTTCGAGCTGATTGTACCATTTGTTTCTCCGCACCTTGCATTTAAATCCCCTATAATTAAGGAATGTGGGGATGTGTTGATTATTTTATGTAACATTTCCTTCATTTTCTCGTTTATCTCTACTCTAGGAGGAATATAGCAAAAGGCTATGTACAGAGGTTTTTTCCTGATTGTTTTGATGATGCAGTAATGTTTGTCAGCTTCAATTATCTTAATGCTAATTCCATGCTTAGCTCCTATAATGAATCCCCCACTACCTCTACCCTTTACGTTATTTCCATAAGCATTAATTTTAGTTGTGCAATAGTTATCCTCGATTAAATTTATTTTTAAATCATTACCTTCCCTGAGCCATGTTTCAGAGACGCAGAAGAGATCAGGATTCTTATCAACTAGGGATTTCATCTTATCTAAAGAGTTTGTCAAGAGTCCGTTGCAGTTCCAGTAAATTATTTTTTTGATTTCGTTAGGTTGTTAAGGCTTGCCATTTCCTCAGTTCTTCTGATCCCTACCCGTCCCTTCACCATTTTGTCCACTTCCGTAGTAGGCTGCTCTTGATTTTCGTTCTGGTCTTATCTCGTATTTTGCTTCAGCTACTCTTGGTGGATCATCTGGGTTGATGAAGATCTTGATCTGCTTTGCCTTTAGTATCTTTCGAGCGTCCCACACTTGATTGCGAGTGGATACCTTGTCGAATCTAATATGCACATTTCTTGAACGGTCCGCTTTAGCTTTTCCCATTCTCTTCATAGTGCCAATCTCGGCGTTTTGGATTTCCAAATCCGTGGAGATGAGCTTCTGGACCTTTTCCTTCAGTTGTTCCCCAGTCTCGTTCTCCTCTTCCTTTATGCCACTAACAACAATGTTGTTTTTTCTCACCTCCATCCAGAGTTTATCATTTTCATTTCTTAGGGACATATTTTCCATTTCCAGTTTTTCACATCTGTCGTTCACCTTATCCATTTGCTCTTGGATGGAGTCGAACTTTTTGTCCAGTATTTCCAACTTTTGCAGTATTCTATCGGCAGTCCCGGAGGTGATTTCGTTTCCTCTATCCACCGTATCCTCAGCTCTCCTTTTCTTGTAGACTACATCCGCATTTTGCACACGGAGGTTTGAGAAGTATTGCTGCGGTGGTGAATGCTTGGGTAAAACCATTTTGTTTTCTATTAGTTTGTGTCTTTGGTATTTTTCCTTTGGCTTATTTTGTGTATATAAAAGCAAGTTTAAACTTATCTGAGCTAGGTGCCCGGCCCGCTACTAGGCAATGCAACGCAATTTTTCAGCTGTGCATAAGGGATGTAGCTGCCAGGCTGTGGTTAGTCCTCTGTGTTGACCTTCCTTAGACTTAACGCACCTTGATATATTCTAAACTAAGTGCACTGATAAGCGAGCTCACTTTTTGAGTTGTTCTCTTGTTGAGTGCTAGGACCGAACAAATGCGATGTAACTATATTGGAATAAAAGTTGGATTAACACAATAAGGTTAATGGGAGTATTCCGATATAATTTTAGCACTAATTATTTAAGTTATGCAAAATTAATTATCATTGCGTTATGTATGATAGTGGGGGTTAGATGACAGCGTTACGTATGCGTTATTTGGGGTCAAAGGTGGCCGAAAATGTGGCAAATTAGCGTTATATAATTTATGCATGCCCCCTAAGACTGGTCTATCCTGCTTCAAAGCAGAGCTATGTACATAGATGCTACATCGCATTTCAAAGACCACAATTCAGAGCTTCTGCCGGGGACAGGGACGTCCCGTCGGGACACTGGACGGACCGGGCGACAAAATAATTGTCCCCATATCGTATTCGGGACGGGACGGGGACAAAAAAAATTGACCCCATTATATTTGGGACGGGATGGGGACAAAAAAAATGTCCCCGCTATATTCGGGACGGGAGATGCCTTTTGGTCCTATATACAGTCGACTCTCTTTATAACAACATCAATAAATGTCCCAAAAAGTGACGTTATAGAGGCACATCATATAAATAATGGTTTGATTCCATATTTTTCGTTTTTAGTTAAATTGAAGTTATGTCTCGTTTCATTTAAGTAGCACATACTATATGTCAATGTAGATTGAGAATAAAAATGATTAATATTAACAAATAAATAATAATATTTTTCGAAATTTCTCACGCCACAAACACCTTCAAAAACAAAGGTCAGGATTGAATAGTGTTTTCTGAATTTCAATGAGACACTTCTCAGAACATTTACAAAAGTTTTCAAACAGTGATTCTGTTAAAACTATAATGCGAAAATAAATCTAAAAGCTTGGAAATGTGGATTTTCCTGGATGGGTCTTAAACAATGCCGTTAACCACGCTTGCACATATATTTACAATAACATGTTTCTTCCAGTCTTTTATAACGCCGCGACATAAAAAGCCAATGCAATTATAGTGAAACTGAACAATAAAAATAGCTTTAAAATTACAGCACCAGTATGTTATTTAGCTAGGTTTGACGCGTTGTAACTTCAATATGACATTATAAGGGTACGCTTTTCAACCTAGGGCTACACAAAAAGCGACTTTATAAAGGAACTGACGTTATAACGAGTGACGCTATAAAGGTAGAAATTATCATATAATTTCGCTTGGGAGGAACCCATGATGACTTTATAGGGAGAGTGACTCTATAGGGAGCGACGCTATAAGGAGAGTCGACTGTATAACGGGACGGGACGAGCAAGCATAGCAGAACAAGGATAACGATTCAGCTTTAATGCTCATGAGTAAACTATTGTGTGAACACTATTTCACCGAATGTAAGACATTCGATTTTAGGTTGTAGAAAATGAAGCTTGTTGCTCAAAATGTTAAGGAAGAATCTTGGAGCCACGATTCTATAAATGTGTTTTTTATGTCTTTAGTACAAATATTTTTTGTACGAAATTTTCCTCGTTCCGATTTTCGGTATGACTGTTTTTAGTAATTATCGGGACAGTACAGGAATTTTATTCACATGCCCCAATTTTCGGGACCAGGGACAATGTTTTTTAAACATTTTCAGGATGGGGCGGGGACAAGCTTTTTGTCCCCATGTCCCGACTTTCGGGACGGGACCGGGGACAACGTTTTTTAAAAATTTTGGGGACGGGACGGGGACAAGATTTTTGTCCCGATGTCCCGACTTTCGGGACGGGACCGGGGACAACGTTTTTATAAATTTTTGGGGATGGGACGGGGACACGGTTTTCGTCACCGTGTCCCGATTGTCGGGACGGGACTGGGGACAAAGGTTTTTAAAAAATATCGGGACGGGACGGGGACAGGACAAGAATTTTGTCCCCAACAGAAGCTCTGGACCACATTCACAGGCAGATATTTTTATCCGCATCGTCATTGACCTCAACTCAATATTTTGTATACCTTCACATAATCACATTTCAAATTTTCTATGATCTATTCACAAACATAAGGACGGGGAAGCTGAGAACAAATATAAATGTGAGGAAAATATATACATAGCTGGAAGCAGGTCCAAATGAGCTGATTTACAATACAGGGAACGAAAAACGATACCCCACCTCAAACAAGGAGAGTTGCTAACAATTACTGAATTGCACCATGATATTGCAAATTTATTTCCAGATTTTTCGAAATTTGTCTCTAACCCAAAAACTGTAGATCCAAAAGTCATGTTTGGAAAGTCATTGTTTTATTTGCAAAAGTTTGAAATTTGAGTAGTTTAAAATGTCGAGTTTCAAAATTGTTTTTCAAATATATTTAAAGACATTGGGTTGCAGGATATTAACTTATTCAAACAATTTTTAAACCTCTCTCACGTTTTAAGTTCCTGAGTTTGTATTTTTGATTTGGAAAGATGATTGTATTCTCAAACGAATTCCATAACATTTGCTTGATGGAACTTTTCAATATTTCCTTAGGATTCGCAATCAATTCCCATAATGTATGACCTGGAAGGCTCATAAAATAAAGTGAGAACACATTTCCTATGAATTTGCCAACATTTGGAATTTATTTTTGCTTTGGTCACCGCTTGCAGAATAAAATGTAACCTCGGCACTTCCTCCTCTTTCTTCCCTCCCTCATGTTTCAGCAGCAAAATTCCTCCTCCTATCAACCTTATTTGCTTGTCATTTTCAAAAATCAAAACACACTGGTCGACTGAATAGCGCTTTGGAAAACCCCTAAAATGTCTTCCAAGTGAGCAGGAAACAGAATTTAGAAAAAAATCGTTACGGGATAAAACCAAACTTTTGAAAATGTTTAAAATTCAGGAATTTATTTCACATATGAGTAACCCAAAGCCATACACATACGTCAATAAAATTATTTTTAGAAAATTCAGAAAAGAATTTTATACAAACTGCGAGAATCAAATTGTGCATGATTTACTACATTTAATGGACATATTTTCTCCCTATAATTTTATCCCATCATTAATTAATTAAACACACTCAAAAAATTCAAACGTTGCTGCTTCTTGGGTTGCTGTTACATATAAATAAGAGATCCCTTCCAAAGGGAGCACATACAAAAAATCCAAAACTGCAATCGATTCATCGATTGCAACAGAAGCGAAGCGCGTAGAGTAAAGTAGGTTGATATAATAACCGTTTATTTTGCGTTTCTTGGAAATGTCATCGAACGTGCAATTACTCAGTGGGAAATATATCCCCAGCTCTCATCATGAGTCTTATTTCCTGGTGTTTGTGTGGAAGGTTTTTTTATACCTTGTCATCATTGAAATCATTTCCGTGGTGAAAACGAAATTGTAACTTTAAAGTTTGAAACACTGCTTCGACCGTGTTATTTGTTTATTATGTTGCCAATACATTAATGCCGTGGCGGGGAACGTATTTTCCACGTCCTTGGAAATCAAGGAATTTATTTCTGTGGTTAAATCTGGTTTCTACATAAATTGGGAGTTTTTGCAAAATTTGCTGAAATTTCGAGTCGGGAAGCTATTTGTAAGTATTTTAGTGATCAACGAGTATGTTCCCGTGGTTAAATCAGGTTTTCACGTCCATTCGAAGTTTTTCCGAAATGTCATGATTTTTTTTTCGAAATTTCATCAAAATTCGAATTTTGTGGCGGGGAAGGTATTCTTCACGATTATAATGATCAAGGAATTCGTTTGTGCGGTTAAATCAGATTTTTACGTAAATTCTGAATATTTTCGAAATTTCATGAAATTTGGGGTGGGAAAGGTATTTTCCACGACTCAAGTGATCAACGAATTCGTTGGTGCCGTTAAATCAGATTTTTACGTAAATTCGGGGAATTTTCAAAATTTCATGAAATTTCATGAAATTTGAAAAATTGAAAAGGTAAAGGCGTTATGCCCAAGTCCAGGACCCAAAAGATCGTTTGCCACTGGTCCGGTCGTTGTATCTCGTCCCATACTGGAGCCTTTAGAAGGACAAAATAAAAAAACGAGCATTTTTACAAAAGCGCTTCGCTTTAATTTACAGAAATTATCGCTGTGATTATCAACTCTTTAAACTTAGAAGAGAGGATATGAACTAAAAGCTGCAATCACATACGAATTTCTTTTAAAAATTGCATTATGAACTTTTCTAGCTGGTAAAAAAGCAATTTTACGTACTAGGCGCATGAATCAGTTTTATGTTTACACAACCACCTCTAGATCTTATTCGATTTACGAATATTTTGTAAATAAACAAATTGACAATAATAAAATTTATTCTTTAAATTCAACGATTCGTTTTTACTTTCATTCAAAAAACTTCTACATCCTCCTTTATTTTTGCCTCACAATGGTATAATATTAACTCGAATTTGATTTTATTGTTGCTCGCACCAGTGAATTGACTTCTACGACCTCGTTGGAAATGTGATACAGTGGTCAGTTTCAAACCATCAGCTGCGATTAAACGTATTAATTGCATTCTTAACATATGAATGTATAATTAAAGTAACTAACAACGTAATATTTTGGGATGGTACACGTGGATTCAAACAGGCACTCCGGAACGTCCGACAAAGTGGGGGGGGGACAATATTTTTTAATTAGTTTAATTTATTTGCTAGCGACCAGCCAAAATATGGTATCACAGGATCTAAAACGCATTATGGTCTTCCTGCAATACCATTATTTGGTAGCTCACAGAACCTATTCCAAAGTACTATTCGTTTACGTTACTTCATTGGATACTCGCTTTTAAAAGAAATATTCATTTTCTGTTCCTGAAAAGAAAAAAAAACTTGACTTTAAAAACTCCATAAACTTTATGGGACATATTGATAAACGCGATTCCATTATAGTAAGGAAAATTTGTGGTCTCAGAGCCTAAACATTCGAAGCAACATTGAAAGGAAGAAACAGTATTTATTTGTGAGGCAACTTTTTATTGAATTTGCAATCTTTCAGACACATTTCTGATTCCTGAGACCGCAATGTTTGTTCTAGAAAGTTGATATTCAACTCAAATGATTCCCCGTTAAATTTGCAACAAACACAGCTTTCGAACAAAATTATGAATGCCGGACCGTCCATTAAAAAATGTCGAACTCTTAACATTTTTTCCACATCTTTGTTACTTCTAGTGCCCCTCATGGGTACAGGTTTTACCCGGGTATTTTGGTACAGGTTCAGGTACAGGTACGTATCAGGTACATACATTTTGCACCCATCCAATTTGGGTACAGGTTCAGGTTCAGTCGTTAGATACCTGAAAATTCAGGTTCAGGTTCAGGTATGGGTACAGGTTCAAAATCCAATCTTTCGGGTATAAACCCATCAGGTACGGGTACTCACTGGGTAAATACCTGAACCTGAATGTAAAATACCTGAACTTTCAGGTACTTCTCAGTCCATCAAAATTTCCAAGTAAAGCCTGTAAATGTGTTGTTGAGCTTTAAAAACGTTTGAATTTTTGACCTTGAAACATGTTACATTAAAATTTATATGTATAACCTCAGTCATGAAAACTAATTCCACCATATACATAGGAACGCATGGATAGTTACCCTGTTACCCAGTATTAGCTGGAATGAGATTTTTTAGCAGTTACTGAAACTGGAGTACAGATAGAGCGAGCCTTCTCCGATGGCCCAGTTTTTCTGACGCATAAACGTTTATACAGTAAAACCTGTATATAATGGATTCCTGTTAATAGTGGACACATTTTACTTCACCGTCCCACCTCCTATCCTTTAACATAGGAAACTCCCTCCATATAATGGTTTTCTATATAGTGGAAACCTGCTCATAGTGGACTAATGATTCTACCCCTTCAGTTAAAAATGCAGCTTGAAGGACCTGTATATAGTGGTCAACCATTCAAAACAAAGGGATACTACTCGCGCGAACCCGAACCAATAACGCAACTGATTGAGTTTAACTCAATTAAAGGCATTTGGAATACGTTTTTAAGTATTTGAAGCGGTTTCGTGTTATTTGTGTATGTACTACATCAAATGCTTATTTATATATGTATTGTCGGATTCGTGCTGGTATCTGGTATGCCTGTATGTGTATGTATTTATATAGTGATCCCTGACCACTATATACTTATATAGTGGTCCCTGTCTACATATAGTGGTCAAATTTTGGCGTCCCTAGGAAAACCATTATATACAGGTTTTACTGTATAAGAGTGGAGATACGGTAAGAAATGTTTTTTTCAAAAAGCTTGGCTGAAGTTAAAATCTGGGGAGTTTGAATCTAAAACAATGTTTTCCATTGCAAAAGCAATTTCAGGTTGCAAAACAAATTCTTAATCGTTTAATTTCTCGGCATTATTGAAAGTTTAGAAAATATTACACTGCATTTGTATTGTTGCTTTAAACTTATTCATATCGTAGATTTTGCTATCTGTTACCTTTTCAACCTTTGTGCAATCATTTATATCTACTGATAATTCCAGTACTTAGTCATGCTTTCGAAGAATAAAAAATAAAAAAAATCCAATAAGTAAATAAATTTATTTAGTCAAAATGTCTTGGTGGCAGATATTTTAATTTTTTATTTCGTATAGTATCATTGGTAATCCTTTAAATTAGTACAATCGAAAATACCCGGGTAGGTTCAGGTACTTTTAAAATATACCCGGGTACAGGTACTTTTTTGGGTACTTTTTGGGTACAGGTACTTCTGATTGAGTTTGAGTACAGGTACAGGTTCAGGAAAATTGAACCCAGGTATTCAGGTACAGGTACGGGTATAGGTTCAAAAAATTCATGTACCCATGATTCAGGTACAGGTGCAGGTCCAGGTACAACATTTTTGTACCCATGCGGAGCACTAGTTACTTCTTAAGCCGAATTTCTTGAACCTGGCTTCACATTTTTTCTGATCATTTCTCATCATATTTATCAAAATATAGACCTGTGATGTAGGTCCATGGAAAGGCCATACAATTCCCTACATATTAGCGTCAAAATATCATCTGAAAAAAGATCAGATGAAGAAATTCTGAATAAAACGACTTTGCTTGACTTTTCTTGGTCCTGTGATGTGACATCAAATATTGACCGTGGTCAATGAAATCAAGGTTGTAAAAACAGGAACTAAATTTGCTGGAAAACATGTGGAATAAAATATTTTACAAGTCACTCCCTTATTGTATATATGGGCGACACGGGTGGACACAAATGATTATGGTCACTTTGAGCATAGTAATTGAATATTCTTATTCCTTCTGAGAGCAACGCAGCGCCCTAATGATCTCATGTAGTTTGTGGATACGACAAATTATCAACCCGGGATTAGATTTTGTTTAAAATCGGAAAGCGTCGACCATGTCTAGGCTAAAAGCTTGGATGAGACCATTGATTTTTCCGCACCAATAATCAGACAAATTTAAGACTTTGCATGGCACCTTTCCATTTAAGAGGTTACACAAGCTATCAAACAGCAATAGTTGTCGAGAGAGCGATTTTGCAAAAGCAGCAGAATAGGAACCATCAGAAAATTAACATTATGAGAAATAGAAGTTGTCGGGAAAATAAAATTAACTTAGACTAATTGCAGCCTAATTTTTGTTTGAAACTTGGTACATGCATTCTCCAGGTATATACCTTGGCAGTGTTTGTAGATGAACTCAACCGGTCAAATTGTTATTAAGATTTTTTAAAAACTCAGTTCGTTTCAAAACTCGTTATTCAGTTTTCATCAAACTTGGTACACTTACAATTAGTCGCAATATGCTCAACATGATTTTGAAGGTAAGATCAATCAGTAAAACTCTTTTGGAGTTACACAGTGCTAGCCCTGCCCCTTAGCCCCCGTAGCAGCACCACTTTCGGTGTGCCATACATCGTTGTGAAGCGGTGAGTTTTACACACACTACATGTTTGAGATGATGGAATATCATCCCTACACAGAATCGGTCTGGAATATTAGTCAAATATCAGTTCAAATTTATTGTTTACATTTGCATCATTTGCCTGTCACTATCGGAATGTATGAGCTAAAATTGACGAATTGGTAGCAAAAATTCCCAGCTTGTTCGAATAGTTAATGGACGTGGAAGCTAAATTATATTGGTAGAAAATAAAACTCGGAATATTCTGGTAAAATGGTTTTAGTTTGGGAGCAAAGTTTGTATACCACCAGAACGCCTCTAATTGGTTAGTTGAACTACTTAGATGCTGAAGGATGCGCTATTTATGAAATAACAGCTTGGAAACCATAGTATTTTAGCAAGTATGAATTTATTAGCATTCGAATTGGATTTTATGACAACTAAAAAGTGCGAAAAATTTCGGATAGAAGGAATAATGTCGAGATTTTAAATTCACAACCGATTTCCATAGAGTCAAATATGCGTAGATGACGTTTAGTAGGGAGGGTATGGTGGTACTGGTGGACCACCTGGTCCACCTGGTCCAAGTGGACCGCCTGGACCACCTGGTCCGCCTGGTCCACCTGGGCCGCCTGGTCCGCCTGGGCCGCCTGGAGTTCCTGGTGGAGGTGGGACGCCTGGTGGAGGACCGCCTGGTCCACCTGGGCCGCCTGGGCCGCCTGGTCCACCTGGACCGCTTGGACCGCCTGGAGATCCTGGTGGTGGGGAAGGTGGGTTGCCTGGTGGTGGACCGCCTGGTCCTCCTGGTCCTCCTGGTCCGCCTGGTCCACCTGGTCCGCCTGGACCGCCAGGTCCGCCTGGGCCTCCTGGTCCATTTGGACCACCCGGTCCATTTGGACCACCTGGTCCGCCTGGTCCACCTGGACCGCCTGGACCGCCTGGAGTGCCTGGTGGAGGGGAAGTTGGAGTGCCTGGTGGTGGACCGCCTGGGCCGCCTGGTCCACCTGGTCCGCCTGGGCCGCCTGGTGCTCCTGGTGCGGGAGTTCCTATCAATTAAGGAGCGGAAATCAGTAATTAGTTTAAATTTTAAATATTGAAATAATGACTTTTCCTACAATATTTCATGCATTCAAAAATAATGGAATAGCACAAATCACGAGAGTGTCCTAAGTAAAATGCCTACCTGGTACTCCTGGAGGTCCTGGAGGTCCGACTGGTCCTGGTCCTCCGTTGGTTCCTGGGACTCCATTCGTTCCTGGGTTTCCGGCCGGTCCTAAATTCAAAAACGAATTAGAGTTTTGCTTGTGCCATCGTGTTATTGCAAACTTTGATTTTGAAAATTTTAAAATACGCTGTATCTTCACACAAAATGTAGGAGTGTACCTTGGGGTCCCTGAGGTCCTTGTGGTCCTACTGGTCCAGGGTGTCCTGAGGGTCCTTGAGGTCCTGCTGGACCTTCTGCTCCGGGGGCACCTCCTGGTCCTTCTGGTCCCTCGGGTCCTGTTTCAATCAAGTTGATTTATTAGTTTACACATCTAATGGACTTCATGACTCACCACTATTATTACGACACCCCTTAGTGAGGGAGATTCCTCTAAATGTCAGATCGTATTAATTTATAGTTTTTAGAGGTACGCTCATAGCGAGGCTGTCCTATATTTAGGTATATTTTTACTTAGTGCTTTATTGTTATGGATATTTGCTAACCTGGTTGTCCTTGTGGCCCGACTGGTCCAGCAGGTCCACTAGGTCCTGTTGATGTGAAATTAAAATAATTAGCCATGAAAATATTTTCAAAAAATTAAAAGTCCATTTAAAAAATTCAAGATGGTACATAATTATCGAAAATGGCCTTACCAGATGGTCCTGTAGGTCCAGTAGCTCCTGGAACTCCAGCAGGTCCTGTGAATTTCCATTACAATGTCAACTTAAACATTTAGTCTACTCAATCAAACAACACCTGTATAGGAATTGTCATTACAAAATTGTCGTTCCATTAGAAATGCTACTAGTTTTAACATAATTACCTGCTGGTCCTGGAGCTCCGACAGGTCCAGTTGGGCCTAAGTTACAAAAATTCAAATTATAACAAGTGTTTGCAAGCATGATGCATTTTGTAATTTTGAAAATATTGTGAAATATGAATGAAGCAAAAAAATAACACTTGAAATAATAAAAACCTACCTGCAATTCCCTGTGCACCAGTTGGTCCGGTAGGTCCTGGAGGACCGGGCGGTCCTGGTGGTCCGGGAAGAGGAATGCTAGGTGGAACTGGATGATAAATAGGTCCTGGGGGGTAACCTCTCTTCACCCTCTCCTTGCTGTAAATAATAACCAAAAATTTCCATATATTCCATTACGATTTATAACAATATACCCATAGGTTAGTATTTCAAAAAAGTTTAGACCTCACCCAAAATGTTGTAAAAATATTATTTCAACTTACGCTGCAAAAGCTGGAGCAGTCACGAGGACTGACAGCAGAAGAAATTGCACGACGCTCCTCATGGTGTGGCCAGAGCTGTATCTAGAAATTAACTAGTGACAGGGAAGATGAAACTGATACCAATCGTTACCAGCGACGATGCTTTTATACCAAAACCTGATGCCAATACGTCAAAATTCCTGATGCATTTTTAAAAATCAATTCTTAAATACCCAATACCTTCAGTGGCTTCCTAATCATTTCTAGCAGGATATTTGTAATTAATTGCAAAACTGTTTGAAATTCTACGAATGCAAATTTTTGTTAACTGAAATTTCCAAAACATTAGCTACGATGGATGCTAGTCAATATGTGCTAATTTTTAAATATCATTATTTAGCAAATTCATGCTAAGCAAAAATCTTTGCACCGGTTGTGGATTGTTCATTTTAATATGTCCGTGCAATAAGCATCGGACGGAAATGAGAATTAAATTCATTACATGTTCCTGCTAAAGGTATATGCTGGGTAAGCAGGAATGTGCCTAGCAAAAATACATGCTTGCTTGTCCATTTTGGTTCCCGAAAGGGTGTACACATATTTTCCGTTTAAATTTTAGCCAGAAACAAATTCAAGCTAACTATGAGAGTAAAGGTTAAGGTTAAGCAATAGTCAGGGTTTCACAAATAAAAATGCCCTCGGTTTTATGCCTGCCCTCCAAAAAATGCCCTGAAAATGCCCAAAACGCCGAAAATGCCTTACTCTGAAAATGCCCCACATTTTGGGCATTTTCGGCAGGCATTTTGGGCATTTTTACAGAAACTTATACACTATGACCAGTAGTACTCGGACCATTTCAGTTCAAAACCGAAAAATTCCGATTCGGTTCAGTTCAGTTCAGTTTGATTCATTATAAACACAGTTCAGTTCAGCTGTTGAACTGAACTGAACAGTATAATGCGAACTGCTGTTCAAACAGTTTGCAAACGGGCTCCTTGCTGGATAGTGGTCCCGGTCTTTCAATTCTGAATCAAAAAAACTCGATTCGATTCAATTCAATTCGGATTCACCATTTTTCGGTTCAATTCAAAGCATGAATTGAATCATTTCATTCAATTCACTTCATGAATGAAATTACGCGAAACGCCTTGAATCCCGATTCAAATGATTCACGTGCAACGAATTTGTTTGCATATCCCGCTAAAAAATGCAGCTAGTAACCCATCACATTAAAATCTTTGCACATGTTTGTGAGAGACATTTTTGTTGGAAAACTGACTTATCAATTATTTCGTAAATAATAATTTTTATGCATTAAATGCATCAATTATTATTATAATTACAGCGTTTACTAACGGTCCAATTTAGGTAATAATAGGACAATTTATTAGCTGGATATGCAACTCGAATTTGTTAATGTTACAGTCAACTCTCTCTATAAGGGATGCTCATGGGGCCGGCAAAATTTGTCCCTTATAAACATTATCCCTTATAAGCATAGTCTTATAAATTGTGTAAATGCGAATCGAGGCTGTAAATCCCAATCCCGTATATCAAAAAATCCCTTATATCCAAAAAGTGTATCTCTTATAGCGAGTGTTTACTGTATTGACAATTTTAGTGATAGTGAAACTGTTTACCTTATATTTTTCCGCTGTTTTTTGTAGTCATTATAAAATCCTTAAATAAAATGTTTGTGTTACTACCTTTTACTGTCTGAATGATTTGAATCATCATTCGATTCAATTCAGCACGCAGAAATGAATCAAATTGAATCCTGTGAATCGTGAATTGAATCGAATCAGTTAATTTCATTCAATTCATACGTTGAATTGAATCAAAACGAATTTTTTGAATTGAATTGAAAGATTGGGACCACTATTGCTGGAAATGTCGCCACCAACGTACATTCTTATCTGTCATTCCCATGTATAGTTAATTAACGAATAATCAACAGTTTTTTAATTACTTTATTATTTCAAAAATGTTCTTTTAATAATTATATGGGACATTGCTGTTGCCGGACCAAACATGGGGCTAAAGAAGTTGCATTTTGCACTAACTATTTTCTTTAAAACTTTAACAAGTACTTAAAATTCTGGTTTGATCACGGAGCTAAACAAATTAAAATAAACGAATCCTAAGGAAAATGTAGATACTGAATTCGCCCAAAGATGTAATGCTAAAAGGAAGCAATCTATTACGGATTACTAAACGTTGATTCTGAAACAGGGCCATTCCAGTGTACATTACCATCATCAAGAGCATATCATTTGTGCATTCTCCAGTGCACTGTTTGCTATGGTGAATGCGATTAGGAACAGCTTAAGAGGGAAAAAATCAGTTTTTATGGGATTGACTCGGATGACTAAATTCGGATCTTTATGTGTGTACACCTGCAATTATTATTGTTTACCAAACACTGCGACTGAATTGTTTGATTCACCGATTCAGTTCAGTTCATCAGGTAAAACTGAACTGAACTGTTTTTGCTTGAACTGAACCGAAACCGAATTTTCGTTTCAGTTCACTGCTCAAACTGAACTGAACTGCAAATTTCGAACCGAACTGAACTGTTCCGAGTACTAATGACCAGTATTGCTCCTTTAGCGAGTATAAGGGAGTTTTTCATAGTATAATCAAATCCATCCAGTTTTAGAAAATGTTATACTTGATTTTAAAACAAAGAATTTAATTCTTCTAATTCCCTAATGGCTATTTTAATAAGCCCCAACGGAGTTGCAAACCTTCAATGCTGGGATTGCAATTATTTGTAAATAATAAATAACATTTAATAATATATAATTATGCCGTTTTTACATATAAGACTGTTCTTCGTTTAAATAAATGCAGCGGATCCTTTAAACCTCCAACCCGTTTCGATTGGGTAAAATCTGTGACAGAAACCAACTTCGTCGCTTATTAATATATTCTTTTCATTACTTTCCTTGGAAAAAGCTTTCAAAAATTTAATGTTTATTTTTAAAAAACCTCCTTTAAGGGGGTCCAATCTGGACTGGTCAGGGTAAAACAAAAAACAAAGGCCCTCAGATTCCATGCAGAAATGCCTTCCTATTTATTTGACAATTTATATGTTATTTCAAGTGCCCCGTCACTGACCTACATAAGCAATGGCTTAATATTCACTGTTTTACCTACATTTCGTAGGTTTTTGAAATAACTTCATTGTTGTATTGGCTGTATCTGTGGTCACAAATAGACATCGCATGCAATTGGCAGCGTAGCTAGATATAAAACACTTAAGAAAACTAAACGCATCCTACTTTGTTAGCAACATTGCCACAGACTTTGGTCAAAATATGATTAGCTGTTTTTTAAAAACTGAAGCCTCTCCTTTTACTATTTTAGAATTGTTCTCAAACTTTTGAATAATGTTTGATTATTAGACGTGAAACATTCAATCTTGGCTTACAAAAATTGATTATTTACCCATGGACCAGGAAAGGGTCAAATTATTTTTAATAATCCAGAACGCTGTTAATGCATGATAGCTACATCATTTTAATTAATTGTATGTCTGACATGTGTTGGCGGACCCCAAAGTTACTCTTATATTCTACTTACTCTCCTACCCAAAGTTAAAATTTAATCGTGGTGGTTAAAAGATGATTAAACTGTACTAATATTCAAAGGTAGTTGATTTGAATTAACCACACATTCCAATATGCAAGATAGTAACTTGTTTAACATTACGGTACTTCTTTTCTCTGTTTTAATTTTTACTGCTTTGTAATCTAAAATAGTAATATTTTGTGTTGACTTGAACAGGATTAAGGGGCAATAATTCTTGGTTACTATAACTTTAGCCCGTTAAAGTAAAAAAAAAAGAAATAGAATAGCGGTTCGTATTTCTTTCATTCGAGCAAAAATAATTAATGTTTTAAAATAAAAGCCAAAGCATTTTTTTAAGAATGAAAAAAAATTAACCGCCATGCTTCAACATGTCACGTACATAAGTGACGACTGCCATCATCAGGGGTGGATTAATAAAATAATTTTTACCCTGGCCCTATCCCCCAAAATAGATTTTTGGGCCTTTGCATGTACATGTATGTAATCTGAGGGCCTTAGTCAAAATGTTTTTTACCCTGGCCCTATTTTTTTTACCCTGGCCGGGCCAGGGTGGGCCACCCTGTAAATCCAACCCTGGCCGTCATCATCATCAACAAGACGACGTCTTTAAAATTAGTATATAGGATTATTTTTCCATAAATATGTCTATATCAACTGGCTCCAAGTTTCAACCTTTTTGGAAACAGTTTGTTTCTATAATTTTATCATGTAATCCAGTTGAATATTAAAATTATATGCAACATACTGTTTTGTGACTTTTTTTGCAAAATTAGCAGGTAGCTAAAGTCATATATTTAAAAAATTGGAGTGAATATGACGGATATGAAAATGCCTGCCCTAGGCTGAAAATGCGCAAAATGCCCAAAGTGCCATAGATACCCAAAATGCCATGAAATGAAAATGCCCTGGCATTTTGGGCAGGCATAATGCCGAAAATGCCATGTCATTTTCAATTGTGCAACCCTGGCAATAGTCATAACTGATGTTTGTTGACTTCAGCTTGATCAATATTTGGCAAGACCAAAATTCTGGACCTATTGACCAACATTGGTCACAATTAGTTTTTTGGCCTCACATTGGTCAATACTGGTCACAATTATTATTTTCTCCTCATATTTGCCGATATTGGTCACAATTATTATTTTCGTCTCAGATTTGCCAATATTGGTACAATTATTATTTTCGCCTCAGATTTTCCAATATTGGTAGCAATTATTATTTTCGCCTCATATTTTGTCAATATTGGTCACAATTTTTATTTTCTCCTCATATTTGCCAATATTGGTCACAATTATTATTTTCGTCTCAGATTCGCCTACGTTGGTCACAATTATTATTTTCGCCTCAGATTCGCAAATATTGGTCACAATTATTATTTTCGCCTCAGATTTGCAAATATTGGTCACAATTATTATTTTCGCCTCAGATTTGCAAATATTGGTCACAATTATTATTTTCGCCTCCAATTTGCTAATATTGGTTACAATCAGTTTTTTCATCAGATCGGTCAATATTGTCGTGAACAGCAACTACTCCAAGTTGCTGTTTGATTTGTACATCAACAATATTGATAGTTTTGTAAATTTTAGATTATTGCCTTCTATTTTCCACAATGTTTAATAACTTACTACTGACTAGCACCATTACGATCAGGGACTCCCTCTGGGCAAGACGTAGTGCTTTACTGTCTACCTTTGCGAATAGCATTACCACTTCTACTACCACTATTACTATTACTAGTGCTACTTCTATTATTACCACTACCACTACTTCTATTATTACTATTATAACTAACGAGGTTATCATTTGGAATAAATTGTGCTACTTTAATACTTGCTGAGCTACGTCACCCCTTTCTGATTGTTACAAAGCGCCGAGTTCCTGAGCGACCTACTACACTTCCTACACTCTCTTCCTACTTCTTCCTACTCCTTCCAGCTTCCTACGGACAACCGTACTTGAAACCACTTTTTAAATTATCATTCTTACAGACACCCACTATTCACACTTACATTCACACAACTCTTTGGTTGACTTTTTAGTCTGACCTGCGCCTCCCAAACATACAATTTGATCATTTGATCTGACATTTGGTTGACTTTTTAGTCTGACCACCCTCCCAAACGTATAGATTGATAATCTGATCCGACCTTTGGTTGGCGTTTTTAGTCTGACCAACACCTTTCAATAGGTTGATCTTGGAGTCTGACCAACTGGTTGACCTGAGATCTGACCTTCGGTTGACCTTTGCGTCCGAACGTTGACCCCTATAGTTAGGGAATGTCGATTGAAAATACCCTCGCATATATATACACTTTATATTGAATTATTGACGAATGCAATTTTGTTGGATTTTGTATAAAAATAATGAGAAGAATAAAAGTGATAAATACGTCATCAACAAATCCTCCCCATCAGAACTTTGATTTGTATAACTTTCATCCACCTCCAGCGTAAATAAAATTTCTCAAATTTTATGACCAGTGCTTCGAGGTTGGCATAGTTTATTCCATTCCAAAATGTGAGTTTTGTCCAGTAGTAACAATGGTTGATGGTTAGACGTCTAAAAACTACAACTCCTACAATTGTCTACTGACCAGATTTATTTACCTGTGTGCTAAAACCGTCGAGTAATAGTTTTGTTATACCGATTGAGCGGGGTAGTGTGCGGTAGTAGCAAGTGGAAGTAGTAGCAGGGACCAATAATGTCTGGAAAAGGTAATCGACCAGAAAATTTGAACTGAATATGCCCAAAATGCCGAATATGCCCAGGAATAAAAATGCCGAAAATGCCCGTGCCGAATATGCCCAAAATCAACGTATTTGCCCAAAGTTGAAAATGCCCAAAATGCCCTGGCATTTTGGGCAGGCATGGTGCCCAATATGCCATGGCATTTTCAAATCGACAATCCCTACCTATAGTGAAAAAGTGTTCATTTAGAACAAACCGCTGCCAATGCTTTTATAATTTTCAAAAAAGATACCCTTGCCCAATTTTCTAATTTTTTATAAAACTGAATATTTTTCAAAAAAAACGTTAAATAGGAACAAACTCCTGCCCAATTTTCTAATTTTTTATAAAACTGAAAATTTCCTCAAAAGCGAAAAAATTGAACAACCCCCTGCTCGTTTTTTAAAATTCAACAAAAACTTGTGGAAGTCGCTGCGATTAAGGTCCCTCTCACTGCCAACCCAACCCCATGGTTTTAATACTCATCCTGGCTTACGTTTATCCTGACGATTACCATTATTTTATTCTACAAATTTACCACCACTTACCTACTGAAACAACTTTGGAAATCAACATCCATATGCCAATTATAAACGCCATTTTGTACTCCGAATTCGAAGACGACGCCGTTACCATTAAATTAAGCATCCTAACCTCTCACGCTTTTGAACAGTTGTCCTACATCAGTATCACTTGCACCCATCATACCTTCAAAGACTTCATTAACGATCGTATACTACCGAACATTGATTTGACTGATCCTGACGGTTTAGAGCGGATGCACCAATATTGACAACATGACGGCCTTTTTACTCAATCAAATCTTCGCGAACATTCACAACTTCAATGGAGCTCTGAATGCTAGAAGTACCCACCTCAATATGTCTGATAAATGGAAGCTCGAAAACATGAAACTACTATCAGACGAAGCCTCACACTGGTGGACATTCTCTAACAAAGAGTTTCTCGATGTTTTGTCAACTACTAATTGTCAACAAAAATTTAAAGAATTTGAGGAAATATTTCAACAAGCCTTCCTCGGAATTGACGACCAAGCTTGCTGAAGCTTAAAACCTATCTACAACACTCACAACCACCACCAAAGGAAGGAAGTATGTCTGCAAGAAACTGTGTATCTTTATGAGTATGAAATCTGACATGAGCGACAAATTAAAACTGAAATACTTATACCAAGGATTACCCGATGACCTCAAATGGAACATCAAATCAAAGTTAGGATGCCACGGAACAATTGCTGAATTTCAAAAGCAGCTAGAATTCTTCACAACCGAAATAAAAAACGACAACATTCAAATACCACCGTCAGTACCAGCCCCAACATCCAATGCCATTTCAAATATCTACTAAATCCCGAACTTACTACCACTCATAACACGCGCGGTCCCGGAACCGCTACCAACTCAAACAAATTTATCTACACAACCGAAACCACCACCAACCTGACTATTTTGCAATACCAATACCCACACCTTACAACAATGCTTCTCCTTCGACAACTGGCTTAAAGCAAAACAATCAAACGATCCCACAAATCCCACAAACCCAAAATCAAACTATGTTCAATAACAGACCGGACACAAGCACAACAATACCTACTATAAAAACAACCAACCTAAACAACCCCAGTATAACCAACAAGATCAGAACCAACAACATCAATTTCATCACATAGACGCAAATCGTAACTCTAACCACACAAATCAAAACTGGCGACCGAGAAACTCAGTAGCCTGATGAATGAGGGGGGTCATCAGGAAACACATTCTTCATCATTCTCAAATTTCATACGGAAATCTCCCACCGAAACTTTGTCACCCGAGGAACTCAAACTTACACATTACAAATGGATAACAACAGCCAAACCAAATACACACCCACTCAAAGTTACATTACTCAAACAACAGAATCAATACCTACATCTTTCAAACAAACATAAAATGGATCAAAGAAAACTACAAACTCCTCATCTGAATTCACAACAAAAATTACTACAAGAGATACTCCAAACAACCAAGAATCTTCACCATTAATAGAATTACCAGTTCCCCGCAGTTATGATAACCCTTTCCATGCATTACTAGACACAGGAGCAAGTGTGTCAGCGATTAACAAATCTACATTAGATTCTTTCCCCAGCAAGATCAGGACTCCTATTATTCAACTACAAGTCCCCCTGTAACGTGTGACAGGGATGCTCCACCAGATCCGTTAGCGGACCAATAATTATTATATGTTGGGTTATAGCTTGGCTTTAGTTAAAGATACGACCTAGGACTAGGCTTAGAGTGACACAAGTTTATGAAGTGAGATGGGAAATAAGTTGTATATTGTTAGATGTAACAAATGGTAATTACTGTATGAAATTAGAGATGTTTATTATCAGGTCAGTTCAAGTTAGGTCAATTTAATGACCTCCAGGAATCCGTTGCCCCAAATGGATATCGCTAAGAAACTTAAATTTTCTGTCGCCCCGGTAAATAAAATTATTCACAAGGATTTGACCAAGTTCACGCGATAAAAGACGTTCGTACACAGGCTGTCGGAGAACCACAAAAAGAACCGGACAACAAACTCCCGGAAGCTGTACGAAGAACACCTGGCTGGCCAAAAGTCGGAACACTGGACGAAGCATAAATTATAAATCGGCTCTGGATGCACGCAGCGCACGGCACTTGTCGGCCAACGTACATACGCTGGGAACGCCATGCAAACAAATGGCGCTCCGCTAGATACATACCTACTGGAAGAGTAGCGTAAGTTAGCGCTCGGGGCTGATCGGATACTTCTCGGTATCCTTGCTGCTTCCAAGCATAGGCAACTATTGCTAAAAAAACTCCGACCCCCAGAGTTACATTGCTCCGTATGTATAAGTGTATAAATAGTGTAAGTTGTTATGGAAACCTTCATTGTTTATTTATGCTATTCGCTCTTGTACTTATTGTTGATTCTTCTATTTCTATTGTAAAATATATATTTTAATTGGCTACATTAATATTCTAGATAAGATGCTATGAAATGTTACTATATATGAATAATTATATTTATGAACACTCTCTCTTCACTGGTCAAGACATCAACATTGTCCCATCTTTCTCCAGTTCTCCCTAATTTTCTCGACTGTGGTTTTCTTCGCAACCCCGAGATTATTCTCTTATTTATTTGTAATAATTAATACTGAAGTTATTATTATTGGAGATAGTTCCTAAATATTATCTTATTATATTGTGATAACCCTACCTACGCCCTACATTTATTTAAATAAAAGTTCTTAATTTTTCTCTCCACTAATCTCCGGACCTCATCAATTTATTTCCCCAACCTCTACTCAACTCTGGACCTCACCACCTTATTCCCTCATCACATCTCGACTTTCACAATATTTTCATCAGCGACTGCAATTCTGAGAGTGAATATTTTATACAAAGGACAAAAAGTGTCCCGTCAAACCCGTGGTGCAACGGAGAAAAAGATTTGGTGACAAGATTACGGTTGTAGGAGCAACGTCCCTCAGGGGAGTCCTTCCGCTATTAAAAGTGCCACCAAAAGTAAAAGTGAGTGCAGCCCATTATGTAGACCACGTGTTACGCCCTTTATTGGAAGTTGAAGCGCCAAGGCTATACGGTGAGGACACCCTGAATGTGTTTGTACAAGTGATGCCAATGGTCTGGTCTGATCCAGTTTTTATGAAACTGGTCTGGTCCAGTTTGTCGGACCAGACCAGACTAAAGACCATGGTTCCGAAAACCATAGTTTAATTAAACAATCACGTTTTATCCAGTGAAATTCTTGTTGTATCATCAGAAATGGCATTGTTAATTCGTTCCACAAGATTTCGTAAACTCATATTTTTTATTTTGCATACTTTTTGAACCATGGTCCTTATGGTCTGGTCTGGTCTGGTCCTTACGCTGGACTAATTATATCTGGTCTGGTCCAAGTGTTGGATCAGACCGGACCAGACCAATAACGGACCATTATAAATGGTCCGGACCAGACCATTGGCATCCCTAGTTTGTACACAATGATGCTGCTAGCTCACTTACTGCTCCACATACCCGGGAATTTGCGGAGGAGCTGAAGAGGAATGCTGGTATTACAAAAATCAGTAACTTGGAGATACCCGTCAAGTCACCCGACACCAGCCCTGACTTTTTTGGATTTGGAGCTCTGAAATAGACTGCGAAAAACACGGGTATCATACATGACAGGGCTCTGGAAACGTTTACGACAGGAGTGGAGCAAAATCACCCATAATAAGTGCCTTGAAGTCTACGCAGCATGGAAACGAGGACTGCGAAACTTCCATAAAAGATGGCGAACACATCGAAAACACCAGAAGTATACATAGACGTGTTTTCCTCCCAAACAATTGAATAAATAAAGCTGTCCAAGCTTCTACGAACGACCTTGTACTCTCTAAATACAGAATCGTATTTGCGTTCAACACAAGTGAATTAGGAAGCACCAATTTAGTACAGCATCGAATAAAAACAAGTGATGAAATTCGCATATACTGTAGAACCTACCGTGTTTCACAATTAGAACGAGAAGAAATACTCAAACAAATAAATTAAATGCTAGAAACAAACATCATTGAACCAACTGATTCCCCTTACGCTGCACCAGTCGTAATATGTGCAAAATCGTCCCCACCCGCTCAAAAACGTCTTACCGATTCTGCTGTGATTTTAGACTACTCAACAGAAAAACCAAGAAAGGTTATCCCCTACCTAGAATTGACGATGCTTTAGACAGATTACACGGATTTAATTATTGCAGCACACTCGATCTTTTCTCAGCTTTCCATCAAATATCATTGGACCCAGAAACTAAACACATATCTGCATTTACTACTTCTGATGGAAACTGTGTGGAACAGTATGCCATTTTTAATACTAGATAGCTCTTATTCTTGGCAGCGCCTCATTGACAGAGTTTGTAAAAATTTAAAATGGAGTATATGTCTTGTATTCATTGATGACATCCTCATTTTTGCTAAATAATTTGAAGAGCATAATCAACGTCTAGAACTAGTACTCCAAACTCTTCAACAAGCAAATTTTACAATAAAACTAAGCAAATGTCAAGTTGGGATGAAAGAAGTAAAATATCTAAAATATTTCAACAGATGCCATCCTTCCAACCCCTGAAAAGATCAAAGCAGATCAGAATTTCCCTACCCCTCAAAAACCTAAAGACGTTCGTTCATTTATTTCACTTTGCTCCTATTGCAGAAAATTCATTCCTAATTTTGCAACCATCACACATCCACTCAATACCTTACTACAGAAAAATAAACCCTTCGACTCGAACGAAGAATGTATCGTATTCTTCAACCTTATGAAAGAAAAATTAACTACAGCACCTATTCTAGCACACTACAACCCTGAAGAATATATCAAAATACGCACCGATGGAAGATCCTTATATGATATTGGCTGCATAATTATGCAAATTCAAGATGGTGTTAAACATCCAATTGCTTATCTATCCAGGAGCTTGAAAAAATGAAAAGAATTGGGCCACACACGTAGAATGTTTAGCTGTAATACATGGGATAGCAAAAGCAAGACCACACATTTTCGGGAAACATTTTAAAGATATAACTGACCATTGTTCATTATGCCATCTAATGAAAACAAAGGAACTCAAATCGAATAGACTTTCAAGATGGGCCCTGAGACTACAGGAATATGATTTCGAAATAAATTATAATTTTGGAAAGAATCCATCTCTGGAGAAGATATCCAACTTCCGAACCCACTCCTATCGACGAAAGTTTCCCAGAATAACATTTACGCTCAATATATACATCTACAGAAAACCCCGAACAAAAACTCCTCATCAAATGCCAACGACAAGACTCACAATTAAACCCAACTATAAATCATCTACTAGAAACTAATATTAATTCTTTTCGAGACTACGTTTTGATTGACGACGTAATTTGTAAATCGAAAAATAATTACACTCAAAACACTTTAAAAATCTGTATCCCGAAGAGAAACCTTACACACAATCCAAAACCGTTATTATTGGAAAAACATGAATCAAGATATAACCATGTTCATAAATAGTTGTGATATCTCTCAGAAATACAATCGTCGTAATGTTCACCAAACTGTCATAAATCTAATGGATTAGCAGAGAAAAATAATGACACTCTAAAAAGAAATATGGCTAAAATTTACAAAATGATCACAGCGAATGGGAATTACGTCTCCCTTGGGCAGTCTATGCTCACAATGTCACAATCCACACTGTGACGAAATTTCCTCCTTATTATTCAGTATGCGGGCGCGAGCCTCTACTACATTGTGATAAAATTATCCCACCTTAAACACAATGCATTCAAGAATTTAATCCAACTTGCAATGCCAAACGTGTTACATTTTAACGAGATATTGCCAAACAAATAACAGGAAAATTTCGAAGAAAAGACAAACAAACATTTGATGCATTACACCCAATAATACCCTTCAAAGTTAAAGATTTAGTGCTTATAGCAGACTTCACACGAAGGCCTGGTTTTGTACAAACATTTATGCCACGTTGGAAAGGCCCATACAGAATTATCGACGAAAAACCCCCGTAGTTTCCCCCGTTTTAGAGAATTGGAAAAATGAACAATATAATTTCAATGAGTACTCAACACCTGAAACACTATCATCTCCCAATAACAAATGATATAGTCTAATTTAATCATTGCCTAATCCACTCATTCTTTTACATTAATAGATGGACATTATGAACATAGAATCCTCGATGGAGGTCTTCTTTATAGTTGAAAGCGATCCTAGCGAAACATTACCTCAATTCAGTTACCTTACTCCTACAATCCAGACTACAAATCTCCATATCCTCCGACACCCTGATTCATCAAAACCAAACCATCCCCACCTACTTCGCCCACTATTACCTTTCCTACTTTTGTGACTGACATGACGAACAACCTCCCCGACGAACTTTCTAATACTCCTGGTAAATTACTAAATAAAATAAAACAAGAATTTCTGCAAAATCCGACCTTAGAAGAAATTGACCATGTTTTTCTATCAACTGACTCCAACTCAACATCCTCTAAATTATCAACACCTCCACGCTCCATTTCCTGGTATTTAGGAGGACAAGCAATATTACCAAACTCAAATCCACCATTCATCACCGACATGGGAAATTCCGAAGGTATTTGGTACAATAATATCTGGCTTCCTCTGCCAAAAGTTATATTACAATCTCTACCAACAAATTTCTCAACTATTTTAACACCTAATCCTATGCAACCACAATCTACCCTGGCAACATTAGTACAACCAATAACAATCTCAACCCGAACAACTTCACCTAACAAATCCAACAAAAATCCAGACACACTTTCATCATTACCTTATTTTAACAAGAAACTCAGTACAAAACGTTGGGTCTATAAAGCAGCATATTATAATCAGTACTGGAAAAATCAATCAGAAAATAAGTTCTCTAAATCTAACATTGTAAGACAGTTATTCAAAACTCCTACAAATCTGACAAAATTGATTTGCAAATATTGGTCACAATTATTATTTTCGCCTCAGATTTGCAAATATTGGTCACAATTATTATTTTCGCCTCCGATTTGCAAATATTGGTCACAATTATTATTTTCGCCTCCGATTTGCTAATATTGGTTACAATCAGTTTTTTCATCAGATCGGTCAATATTGTCGTGAACAGCAACTACTCCAAGTTGCTGTTTGATTTGTACATCAACAATATTGATAGTTTTGTAAATTTTAGATTATTGCCTTCTATTTTCCACAATGTTTAATAACTTACTACTGACTAGCACCATTACGATCTGGGACTCCCTCTGGGCAAGTCGTAGTGTTTTACTATCTACCAGTGCTCGGACTGGGTACAGAAACCGTGTACCTGTACACATACCCGTACCCGATTATCGGGTACGACAAAATGCTGTACCTATACCCGTACCCATACCCGAGTACCCAAGTAAATAATTTCACCCATGCCCATTCGTACCCATGCTTGAAACTACTATAGTACCTGTACCCACAATTTACCCGTACCCGTAATATACCCAAAACCTGTACCCATACCCGAGTACCCAGTGTTTGTACCCGGGTATTACTAGGGTACTGGAAGTTTGGCGGATCAAAAGTGCCCAAGAAGACATTTGCCTGTTCAGCTGAAAATTTTTCGTACTTTTCTATATTTTTCGTGTATATTGGGTACTACCCGATTGTCATTGAGTGAGTACCCATACCTGTACCCACTTTAATGACTAAAATCCAGAGTACCCGGGTAGTACCCGCGTACTTGCGAGTACTCAAATTCTGTACCCGGATAGTACCCATACCAGTACCCATACCCATTTACCCGAGTATTACCTGTACCCAGTCCGAGCACTGCTATCTACCTTTGCGAATAGCATTACCACTTCTACTACCGCTATTACTATTACTAGTGCTACTTCTATTATTACCACTGCCACTACTTCTATTACTACTATTATTACTAACGAAGTTATCATTTGGAGTAAATTGTGCTCGTTTTATAATTGCTGAGCTACGTCACCCCTTTCTGATTGTTACAATATATGTCACAAGTGGTTTTTAGCTTCAGATTTTTCTATTTTCGTTACAAGTGGTTTTTTAGTCTCAGAGTTTTCTATTTTCGTCACTAGTGGTTTGTTAGCCTCCGATTTTTTTATTTTCGTCACAAGGGGTTTTTTAGCCTCAGATTTTTCTATTTTCGTCACAAGTGGTTTTTTAGCCTCAGATTTTTCTATTTTCGTTACAAGTGGTTTTTTAGTCTCAGAGTTTTCTATTTTCGTCACTAGTGGTTTGTTAGCCTCCGATTTTTCTATTTTCGTCACAAGGGGTTTTTTAGCCTCAGATTTTTCTATTTTCGCCACAACGTTTTTCTTAGTTGGTGGGTCAGGACATGCAAAGCAATTATGTTTTTAGTGTATCATTTTCTTAATTTTGATACATAAAGAAAGTTTTTTCAGAAATTGTTTTGATGTCAATTGTAGTAATTGGTTGGATGAAATGTTATGGGAATTCCAGTAAACTATAACACATGTCTCTGCGTTTATGATTGAATATGACCTAAATGATTGTGGTGAGCGTTGTCACAATTTATCTCGCAAGAGCAAGTTTGTAGAAATTCAGCTGGAGCTAAAGCTAAAGATGAAAAGTGAAGAAATTACTGAAATAAGTTTCCGATCTTGTCATTTTGTATGTACAGTCGGCGATTAAGGGATTGATTTAAGTCTGATATCGTCTTCCTACGTCAAGAATTACGACCTGAAAAAGACTGATTGGCAAAATATATGATTTGTAAAAGTGCGATTTTAAAGGCCGATTTTAAATAGGTCAATTTTATAATTTGTGGAAATAAATTTGATTCACACCAGGAGAATAAATTATTTTATGAATCATTCCTCCATGTGGCCTGGAGGGAGCAAATGATTAAGGTAACCATATTTACACTAGTTCTTTAGTAGTGCAAAATGAGTGACTAAGTGTACCGATGTTTTATGTTCTTTTTCTTCTCGGCTTGCCCAAATTAAGGAGTAACTCATAAAATAAAATATTCCTAGTTTGTAGCAAATTCGCTATTACATTTTCTAAAATTAGTTTCAATGACATGGTTCAATTTTCGCTGTCAGACTTAACCGAAATCGGAATGCATTACGCAGTATCAATAAAGCAGTTATTTATTTTAAAACATTTGTTTCCAATATATCTTTTGACCGCCATTTGTAGCAACTGTTATTGCCTATCCTGTTAGATGCTCACCAGGACACGATGTGTCTGTTGAGGGCGAAAACAGAGATCAAGAGTGAGGATTTATAGCTTCAAAAGAAAAGTGAGAAAGATGCACAATGGGGGTAAATTCGGATCTCGCAGGTTTTTGCCACGACACGGGGAGACAATAAAATATTGAAACATCTTCAAATTTGCAACAGTCGGAGCTTTGCGAAATATTTTGAGGAATCAAAGACGTTCAAGAAAAATGTTTGCTGAAATAACTAACTTGTGAAGGACACCGCACAATCCTTACGAGAATATGCCCCCTGTTTGATCTCGATAAGAAAATTACTGGAGGGTGCACCTTGAAGAGTAGATCATTTTTGATAATTGGCCCAAAGAAATCGTAATGCAGGATTCGGAGATATCCCGGGTTAAAGTTACCGAAAAATGAGGGGGGGCTCAAGGGGTCCCAAAAATTTCAAACCGTGAAAATTAGCAATTAGAACATTTAGAACTTCAAAAATGACAAGAATAAAAATTAAATAACGTGTAAAAAAATTTCAGCCAGATATGACCTGAACTTTCCAAGATACTGACCTCAAGAGGTCAAAGAACGTCCATACCGGTTTCATATTCTAAACGCTGATGAAACTGGCCCAGATTAGAACTAGGGCTTTCATTAGACATATATTCAACGTGTGCCGAGTTTGGTTCCATTTAGTGACACGATGACCAAGTTGTGACCTCCGAGGTCAATATCTTGTCCATACCGGATTTGGTGCCTTAAAATCATTCGAATTGCCCGCAAATAGACTAGAACTTTTAGTTTAAGCCCACATAAGCTGCCTGTCAAGTTTGGTTCCATTTAGTGAAACGATGACCAAGCTGTGACCTCCGAGGTCAATATCTTGTCCATACCGGATTTGGTGCCCTAAAATCATTCGAATTGCCCACAAATAGACTAGAACTTTTAGTTTAAGCCCACATAAGCTGCCTGTCAAGTTTGGTTCCATTTAGCGAAACGATGACCAAGCAGTGACCTCCGAGGTCAATATCTTGTCCATACCGGATTTGGTGCCCTAAAATCATTCGAATTGCCCGCAAATATACTAGAACTTTTAGTTGAAGCCCAGATAAGTTTCCTGTCAAGTTTGGTTCCATTTGGTGACATGATGACCCAGCTGTGACGTCGGAGGTCAATATTACATCCATACCGGATTTGGTACCTAAAAATCATTCTAATTGCCCGTAAATATTCATGTAAATATATATACAAAATTTGTGAAATCAATTTATTTCCTCACAACAGCAGTGATGGGCATTTTAGCAAGCTCTATTCTATTATACTTATATTTATTTATATATTTTCCCAGGGTGCCGCCACTATCACACTACTCTACCAGCGGTTTTGGATAGAATAGACGAGCTCTACTGCTATTATGATTTGCTGACTTGCTAGCAATTATTTTATTCAATTATAAGTTAAAGTTATTGGCGCTACACTAACTCTATTTTACTCTCTAAATTTGTGTTAACTCTGCTAGCTACTACTGCCTCTACCCAAAAATGCAATGTTTAAAGAGAAATTCATGGTGTTTTAGAATAAAGTAGTAGAATGTAATACAAACAATAATGAAGTTAGATCCAATAGTCGTCACTGGTTGCTATAAATGGTCATTAAGAATCTGAATTATAATTCCATTTCTGCTAATTTCACGTTAAGAGCTTTTGAGGTATTATTGAATACAATAAGATCGGTACCCCATCAGTACAGCTAAAAAATTACCCGAATATAAAGGGAATGAAACAATATGTGTATATATTGTCAGTGTAGATGCTTGTGGCATGGTAACTGGTATCGCGCTCCAAATCTAATATTGGGATTATTATTTAAAAGCTAATCTTTGGTAGTAAGTTAATCTTTGGTTTGAGCTTAGGCTTGTAATTTGTTGTAAATAAATACCTAACCTATTTTGGACATATAAAAAGTATTCTTTTGGCCTCCTTCGAATCTTTTTCCCTTCTCCGTTACTCAACTTCAATTATATACATATATATCTTGTTATTCTAGCGCAGTTATTATTATTGGAAACCCTAATGGCTGTGTACATTTTCGAGCATCCTAAAACGCATAACATCGTTATTTAAAGCTCCGGACTGCCCGGTTCTTTGGAAATCGTATGAATAGTAATTATATACATAGCTATTAGTATTACATTATTATAATATTAGCAGTTATTAAAGAACTGTTACAAATAACGGCTATACGCAAAAATCAAAAGTGAAATTTAAAGCTTTCGTCAGAATCTAAAATAAAGATTTTTTAAAGATCATACTCGCGAAAGGGAGTGCAATACCCACTTACTCACTTTATGAAAAATCAAGAAGTGAATAAAATTTAGAGCACTGGTTCTACCTCTACTCGTACTACAGGTATCGATATTGGGATCCTAAACAAAGCTCCTCTTCTCGAATTTTATGCGAACATACTATGTTCCTCTACCTCGATTATGCTAATATATTTGCATACCTCTACTAATTTTTTGTTGAGTTTAACGACCATACTCTATTTCTACCACTACCTCTGTTTTCAGAAGAAAAGAGGCCCCAGAACTGTACAACTTTATGACAACATGCTTGTCGAAATCATAAAAATGCCAACTATTTCTTCAATGATTGATTGACTGTGGCATGGGAAGGAGACCACCCTCGTTAGGCTAAGCTGAAACCCCATGCCCAAACAGTAAATCATGAGAAGGTGGGGGCGAGACCATGAGGTCGTACAAGTCTCATGTGTCTTTGCCTCAGGAGGGTCTAGCCCACCCTTCTGGGGGCAATCCGTCGGTGCCTCGGCCGGCGGAGGCTGAGCTAGAGGGGAGAGGGGGTCAGCGGTGCCCTCTCTCTGGCTCCACAGAAAACCCGAAAGCCGCCTCAACGTCTGGATCAGGCAACCTCTGGGAACGCCGGAAAATCAAATTGAGTTGTTATGTCTGTGGGACTAAGTTCATGCCTCAATTACTACGACCTGTTGAAGGTCAAGAACGTGAAGATTTGCGAGCTGCAGCGGAAGCGATTCGGGAAGGGAGACAGGGGGAGTTAGATACTGGAATAACTGAAGCAGACAAATTATGTGCAAATTGTCATCACCAAGCAATGTCTATGATTCAGGCTGACAGTGACAACAGAATGCTGAAATTTAAAGTAGTATGCACTAGAGGTCAAAAGGCTGGTTTTATATGCGGAAATAGGAAAGGTGCGGTTATAATGTCTTTCGATGCCAGGGTGAAAGTTTATGGAGATAGCGGAAAATTTATTATAAAAAGCGCACGTGTTTGCAGCGTCAACTTGCGAGACGATGGGTTTATTCTCCCTGCTTTTTATAATTCAATAATTTCAGTTGAACGAAAAGTGTTCTTGGATAGCATCGAACTACAACAATGGTTTGATAGAATTCCAACTTTGATACGGGAGTATGCCACGACGAGATTTGATGAGGAGTCTGTATTTAATGATGACGATTTCAAAGTATTAACGAGCCTCAACAAGGAAAATTTCTTAGATTTATTCGGCCATTGCCATCAGATTGAAGGTGTTCCTCGACATGTAACCAAACAGGACTTGATATTATTTCTCGTTAAACTTCGTCAGGGACTATCAGATGAGTTCCTTAAAGTTATGTTTGGCATATCATCCCGACAAAACGTCAGTATGAAAATTTCAACAGTTTGTAAAATTTTAATGGAGAACTTTGTTCCAAAGTATTTGGGGCCGGGCCACATTACCCGAGATCAATTTGTTGCTGAACATGTGTCGGAGTTTGCATGCAAGCTTTACATTGATGATTACGAAGACATTCAAATTAAAGGAGCAATTCTTATAGTCGACGGAACTTATATATATATTCCCAAACTTAACAACTATACTGTTGCAAGACAGTCCTTCAGTGTACACAAGTCCAGACATTTGATAAAACTTGTAATGGTTTGTAATGGTAGCACCAGATGGTTACATACTAGATGTACATGGCCCGCATTTTGCTGATGGCAAAAATAACGATGCTGCATTATTACGGGATCAATTACAGCAAGATGGGAGCAAGTTAATGAATTGGTTGCAAAATAACGATGTGTTACTTCTCGATCGCGGCTACCGAGACTGTCTGGATTACCTTCACGGCATCGGTTTAAAAACAAAAATGCCAGATTACTTAAGCAAGACATTAAAGCACACCGTTGAGGAAGCGAATAAATCTAGACTAGTAACGAAATCTCGATGGGTCGTTGAATCGCGTAACGGTCATATAAAGTCTATTTTTAAATTGTTTCGTGATGTAGTCCCTGCAAGTCAGATCATTCATGTATCGGATTATTTCCGCATAGCATGTGCACTAATAAATGCATATCACGAAACAATAAATATGCTATCAGCTACACCAGAACAGGCGGACAAAATGTTGCAGAAACTAGCGGAGCCTAATAAACTTCTCGAAAAAATAAATACTGAGAAACTTGGTGACAAAAATAAAGACAATCCTTGGTTTGAACTGAATGCAATGGAATTTCTGCCGGGGTTTCCGAAATTAGATATTGACGAATTAAGAGACTTAACATTCGGAGTTTATAAAATAAAGCTAGCAAAAAGCTATGTTCACGATAAAATGAAGCGTGAAACGGAGTACAATATTCAAGTACAGTTAAATACAGAAGGAATACTGCGCGGTCGTATATATTCCCGTCACACAAAAACCAAAAAGTATGACAATTGCGTTTGGTATGCTGAACGAGATTACCCAGATCAAGGCGACGATAAAATTAAAGGATGGTACTGTACATGTAAAGCCGGAGCAAGAATACTTGGTTGTTGCGCGCACGTTGCAAGCATCATGTGGTATCTTGGGTACGCTAGGCATTTGTCTGTGATTCCAACTCCAGCTGATTCGTTACTTGAACACATTCAGGACACCGGAGGTCGCAACATGCCAAGTATAATAGAAGATGTTTAGCTAAAGCAATTCCTTCAATGACTGATTCGCTGTGGCACGGGAAGGAGGCCGCCCTCGTTAGGCGCAAGCCGAAACCCCGTGCCGACACCGCGAATCAAGAGAAGGCGGGGGCGAGACGCTTTGTCGTTCAAGCCTCAAAAATGCTCTTACATTCGTAAATTTTATCGGTTATAATTGAAATTGGGCAGGATACAATCATCATCATACAAGTTTGATACAAGGAAATGAAGAACCTGTGGTCGCTTATTAGCACACACATGTTACAAGGAATGTTTATTTACTTTGTCGGAAAATAGAAAGGGAATCAATCGTAATTGATATTTATGTGGAGTTAAGAAAGTCCATAACGTTAGTAGTTTCTGCAAAACTAGACCTCACGAAAAACTATAACTGCGTTTATTTGGCATGCATTTTTCAAAAACATTTGTGTAAAAAAGCAAGTATGGGGGCTATTTCAGCAATTGACAAAACCGATGAGTCCTCGTTGCGTTGTACATCCACAATAATTTTTGAACGAATGCAGGTCGAAACTTTGGTCAGCAAATGGGTATGAATGTGAAACACGTTAACTGATGAGTTATTAGTCCCCAAGTGAAACCTATGTTTGGATGCGTTCTATCTGTGTCCAACGAATAAGTTAATTCACGGCAATTTCAATAATTTGTAGGCATAAAAACAGATCGGTCAAACTAATTAACCAGAATGCCGCAGACCGTTCATGAAGATAACCGTTGGGACAAAGCTATTACTGAGTCAACAAGCACGTATATGAAGTCCAACAAAACGTTGCGGGAAACTAAAATAAACATAATGGCAAAGTTTTAAGCAATTTTGGAACAATTGCTATACTTGTTCTTACGACAACAGGTATGAGATTATGCTGACATACGATGTCATTGCCGGGATATTACGTCAACAGTGTAAATATAAATACCATCATAGTGAATGGAGCATATGAGAAACGTATAGTATAATCTCGAAGTCGTCGGCTACGATGTAGAAAAAACGATACTTTAAAGCTACCCACGTGGTCATTGACCAACTTCAAAAAGGAACCAAACTCAGAAACTGCAAACATTGTAGGATTGAGGTAATTTAGAGACCACTCAAACACGTTTTATCTAAGTATAAGTAATATATTCATGAACCCATCAGTTCCCTGCAACGCCCAGAGGTCATCAACTGGATCCAAACTTGGCAGGCGACTTACTGGTACAACATGAGAAAGATCTATTCCGGGCCGATTTCATTAAGGTTAGGGGCGGGAAACCGGTATAGATGCGCTGTTTGTATACAATGTCACTGATGCTTCACAAGGTCACTAACTGGAACCAAACGTGACGGGCAGCTCATCTGGGCTTAAACCGAATCTTCTAGCATATTTGCTGGAAATTAGAATGATGTTTAGGCAATAACACCGGTATGTGTGTGATATTGCCCTCGGAAGTTACATCTGGGTCATCGTGTCACAAAATGGAACCAATCTTGACAGGAAACTTATCTGGACTTGAACTAAACGTTCTAGTCTATTTGCTGGTAACTGGAATAATTTTTAGGAACCGAATCCGGTATGGATAAGGTATTGACCTCGCAGGTCACATCTGGGTCATCGTGGCACCAAATGGAACCAAACTTGCCAGGAAACGTTTCTGGGCTTAAACTAAAAGTTCTAGTCTATTTTCGGGCAATTCAAATGATTTCTAGACACTAAATCCGGTACGGATAAGGTATTGACTTCGGAGGTCACAGCTAGGTCATTGTGTCACTAAATATGACTAAACTTGACAGGTAACTTATGTGGGCTTAAACTAAAAGTTCTAGACTATTCGCTGGCAATTCGAATGATTTTAAGGAACCAAATCCGGTATGGACAAGATATTGACCTCCGAGGTCACAGCTTGGTCATCGTTTCACTAAATGAAACCAAACTTGACAGGCAGCTTATGTGGGCTTAAAATAAAAGTTCTAGTCTATTTGCGGGCAATTCGAATGATTTTAAGGCACCAAATCCGGTATGGACAAGATATTGACCTCGGAGGTCACAGCTTGGTCATCGTGTCACTAAATGGAACCAAACTTAACAGGCAGCTTATGTGGGCTTAAACTAAAAGTTCTAGTCTATTTGCGGGCAATTCGAATGATTTTAAGGCACCAAATCCGGTATGGACAAGATATTGACCTCGGAGGTCACAGCTTGGTCATCGTGTCACTAAATGGAACCAAACTTAACAGGCAGCTTATGTGGGCTTAAACTAAAAGTTCTAGTCTATTTGCGGGCAGTTCGAATGATTTTAAGGCACCAAATCCGGTATGGACAAGATATTGACCTCGGAGGTCACAGCTTGGTCATCGTGTCACAAACTGGAACCAAACTCGGCACACGTTGAATATATGTCTAATGAAAGCCCTAGTTCTAATCTGGGCCAGTTTCATCAGCGTTTAGAATATGAAACCGGTATGGACGTTCTTTGACCTCTTGAGGTCAGTATCTTGGAAAGTTCAGGTCATATCTGGTTGAAATTTTTTTACACGTTATTTAATTTTTATTCTTGTCATTTTTGAAGTTCTAAATGTTCTAATCGCTAATTTTCACGGTTTGAAATTTTTGGGACCCCTTGAGCCCCCCCCTCATTTTTCGGTAACTTTAACCCGGGATATCTCCGAATCCTGCATTACGATTTCTTTGGGCCAATTATCAAAAATGATCTACTCTTCAAGGTGCACCCTCCAGTAATTTTCTTATCGAGATCAAACAGGGGGCATATTCTCGTAAGGATTGTGCGGTGTCCTTCAAAAACCCCCAAAATATTCCAATTTTGATTGATGTGCAAGACAACCACGGCTGCAAAAATTTCAAAACTATTTGGTTGGAAACTTATTAAATCAACTTCATCAAATTTATCAAATAATTAAACGATATTGGTCAAACTGTTGCGAGGAAACCAATTGTGACCAACAATTGTCAATCTGAGGCCAAGAGAAAAAATTATGATCCATATTGACCAATCTGAGGCCAAAAAACAAATTGTGACCAATATTGACCAATCTGCGATCAAAAGCCTAATTGTGGCCAATATTAATCAATGTGAGACCAAAAAACTAATTGTGGCCAACATGAACCAATGTGACTGCAGGGATGACCTCAACGATTTCAAAAATCCCTGCGGAGAAACGGACAACGATTTCCAAAATCACTTTTGTCGAAAAAAATGTCCCCACATCCCTGTTTTCATACTAAATGTTCCTGCAACACGCTAAAAAATCTGAAAATCCGTGTGGTCGACGAATTTGAAAATCCCTGTTCGAAAAAAGAATCCCTTCCCTTTGTAATTTTCCCTGCCAGAAATCTATTTTCCCTGGGAAGAATCTTCCCGTTTTCCCAAAACAATCCCACCCCTGGAACGACCTCCATGGGTAATATGCTGAACTAATGGCAAAAAAGTATTAAAGTAATGTGTTGAACTAAAATCTAATAAGTAAGGAAGTAATATCCTGAAACAGAAGAAATATGGTGCATTTGTAACAGAGATGATCGCATGGTCAAGTACACCACGCGTATTTCGGGTCATGTTCAAGTTCGGGTCATGTTCATGTCCAGAATTTAAAGTAATTACTATTAAGTTATCGGGTCATGGCCAGCCAAAAGCAGAACCCGAACACGACATTTTACTTCAAGTCATGTTCATATTCAGTTAAAGTATTTGGACTTGAACGTTAATTCATGTTCGTGTTCAAGATTCATTTGCCAAATACTTGACCACGAATTTGCTTTTTTCAAGTTCGCGTACTTTCCTGCGCGGAAATTATACAATTTGCAAAACGTTTTTTAAAACTTCTGCTAGGTTGGCTTTGTAAGCCCTGCCACAGAGCATACAAGGAATGTCAGCCAGCAGCTTCGTCGTTCGTACACGCGATAGTATCGTACTAATTTAATACCAAAGTAAAAATATTTCCCCGTAGAAAAAAATAATTAATTATTTAGAAGTAAAACTAAACTAATACACCTACTTTCGAAATGGTGGGAGAAACAATTCGCATAGTACTATGCCTTAAAGCGTGGCTCAAAATTTTAAAAAAAGATTGCATGAAACAGTGGGCAGAATGTGTCGCGAAAAAAATGCTTGGCGAATTGGATTAGTAAAGTTGTTTTTGGGCTTGTGGTTAGCTGATTCTTTTTTGTTTGTATTTTTTAATTTGCTGATAATAAAATCATAAAATTGTCGATTTAATGTGACATAAAACATATTATTCCTTAATTTTTAAAATACTTGAATATTCATGTTCAGGTTCATGGTCAAGCCAAGTTCATGTTCGGGTTAGAAAAATTTACTGAATGCGCGTACTACACTAAGTTCAAGTTCTTGCAAAATGCAGCCATGAACTTGGTCCTGCAAGTATTTACTTGATCATAAAATACCAAGTTCGGGTTTGATTATTATTGGTACTTGCATATTCATGTCCAAGTCATGTTCACGGCCGGATCCAGTAAAATACATGACCCGAAGTCAACTCTGTTTTGTAATATGCTAATACCCATTCTTCCGTAATAATCTGTAATTATGTGCTCTCATAATTTAATTTTTTACATAAGGGTCATGCACATATCAATCGCGTAACCCCACAACGCTTCTCTCCTTTAGCTATCGGCTTCTCGACTGCAATTAAGGATTTTTTCCATTAGGATCGTAACATAAATAAATATTTCCGTTAAAAGTGTGTATCCAATGAAGTCACGTAAATACATGCATAGGGAAACGTTCTACGAGTTGCCAAAATATGGTATCACAGGATCTAACAATAAAACGTATTATGGTCTTCCTGCAATACCATAATTTGGCAGCTCACAGAATCTTTTTCGAAGTACTATTCGTTTACGTTACTTCATTGGATACTCGCTTTTAAAAGAAATATTCATTTTCTGGTAAAGGCGTGGCCCGCGTGTAAAAATTCGGGTCGGGCCCCGACCCGACCCGCCCGTGCGGGTTAAGAGCGGGTTCGGGTTTAATGCTTCGTCATGTTGCGGATCGGGCTGGGTTATTATCGTATTTCATTGGGGCGGGTCGGGTTATACTTTATGCATATAGTGTGGATTGCGGGCGGGTTCGGGCTGGATTTATATTTACGTTGGGCCCGCAAGCAGCCCGCAAACCGCTTAAATTTCAATCAACGACGTTTAGAATATTTCCAGGAGAATTATATGGTTTGAGTCCATTTGTGATTGCTCACGTTTCTGCCTTTGTAAGTGTTGGTTGTTACTATTCCTGTTTCATCGTGTTTTTCGCTTATCATTGTGTGACTGTGACTTGTAACTCTTTTAAGTTGCTGCTCTAAACTCAATAGCATGTAAAACTTCTTAGCGCAGTATTCTTACAATTAGTTCAAGTTTCCTGCGCAGTGATTTTCAAACAAAATGACATTAATTGTATATCAAACCAGCTACATATACTAAAACATGAAAAACTTATAAAAACAATATTTATTCTTCGGTTTCTACGGTTTACAATTCTGTTTTAGACATTGTGATGGAGGATGATGGCCTGCAAGCTGGGTCGGGCCGTGTCAACTGAAACCCAGCGGGCTGCGGTCTGGCGTGGGCCTAAAAAATACTGTCGGGTCGGGTCGGCCCGACGTTTCAGAGGTTGACTTTCTGGTCGGCCGGGTTCGGGTTACGTATTTGTGGGTAAGACTCGGGTTGGGTTGGGAAATGGCCTGCGGGCCACGCCTTTATTTTCTGGTCCCAAAAAGAAAAAAATCCTTGACTTTCAAAAATCCATAAACTTTATGGGACATATTGATAAGCGCGATTCCATTATAGTAAGGAAAATTTGTGGTCTCAGAGCCTAAAAATTCGAAGCAACATTGAAAGGAAGAAACAGTATTTATTTGTGAGGCAACTTTTTATTGAATTTGCAATCTTTCAGACACATTTCTGATTCCTGAGACCGCAATGTTTGTTCTAGAAAGTTGATATTCAACTCAAATGATTCCCCGTTAAATTTGTAACAAACACAGCTTTCGAACAAAATTATGAATGCCGGACCGTCCATTAAAAAATGTCGAACTCTTAACATTTTTTCCACATCTTTGTTACTTCTTAAGCCGAATTTCTTGAACCTGGCTTCACATTTTTTCTGATCATTTCTCATCATATTTATCAAAATATAGACCTGTGATGTAGGTCCATGGAAAGGCCATACAATTCCCTACATATTAGCGTCAAAATATCATCTGAAAAAAGATCAGATGAAGAAATTCTGAATAAAACGACTTTGCTTGACTTTTCTTGGTCCTGTGATGTGACATCAAATATTGACCGTGGTCAATGAAATCAAGGTTGTAAAAACAGGAACTAAATTTGCTGGAAAACATGTGGAATAAAATATTTTACAAGTCACTCCCTTATTGTATATATGGGCGACACGGGTGGACACAAATGATTATGGTCACTTTGAGCATAGTAATTGAATATTCTTATTCCTTCTGAGAGCAACGCAGCGCCCTAATGATCTCATGTAGTTTGTGGATACGACAAATTATCAACCCGGGATTAGATTTTGTTTAAAATCGGAAAGCGTCGACCATGTCTAGGCTAAAAGCTTGGATGAGACCATTGATTTTTCCGCACCAATAATCAGACAAATTTAAGACTTTGCATGGCACCTTTCCATTTAAGAGGTTACACAAGCTATCAAACAGCAATAGTTGTCGAGAGAGCGATTTTGCAAAAGCAGCAGAATAGGAACCATCAGAAAATTAACATTATGAGAAATAGAAGTTGTCGGGAAAATAAAATTAACTTAGACTAATTGCAGCCTAATTTTTGTTTGAAACTTGGTACATGCATTCTCCAGGTATATACCTTGGCAGTGTTTGTAGATGAACTCAACCGGTCAAATTGTTATTAAGATTTTTTAAAAACTCAGTTCGTTTCAAAACTCGTTATTCAGTTTTCATCAAACTTGGTACACTTACAATTAGTCGCAATATGCTCAACATGATTTTGAAGGTAAGATCAATCAGTAAAACTCTTTTGGAGTTACACAGTGCTAGCCCTGCCCCTTAGCCCCCGTAGCAGCACCACTTTCGGTGTGCCATACATCGTTGTGAAGCGGTGAGTTTTACACACACTACATGTTTGAGATGATGGAATATCATCCCTACACAGAATCGGTCTGGAATATTAGTCAAATATCAGTTCAAATTTATTGTTTACATTTGCATCATTTGCCTGTCACTATCGGAATGTATGAGCTAAAATTGACGAATTGGTAGCAAAAATTCCCAGCTTGTTCGAATAGTTAATGGACGTGGAAGCTAAATTATATTGGTAGAAAATAAAACTCGGAATATTCTGGTAAAATGGTTTTAGTTTGGGAGCAAAGTTTGTATACCACCAGAACGCCTCTAATTGGTTAGTTGAACTACTTAGATGCTGAAGGATGCGCTATTTATGAAATAACAGCTTGGAAACCATAGTATTTTAGCAAGTATGAATTTATTAGCATTCGAATTGGATTTTATGACAACTAAAAAGTGCGAAAAATTTCGGATAGAAGGAATAATGTCGAGATTTTAAATTCACAACCGATTTCCATAGAGTCAAATATGCGTAGATGACGTTTAGTAGGGAGGGTATGGTGGTACTGGTGGACCACCTGGTCCACCTGGTCCAAGTGGACCGCCTGGACCACCTGGTCCGCCTGGTCCACCTGGGCCGCCTGGTCCGCCTGGGCCGCCTGGAGTTCCTGGTGGAGGTGGGACGCCTGGTGGAGGACCGCCTGGTCCACCTGGGCCGCCTGGGCCGCCTGGTCCACCTGGACCGCTTGGACCGCCTGGAGATCCTGGTGGTGGGGAAGGTGGGTTGCCTGGTGGTGGACCGCCTGGTCCTCCTGGTCCTCCTGGTCCGCCTGGTCCACCTGGTCCGCCTGGACCGCCAGGTCCGCCTGGGCCTCCTGGTCCATTTGGACCACCCGGTCCATTTGGACCACCTGGTCCGCCTGGTCCACCTGGACCGCCTGGACCGCCTGGAGTGCCTGGTGGAGGGGAAGTTGGAGTGCCTGGTGGTGGACCGCCTGGGCCGCCTGGTCCACCTGGTCCGCCTGGGCCGCCTGGTGCTCCTGGTGCGGGAGTTCCTATCAATTAAGGAGCGGAAATCAGTAATTAGTTTAAATTTTAAATATTGAAATAATGACTTTTCCTACAATATTTCATGCATTCAAAAATAATGGAATAGCACAAATCACGAGAGTGTCCTAAGTAAAATGCCTACCTGGTACTCCTGGAGGTCCTGGAGGTCCGACTGGTCCTGGTCCTCCGTTGGTTCCTGGGACTCCATTCGTTCCTGGGTTTCCGGCCGGTCCTAAATTCAAAAACGAATTAGAGTTTTGCTTGTGCCATCGTGTTATTGCAAACTTTGATTTTGAAAATTTTAAAATACGCTGTATCTTCACACAAAATGTAGGAGTGTACCTTGGGGTCCCTGAGGTCCTTGTGGTCCTACTGGTCCAGGGTGTCCTGAGGGTCCTTGAGGTCCTGCTGGACCTTCTGCTCCGGGGGCACCTCCTGGTCCTTCTGGTCCCTCGGGTCCTGTTTCAATCAAGTTGATTTATTAGTTTACACATCTAATGGACTTCATGACTCACCACTATTATTACGACACCCCTTAGTGAGGGAGATTCCTCTAAATGTCAGATCGTATTAATTTATAGTTTTTAGAGGTACGCTCATAGCGAGGCTGTCCTATATTTAGGTATATTTTTACTTAGTGCTTTATTGTTATGGATATTTGCTAACCTGGTTGTCCTTGTGGCCCGACTGGTCCAGCAGGTCCACTAGGTCCTGTTGATGTGAAATTAAAATAATTAGCCATGAAAATATTTTCAAATAATTAAAAGTCCATTTAAAAAATTCGAGATGGTACATAATTATCGAAAATGGCCTTACCAGATGGTCCTGTAGGTCCAGTAGCTCCTGGAACTCCAGCAGGTCCTGTGAATTTCCATTACAATGTCAACTTAAACATTCAGTCTACTCAATCAAACAACACCTGTATAGGAATTGTCATTACAAAATTGTCGTTCCATTAGAAATGCTACTAGTTTTAACATAATTACCTGCTGGTCCTGGAGCTCCGACAGGTCCAGTTGGGCCTAAGTTACAAAAATTCAAATTATAACAAGTGTTTGCAAGCAGGATGCATTTTGTAATTTTGAAAATATTGTGACATATGAATGAAGCAAAAAATACCACATGAAATAGAAACTTCAAATCCTACCTTCAACTCCCTGTGCACCAGTTGGTCCGGTAGGTCCTGGGGGACCTGGAGGTCCGGGGGGTCCGGGAACAGGAATAGGTGGAACTGGATGATAAATTGGTCCTGGGGGGTAACCTCTCTTCACCCTCTCCTTGCTGTAAATAATAGTCAAAAATTCCCATATATTCCATTACGATTTATAACAATAAACCCATGGGTTATTATTTCAAAAAAGTTTAGACCTCACCCAAAATGTTGTAAAAATATTATTTCAACTTACGCTGCAAAAGCTGGAGCAGTCACGAGGACTGACAGCAGAAGAAATTGCACGATGCTCCTCATGGTGTAGCCAGAGCTGTATCTAGAAATTAACTAGTGACAGGGAAGATGAAACTGATACCAATCCTTACCAGCGACGACGCTTTTATACCAAATCCGGATGCCAATACGTCAAAATTCCTGACTCATTTTTAAAAATTAATTCTCAAATACCCAATACCTTCAGTTGCTTCATAATCATTCCTAGCAAGATATTGGCAATTAATTGAAAAACTGCTTGAAATTCTACGATTGCAAATTTTTGTTAACTGAAATTTCCAAAACATTAGCTACGATGGATGCTGGTCAATACGTGTTAATGTTGAAATATCATTATTTAGCAAATTCATGCTAAGCAAAAATCTTTGCACCGGTTGTGGATTGTTCATTTTAATATGTCCGTGCAATAAGCTTCGGACGGAAATGAGAATTAAATTCATTACATGTTCCTGCTAAGGGTATATGCTGGGTAAGCAGGAACGTGCCTCGCAAAAATACATGCTTGCTTGTCCTTTTTGGTTCCCGAAAGGGTGTACATATATTTTCCATTTAAATGTTAGCCAAAAGCAAATTCAAATATGAGAGTAAAGTCCGCCTAAGTAAATGCACTGCATGCAGTTTTCGCAAGAAGTGAAACTAACTAATCGACATATTGCTCCATCACTGTAATATTTTTTAAACCAAAACCCATATCTATTGTTCATTTTGCTTTTAATCGAAAATGCACCCAGCCCATTGTGTCTCTTCACCGACGATGTTGCACAATTACTGAGACTTGGAATTTAACCCCACCTCAGTTAGATACTCCTTCGAACTTTACAAACTTCTCTTTACAAGGGATATAATTCAACACGCAACAACTCAGGCATATTTTTCAGTTACAGAGTTTCGGCTGATGCAAAAAAGAAGTGACGGGTAAGGTAGGCGGTAAAAAGGTAAAAATCCTAATTTCCAGCTCATTTCCCTGAAAAAAAAACCAATGCAAAAGAAACGAAAAGTTCCAGATGTGGCGTCTAATTTTAGCATGTATTTTTACTCCGGCCGATTGGTAATTACAAGTTCTGATGTACAAACATATGTGGACACGGACATAAAACATCCCAAGAATTTCCGTCCAAGAATAATATCATTAATTGCATGCTCTCTATGGGACACAAATAGGTACGAGCCGTGTTCTTGTATTTCAAGGGGAAAATGTAAGCCATAGATTCTGCGACCAGCCCTCATTAAATATTGTCTGCTAAGAATTGTTGTATTACAGATAAACAAATCAGGGTTTTACTATTTATAGAACATGAACGCCAAAGTAATAACAACAAATAAGGGCCGTTTTTTATACCATACAGGTTTACAGGGTTCCTCAAGTAATGTGAACAACTAATTTCATATTGAATAATTTTAACATATGAACTAGTATACTAATGGAAATTTTTCCCTAAACTAAGCTCCCGCGACTACAGTATTGAATCTTGATTTAGTTTTTCAGCAATTGGTGACGCAGCAAGAGGAAGGGAATGGAGAAGCCCGAGCCGAGGAACGCTCCCATAATAATAGCCAATTTCCGGGGGGATCTGGTGTCAAATGGCAAATTCTGCAGAGAGAATAATTTTCAGTTAAAAAATTAATATAATTTGACTGTTTTGACACATAGATTCGAATTATTAAAAAAAATTACTGTGAAGTTAGCAACAATGTGAATTTATTTAAAATTCACTTATGTAAGAGTCACTTGAAATAAATCCTGGCTTTGCATTCATTTATGGCACCCTTTATAGCTATTACGAAGGGGTAGCGTTAGCGCTGCGTAACTCCAAAAGAGTGACTGGCTGACCTTATCTTTGAAATCATGTAGACTTAAGGCAAGAATATTACTTTGAAGTTTGAAAAATTTGTACATCAAAGATTCATTTGCACATCTAAGATCTAAACAAACATTACTGGAGGTTTTTCATATTTCGAACTTGAAGAGTTTAGAAGATATAATGGGGAAGGTTTTCGCTCATAAAGTGTTGAAGGGAATAACGACTTTGACAATTTTTTAAATTATATAAACTATATAACCGATTGCAATCAAAATTAAAATAATTTAAGATACTGGTCTGCTAAGCAACTGAGCAAATTTTGAATGAATTTGTTTCAGTAGTTTTTGGGTAGTTGTATCTACAGACGACTTCATAATCGTGTTTAAGTAGAACTTTTTGTCTCCTAAACTTTGAACTACTTCAACCAAAATACTAAATAACTGCAAATTTTGCATGTGATTGATTCGATAGGTTGTGACTGGTCGTGTTACGGGCGACGGACTTATGAACACAAACCAAACCATAACGTCCCCTGGGGCTCCCTTTAGAAACTATTTCCCTTTGTACACATAGATTGACGATTGAATCATTATAGAAAGCACCTTGAAAAATATTAACTGATAAGACGTGCGGATTAAGGAGATTGGATATCAAGGAATGTCTCAATATCTACCAGTTGATGTTATGAAAACGCAACGACCAAAATATTTTTGATTGGCTTTGGTGCAACTTCTACAGTATTGACTCCGCCATCTTCCGGAGATTTATGTATTACCATGTGTTTATATATGACCTCTTTTAATTTCTTATTATTATTTTTAGATCCCTCTAACCGCAAGCCCTAAAATCCTCAATACAGCTGTCAACAGGGCGAGGCATGGCCAGGATTGTTTCTGAAAAACTAACATTTTGGAAGTTAAAATCGATAACTCAAATGTAAAAAGTTTTTAACAAAATAAGTTTTACGGTTCCTTTGTAGGAAATGTTATGGGATTTGTGACGTGCAATCCAGTCTTTGAGCAAAACGGGAAGTAAGAAGTTAGGAAAAATCTGTTTGTGAGTACAGGATTGACAGTATTAAAGATTTTTGTCTTTACACGGGCTAAAGGGCTACAAAGGTACCTTTGCCTATATACTATTGACTGATTTCTTCCATTTATTTTCTGAGCACATGGGTTTTTAACCATGGATGAGTATCTATGCATTTAAATTTAAAAAAAATGAGTGGTGACGTAAATAACATATCAGTATAAATTTTTGGCTCTAGTGAATGCTTTGATGTTTCATAAGTAAATTAAGAAATGCGACATTTCTCTCGTACATTTCGGAGAATAATGATTTCAAACTTATGAAGCATCTGAGTGTTCAACACACAGGGTTCTTCAGAGTGGATGATGCGTAAGCTATTTTATTATTTTTAAAGAGGTTGATTTTGAAAAATCTGGTAGAATTTAATACCAACTGCGGGGGAATAAAATATGTAATGAATCATTCTCTTGTATTGACTAATCAGAGTCGATGTCAAATGATTATGATAATACTGTTCTAAGTATTTTAATGTACCCGTGCCCATTTAAAATAAATATGAATAATTGTTCAGTTTTCTTGGACAATGAAATGGGTCCTTTGAGGAATTCATGTATTTTTATTTGTAATTATTTAGTTTATTTAGTTGGCATTCTGACATTGTTTTGGATTGCTCCATGTCAGTGATATACACCGTTACGTTACTTTTACCTATGTAACAGTAACGCAATAACGCCGTTTAAAAAAATAACGGCCTGTAATTGGAGCTGGTAATAACGTAACGGTAACGGGCCAATAGGGAGTAACAAATTAATTATCAGAATAAGGTAGCGTTCAAGTGTGTGTAGTATGTAAACAAGTAACAAAATAAATTGTAACGTAACGCAACGCTACCAAATAAATATATGCGTGTACATACATATTTGTTACATTGCGTATTAATAGTTATTAATGACTTTCTTTGAGGTAACTGCGTATGTGAACAAATGGGAGAAATATTAAAAACTTGAGTTGGATGTGGTCAGCCTGAGTATAGAATTATGTACATTAATGAAAACACGGAAAATTTTTATTCGAAGCTGTATTGGTTGGCGATGTGTGATTATGATTTTTAATCGTAACGGAAACTAACGCTGACATTTTAAAGCAATATTTAGTAATATAATGATAATTATTGTCAATTGCAAAGCCTGTATACATTAAGGGCAACGTAACGTCACAAAAATGAGAATGTGCATCTCTGTGATAGAGCTATTGGGATAAGGAATTGATTGGAAAAGGCCGAATAAATTAAGAAGAGAAAAGTAGATATATATAATAAGGAAATATAGATATCAGATATTACAACACCCGAACTTCGGGTTCGGATAAGGGTACGGGTACCGATTTTGCATACCCGTGCCGAGCCCTGCTACAGTATGCCACTCCTGACTCCATGTAAGACACTATGGTTAGATGTATGTACGTCTTATCCCATATGTAATATTTCCTTTGAAAAAATTCTTGTGTTTGGTAAACCTTTACTAGAAGGGTCGTCCTGATTTTACGAAATGCCGGATAAAGCACTTCGCCTTGTATGATTTAATGAGCCAGGGTGCGTTATACACACTATTACAAAAATACTTTAGTTTATTTACAGAGAGCGCCGTACGTATATTTGATAGGGAAGCTACATATTTGCTTGCCAGAAGCTACAATAATAATTTTCCCAGGTCACCAGGGAGCCACCCCACCATGGACTGATAAACTTTTTTGCATCATTTCTATACGGTGTACGACGCTTTGGTAAATTTTTTGGCGGAGACAATGTTATTATGAATTATTATATAGAAATAAATTGGTAATACTATTACCTACAATTTAAGACAATTGTTGATGCTCCTTGGCGCATAGGTGGGAACTTATTCATTGTTAAAGATAGGGGTGGATAAATATACTGTGCTCCCCTGTAAGTAATACCCCAAAAGAGACACGGAAGGAATTGGACTTCCTGGGAGCTGGAAGTGAGTGTGAGACTCGGAGCTCAGAATGAGACTGATGTGTAGAAAATATAGGAGTTTATGAGGGAAATCTCTGAGAAAATTCAGGGTAACCTTTTCTGGCTCCAATTACCAGGGAAATACAGTATTGCATTATTCAGCAGTGTTATTCAGGTAGGAAGGTCATTATAAATATTAGGTCCTAGATAGGAATAAAAGGTCTTTGGAAATAGAGAATTTTTTGGCAGACACACTACTAATTCTGAAATTATCACTATTTAAATCTTACAATTGGATGCTCGTATAAGCTGAAAAATTAGCATGGTGGTAAAAGGGACGCAAAATGCAATGTAAAATGTAAGTATTTTGACCCAATAGGATAGGATGTGCCTAGTATGCTCCGTGGGACTAATTTTAAAATATTACACGCAATTATTTATATATAGCTAAAAAATTTTTAATACAGTACTGGAGCCAGCAGCCCAAAAATTATTTCTCACTCCCTTTTTGGATTGGGAAAAGCTTTCAGTGTTATCCTTCTGTCTTGTATAAAGCCAGAGCAGCCTTAGTAAGATAATGGCGATACAGTATGCTGACCAAACACACGAGCAATGACAAAAGTAAGACTTGTTTTGTCTCTCTCACAGCCTGTTGGTAGATTGGAAGAGAAAACACAGGGCTTACACGTGTGTCTCACTGGTTTTAATTTTCTCTTATATCTGTATCTCGTCAAGTCTTCCTCACTCAATGTCGGAACCCCAAGTGAAAATCGATTCTTTTTATGACCGGCCGACTTTCATCTCAATCACAAAGGACGACCTCAAGTTGTAAATTTGTTATTGCCCAGAGATGTTCTTACAGTATGTACACGTGTCATTGCAAGTAATAAGCTCTATGGCATGCGCTGTCAATTGCAAAAACGTAACAGGACAAGTTGTTAAAAGTCTTTTTTAGATTTATCATCAGAGTTGAACACACAATGTACAGTGTATGCTTCCAAAATAATAAGCAATTTTTTCTTTAGGGGCAAAAATAATAATTTTTTCCCATTCCTCTTTATATGTAATTAATGCCACTAATAATTTTTAGCCCTGTACCAGCCTACACACTGTATAATCCTGCTGGAAATTCACCCCCCCCAGTGAAATAAAGCATTTTCTCATATTTATTAATAACACAGGCATTTCACCCCTTTAATTACTTGCATTATAAGATGAAACGGTAAGTTAATATCAAAGTCAAAATTTACTCCTGTCAGGGGCGCCTTTATGAAGAGACGGTTAATGTTAAACATAATTATCCATAAGCAAGTATATTGTACTGTGACTCAAGTAAAAAATTTGACTCCCAAACGGGTAAAGATTTTTGTTTCACAGGAGCAAGAAAACTTTTTTTAAATCAAAAAATTAAAAGCAAACAAAGACTCACCCCTCCAGGCACTCCTCCAAAATCATGCCCTGAACTCTTGACAGCTGTGGTCATCAAAGACCTTACCCCAGGACCGACACGACTGGCGAAAACCATTTTGTCGAGGGTATGAGTAGAAACAGAGGAAAATATTCTCGGAATCAGGACTTTCACAGAAAGAGGCTTCACTCCGACTGAAACACATTCGGTCTTTGTCGGTATTATGAGCCAAAAGTGCATCTGCAGACTCTTCATTTTTATCGTCAGGAGTTAAAGTCTAGTGGGAATGGATATATGTAGATACATATGTGTAGGAGCGAAATTCGAATACAGAGTTGAAGTCAAGAACGGTCGTGGATGTAATAATGTTTGTTTGTATTTGGATTTCCAATGGATTTCTCAAAATTGCCTTCTTACATTTAACTAAGTGTGAAATGTGGAAACAGATGCGGTGCAACAAGTAGCACTTTGTATTTTTCGATTGGTTCTCAAAGCTCAAAAATAGCACCTCTTTTAAGTTTAGCATTTGATGATAACGGGCAACGGAAATAACATTTAATCCTAATGCCTTTCCTTCACTCATAATTTTGTGATGATGCCCCGCTTGTGTTGATAATGTGTGCCATATTGCATGAGACTAGGGAGTCATAACGTCCGTGAAGAGGAAAAATCACTTTTTTTTGTTATACTATAGCATATAGCAAGTAGAACATTTTGCTTCCTCAGCGACGCTATGCAGTATCTGAGCAGAGCTGGAGAACTCTAAAATGTGAAGGTGAGTTTTGATGTTGGAATGCGTATGTTACATTTTTAATGAAAATAGTTGCTGTTGATAATTATTGTATCCTGTGTGTTATATAGAGGACGCAGACTTTCTATGAAAGGGTAGCATTTGGGGACATTTACCATTCATTCAACTAAATCTTATGGTATATTCCCTCCTTATAGGACCATTCCATTGGATGTATTACAAAGCAAATGCCCTTACAGAGGGACTGAGCTGTACCTACGAGGAGAATCACTTAAGAGATTTTGTGTAACTATTCTAGTAGTTAATTCTATAAAGATCCCTTGGAGGAAATGTTTTACTATAATTACATATACTATGCCATGTATGGATATTTAGTAGGAGTCTTCAAGACTTCTACTAACTACTACTTCTTCCATTGACGCGCTACAAGGGTAAATTGTAGAGTCATCAATGGAAGTTAAGTGCTGAAAACGCACAGGAATATTTTTTTATTTAAAGGTGAAGACATTTATCACAAGGGATGTCATTTTTTCTTGTTACCGTCAGTATTTGTATTCTCTTTTATGTATTACATACAAGAAATGTTTGAGGTGATAGAAAATCCTCTTCACACACAATTACTATGGAATATTAACTGAAAGTTGATCCCCATTTATTATTTGTATTTGGATCATTTGCCAGTCATTTGACCGTCACTTTAAAACAGTATGAGCTAAACTTGACAAAACGGTAGCGAAAATTCGCAACATGTTCCAATAGTTGATGGAAGCGGTAGCTTAACTACTTAGATGCTGAAGGATGCGACTTTGAGGAAATAACAGCTTGGAAACCATAGTGTTTTAGCAAGTATGGATTTATTGACATTCGAATTGGATTTTATGACAATCAAAAACAGTGAAAAATTTTGGGTAGAAGGAACAATGCTGGGATTTGAAATTCACAACCGATTTCCAAAGAGACAAATATACGTAGATGGCGTTTACTAAGCGTAGGGATCGACTGGAGTTCCTGGAAGAGGGACGGTTGGGGTGCCTGGGCCTGGTGGTGGAATGGTTGGTGGTCCTGTTGCGGGAGTTCCTATCAATTAAGGAGCGAAAATCAGTTATTATTGTCTGATTTAAATATTGAAATTATGCTTTAAAGTTTCCAACAATATTTCATGCATACAAAAATGATAATATTAAAGTTTTCGCAGCACAAATCACGAGAGTCTCCTAAGTAAAATGCCTACCTGGTACTCCTGGAGGTCCTGGAGGTCCGACTGGTCCTGGTCCTCCGTTGGTTCCTGGGACTCCATTGGTTCCTGGGTTTCCAGCTGGTCCTAAAATAAAGCAAGAAATGGTGCCATTATGTTATTGCAAACATTAATGTTGATATGAAAAAAACAAATCGTATCTGGGAAGGGCGTTCGACAGTACCTTGTGGGCCTTGAGGTCCTTGTGGACCGACTGGTCCAGGGTGTCCTGCGGGTCCTTGAGGTCCTTCTGGACCTTCTGCTCCGGGGGCACCTCCTGGTCCTTCTGGTCCTTCGGGTCCTGTTTTAATAAAGTTGATTTATTAATTTACACATGTAATGGACTTCATGACTCACCACTATTACTACGATACCCCTCAGAGAGGGAGATTCCTCTAAATGCAAAAGTAGCTTTAATTTCTAGTTTCTAAAGGTGCTCTCATTGCGAGACTGTCTTATATTTTGAAATAATAGTATTTAAAAGTTTATTGCTACGGTAACTTGCTAACCTGGCTGTCCTTGTGGCCCGATTGGTCCAGCGGGTCCAGTGGGTCCTGTTGATGGGAAATTAAAATAATTAGTCATGAAAATATTTTCAAATAATTAAAAGTCCATTTAAAAAATTCGAGATGGTACATAATTATCGAAAATGGCCTTACCAGATGGTCCTGTAGGTCCAGTAGCTCCTGGAACTCCAGCAGGTCCTGTGAATTTCCATTACAATGTCAACTTAAACATTCAGTCTACTCAATCAAACAACACCTGTATAGGAATTGTCATTACAAAATTGTTGTCCCATTTGAAATGCTACTAGTTTTAACATAATTACCTGCTGGTCCTGGAGCTCCGACAGGTCCAGTTGGGCCTAAGTTACAAAAATTCAAATTATAACAAGTGTTTGGAAGCAGAATGCATTTTGTAATTTTGACAATATTATGAAATACGAATGAAGCAAAAAAATACCACATGAGATAAAAACTTCAAATCCTACCTTCAACTCCCTGTGCACCAGTTGGTCCGACGGGTCCTGCAGGGCCGACAGGTCCTGGTGGTCCAGGAACAGGAATATAGTGAGGTCCTGGGGGGTAACCTCTCTTCACCCTGTCCTTGCTGTAAATAACAGTCGAAAATTTCCGTGCATTACATTACAGTTTATAACAATAAACCAATAGGTTAGAATTTAAAAAAATATTGACCTCGCCCAAAATGCTGTAAAATAATATTTCAACTTACGCTGCAAAAGCTGGAGCAGTCACGAGGACTGACAGCAGAAGAAATTGCACGATGCTATTCATGTTTTGACCAAAGTTGTTTCTTGAAATTCAACTAGTGACAAGGAAGACGAAACTGATACCCTTCGTTACTAGCGACGACGCTTTTATACCAAAACCTGATGCATGCGTCAAAATTCCTGATACCAGTTTGTTAAATCAATTCCCAAATATCGAATACCTTCAGTTGCTTCATAATCATTTCTGGCAAGATATATTTGCAATTAATTGGAATATCGTTTTAAATTTTACGGTTGCAAATTTTTGTTAACTGAAATTTTCAAAACATTAGTTATGATGGATGCTATAGTCAATATGTGCTAGTTTTGAAATATCATTATATAGCAATTTCATACTAAGCAAAAATATTTACACCAGTTGCGGATTGTTTGTCATTTGGATTTTTTATGCATTTAGAAATTAAACATCTCAGAATTTCTGCCTTGAAAGAGTACTGAGTAAGTATTTATATTTTTTTCAATTTAGCACATATTATTGCAGTTGACAGATGAGCTTTGATAATAGCTGAACTCCTGTTTCTAAACTTAAAGTTGCAAACACGACTTTTAAATTATAGCTTGGGTACTTCCGGGACATTTGCAGATTGTGTACTTTTGCAAAATCGACTAATTCTGTGTTGATATATTCGATATATATTTCTAATACATACAGCTGATGAGCTTAAGGAAAATTGCTACATTTGGACTGTTCATTTGAATTAAAGAATTCTTCTGACTGAATAATAATGTGAAGAATCAAATGTTGAGTCAGAGTTCATTACAGTATTGTCGAATACCTTAGAGTTAGAATTCAGAATGCTTATGTTGCTCCCTTATAAAATTATTTTTGAGCACAAGCTTGCTGCATGGAACTTTGCTTGGACTTCTTACAGCGGATTAATCCAATTTAAACTAATTCCTAGTTTTTCCTATCCACGTGTAGCATTGCAAATTCCTAGGGAGACACTATAAGTATCTTTACTTTTAAAATGTTCCAGCTATTCTAGAGACTATAATAATTAGCATAGAACACAGTCGAGATTTTTTATGGATTGAAGCTCACCAAATCTCCTACAAACGTTAAAGGATATTTGGCAAAATTTTAACAACAACAATAATTATAAATATATAAATTGCATAAACGTTTCCTATTTAATTTTAATAGGAAAAAGTTTCTATTCCCTAATAAATGAAAACTATTCTTTCCCATTTTAATTTTTTGACTCCTTTATAGTTTTTGCATGAAAAATTCCGAATTCTCTCCAATTTAGCATCCGGGCTCAATCCAGTTCTTTCCCAACTATGGCTTAAACAGTAATATGATTAGATTTGGAAGAGTTGACTGAAAGAAGGATATTTATTGGCCAAAGCAGAGGAAATGATTCTGAAATGATTTTTTCAATTCGTAATAACTAAATGACTGAGAAAAGTACGATTTTATACATTTGTGTAATAACTGTTTACAAATCCCACAATTTAGTTTTACTACGGAGTTCTATTCATTACATCATGTCACAAGGGAATGAGCCACAATGTGGATATTGCAGATATCCCCATTGGGCCACACATAAAATCTACTGCAATTATTGGAGTGACTCTTGATTTAGTTCTTGAGCAATTGGTGACGCAGCAAGAAGAAGGGAAGGGAAAAGCCCCCTCCGAGGAAAATTCCCATTACAAGGGCCAATTTACGGGGTGAACGGATGTCAAATGGCAGATTCTGTGGAGAACAAAATTGGAAATTTACAATCTGTAATAGGCACTACTGTCCCCGTCCATACTAGTAATAAATAGACCCTGTCGAAGAAAATGCCTTATAAATGTGTCCCTGTCAGCGAAAGTGTACTATATCATGGATGTTGGTAATAATTATTTGGATTCTTCATCTTTGTCAGCACCTCTGCAAAGACACGTCATTTGTCCACAGTATCATTAAAAAATTGAGAGGCACACAGTAGGAATCAATGTTGACAGTGCGTTCTCCCCATAAGAGACACATTTCTAAGGGATTATTTTTTTTCTCTACAGGAACAAAAAATATTTGGGTCTATACTATTTTACAACAATACCCATTTTTCTCCGTGTACAAAAGTATTATACCATGAGTGTCATTTGTTTGTTGTAGGACTACTCCTATATAGTCAGAGACCACTGCATACATAGTCAGTCATGGGGACTGTGTGAGGGGATAGGAATTCGTGGAGCAAATGTTTGAGTCTTATCTCCTACATTTGCAGATTACTTGGAGAGATTGTGTCAACATTTACACAATTCTCCCTCATGGTAAATTCTCCTCTCGTCGCTCTCACTGTGTGTATATGTGGCTTTATTATCTAAGTATTTATGGACTTATGTAAGTACATACACGACTGCACCGAAAGCCAACTCTTTTTGTAAGTACTGGACGATTTTACAAGTTCCAAAGGTCAAACCAAAAAAATTATTTACATTCAATTTTACAACGGCACACACCTTTGAGTTGCTTGAAATTACGCTCGAAATGTCTGCTACAATGAGCACAAAATAAAAATAATTAATTCGAAATAGATAATAACTGCCAACTGTCTGCCTAAGAACTGTTGAACACTATATTTGACCGTTGTATTAATTATACGGACATTCTCTGAACTAAAATAAATTTCCCTTAAAAAAGAATATTTGAGTAAATTGTTTTTGTCTACGTTTGTCTAAACACTCAATATTAATCTTCCTCTGACGCCGATTTCCTATGGTTCTATTTCCTAATGAGTTATGAGAATGTAAAAACCAAAGGGTTGGAGAAAAATATTTGTTAAGGTAATAATTTAGTAATAAAAATTTCTCGGACCTGGCCGGGAATGCCTCCCTCGTGACCTGACCTCCGCACTGCTGTGGTCATCAGTGACCTCACGCTAGCTCCAACCCGACTTGCGAAAACCATTTTGAAACGGATCAAATCAATGGAAAGTAAAGTACCAGAGAGTTATGGTGTATTGTAGTTGGATGGAGTCTTAGTGCTAATTGTGCAGGGGAGAGATTAAATTTCAGTATCGGGTCTCATCCTCATCAGCTCCACCAAAACCTGAGGGCTTTCAAGTGTTTGCCCACTTTTATCGCAAAATGTGAAGCCTAATGGACGATGGCGTGGGAAACTTAAATGTACATAAATATGTACGCCAAGGGAAATTGTCTCGTCCAAACAATTTTTTTTACATGACTTTCAACCCATTAGAGTTGTCCATACGGCGATGTGGATTAAGTTTCTATCCGCCAGGCTTTGATCACATATAGATCCTTCGGACAGATGGGCGTACGTAGAAATGCAATAACAACAGTGTGCTTCACAAGTGCATTAGCAAAAATAGGGCTTCGCAAATGTGTTGCACTCTTTGGGTAACAGCAGTCCTTGGAGACAAAGTTGCTCTTAAAATCGTTTGCTCGTGTGAGGCAAGAAAGAATAATTTGTGTTAAATGACAATAATTATATGAGGGAAACTTACATGTTATGTGAGAAATGAACGTGTATATTTATTAGAAAAACAATGCTGGAAGTTGACAAAAAATGAGGGAGCTCATACTCAATTATAGGGGAAGGTGAGAGTAACATTATGTAAGTTGTGAGTAGCCTGGACCAATGTAATAGACAGTCATTTAGGGGAATAAGTAGGGTAAGAAGTAACAAGGCTTGTATAAGGCAGTCTAATTGTAATAAGTCTGAGGTTCAAATTTACATTTGCAATTGTCGTATTCTCAGTGCTCGTAAATGATATTTACAAGATTGAGATCCAGAGTGCTAATTACACTTGTCATCAAAAATTGATACGGAATCTTCGAGAGAAAAAATTATCTTTAAAAAGAATTGTGATATAGTAACAGTCTTCTGCATCAGCTTATTAGCACATTAGAAGTGCTATTCGGAAGTCCTTCAGTGCAAAAATAGCAAATGAGTTTCCCGTGCAGTGGGTATTTACAGCACTCTCTTACAAAAAACATGATCTCCATCAGTGCATTAGACCAATATTTGAACAAATCCCCGTTTGCCACAATGCTAATTTCTAGGTGTCTAAACTTAAACTATTTTATTTCAACCCCATTTACTTGAGACGGGATTTTTAATTTATTAGAGTAGAATGGTCTTAAATAATCTGTCAGTTATGAGAAGCACATACGATTTAGGAAGGGTGTAGAATTCGTTGAGCTATTTTTTTTAGTGAAATGTAGGCTAATATGTAGGCTTGCTGGGCCCCATATATGAAGGATGTAGGATAGGCTGATCTATTCGGCGGTTAAAATGTATATATGTAGTCTCGGTTCAAACTTTATAAATACGAAGGATATAGGATAGGCTGAGTCATTTGGACACCTTTGACTTGGAGTTAATTTAAAAAAATGAAACACCCAAGAAGCGTCCATTCTTCCAACTCCCAGCCGAAATTCAAAACAATTATCAATACGAAGGATAATTTCAGCTATAGTAAAAGAATAGTAAAAGAGAATCAATACTGATGCATACATAATTTCTCAATTGTTCAATTAGCGTGCACTAAAATCACTTTTTTGTAATAAAAATATTCGACTACAGCAACGATAATATCCACGTTATGCATTTTTGTGTTGAATTTTATATGCATACGAAGCCTAGTATTAAAATGTGCAAATTATAAATGTAAACGGACAATTTCAAAGCAATAATATACAATTGAACTAGCCAAAATCAGTGTAACCGTAGATTAAATGAGCGCACTCATGAGCGCGAGGGTGAGCGCATAATTATTTTTAGTGCGCTCATGAGCGTGAGGGCGATTACAATATGTACACAAAATTGTGAGGTAGCGTGAGGGTGAGCGAGCGGTGCTTCAAGGACAATGAGCGTGAGGTGAGGCTGAGCGAAATTAAAATGTGCATCTATGGTTGGAACACGCAGTCTCTCTAGGGTACAGCTCAAATATAATGCTTGTAATGCTGGTTGTAGAGTCGAGGGAATCGAATTTGGATTTAGATTTCCGTAAAAATCCATGTGAGAATTTGCATTTACAATTTAGAGCGTCGATTTAATTCCATTTGGTTTCCGTTTCAGAATTCTACCAATTATGAAAATCTCAGATTTCAGCAAATCCACTGCACATGCACAGTCCAAAATTCAATTCTTAATTCGATTGCGATTTAGATTCAGAATTGAGCTTGTACTTGCAGAGTTTGAGATTTCGTATTAGATTTGGATTTACAATTAGGTTGCGATTTCGGCCTTTCGAATTCGGTTTAACTCTTTTTGGCTGAGAATTCGCATCAGAATTGCTCTCAATGGTATTGTTCGGTAGCAGCATTACCGAAAACATAGAACATCTTTATTATTATTGGTCTCGACCACTGGTGCCCACGAGGTTTACTAGTCTAGTCGATTCTATTCTTTCGGAGGATTGTTCGTACCTATTCAATTCTAGTCTATTCTTTTACGAATTTCTTCGCGCTAGTCTAGTCTAGTCCTATTCACACTTTTTCATAAAAATCCTAGTCTACTCCTAGTCAATTCCTATTCAAGGCCAAATGCAATGGACATAAGGGATAGGGATTGCCTTGATCCTGGTCTCAGATACAGAAGCTCGTGAAAAAAAAGAGGTAGGTAGGAATGAGGAAATAAAATGTGGGATCCGCCAGACGAGTTCCACGTCAAGCACTCATGAAGTCGTGAACTAAAAAGCAAGTACTGGTGTTTGCATTGCATTCCTTCCAAAGCAAGTTCACACTATTATCTTTAACTTAAAATTAACGACAACTAATCGTTACGAATACAATATTGGCAGATTATTTTCAGCACTGCTGGCATTCTCCGGTTGGGTGTACTCTTTTATGCAGCCCAAAAATGAGTACAAATGACACCTCAAGCACTCATGAACTAAAAATAACTGCTGACAACTGAAAATAAAATAAAATAATAGTTAAGTTTACTGTAATAGTTCTAGACTGTTTTTATTAAAAATTGATTCACATTCAATATTTCAGTAGCAGATTAAAAAACTGAAAGAATTTTTGTCAGCAAACCACTAGTAAGTACCCAAGGTATGAGAGGTCAGTCACGTTCACAACGGTAGCAGATAACTGCAAATTTCAGTACCGAGAGAACCCCTATACTTGTTACCACAACAATTACCTAATACATAGTGCCCTTTTTACTGATTAAATCACGTTCAGGTTTTCCTATTTTTGGGTAGATTAGGTTTTCAATTTTAGATTACTGTTCACAACCTATTTCTGTTAAAGCCTATTTTACTGATAAAATTATTTCGAAGCTGTTTCTATCGTTAGATTAAGGTTTCAAATTTAATCACCTACCACACCGCGTTGATATTCAATTTTAGACAGTCACGTTAGTTTTTATCATCCAAATCCCAAAATTACGCTTTAGTAACGAATATGACGTTTGACCTCTCATATCTCGGGAGCTAGATTCGTTGGCGAAAATTCTGTTTGTAATCTACTACTGAAATATAGTATGTGTACCAATTTTTATAAAAATAAAATAGGAGCTACTAAGGTAAACTTGATCCCAAATGATAAAAGTAAAAACTCATGGCTTCATAATTTTCCATTTTGGTTTAAAAAGCTATACAATACTTGTAAAAAGTTAGTCTTCGGTGAAGGGCACTAAATGGTTTTCACTGAAAGCAAAATGATCTACACGCAAATGTACTGTTCAGCGTGCACATAATTTTGCTTTCAGTCGTACGTGAATCTATAGATTCAAGCTAGCACGTAGTATTTCGTCGTTGAAGAGGCTGACTGTGAGTAAACTATACTTTACTCACAGTCAGCCTCTTCAACGACGAAATACTACTTGCTAGCTGCTGCTGGAGTGCAAGAAGGAAGGACACCTTTTCCTTTACATGCTTAATTATTGTGCACATATGTATTACAAAAGAATATGGAGTATTTTTATGAAAACGAGTGCTTGTTGTCGCCCTATGCAGGCTAAATTGAACGAAATCTGTGAGTGGGAATATGTCTATTTTCCTACTCAAGTCTATTCTATTCTATGTGTTTTCATTATCTGACTAGTCTAATCTAGTCTAGTCCTTGTAAAACTCGCATATTGCTAGTCTATTCGAGTCTATTCATTTAGCTCCCAATTAACCACTAGTCTAGTCTATTCCCTATTTTCCTAGTCAAGTCGGACTAGACTAGGGCACCAGTGGCTGTGATGGTTGGGCTTCCTTATAAGGGCATAATACTGTGGAAGCTAATGTCAGATACGTAGTATTTTGGAGGGATTCTTTTCGGATATTCTGACTTTGAAAATTTTGAACTAATTCAATTGCTTTCGATTTTAGGCCCAGCAGGAACTCCCTGATCCGCAGGACCAACCGGTAAATTCAAAATTAATTTATTTCTGTAGCATTAAATGGGCTTACATATATGCTCGCAGTTCATTAAGTTTTGAGTTATTATCTGAAATTTATTAAAAATATTCACAGGCCCTGGTGGAGTTCCTAGAGTACAAGGACCTAGTGGGGCACAAGGTAAGAATATAAGCTCATTTTAAAATTTTAAGCAAAATAACCTGTAAACGATTGAGGGCTAACCATAGGTATGAGTTCGGTCGTGGCTAATGTTATTTTTTATTGTAGGATCCCCCGGACCTGCTGGACCAGTGGGACCACAGGGACCCGGAGGTATTGGCAAGATTGAACCTTGCATTAAAGAATTATTGCTATTTCAAATACAGTTTAAAATATAAACTGATTTTGAATAGATTCATTTATACTGATTTATTTTTGACAGGACCGGAGGGACCAGAAGGACCAGGAGGATCTCCAGGCGCAGAAGGCCCCCAATGACCTCAAGGAGGAGCTGGACCCCAAGGAGCTCCTGGCCCACAAGGACCTCAAGGACCACAAGGTACTCTAACCATACCTTTATAAATTGAAATTAGATAGTAATATAAATATGTAAACATAATTATTCAAGTTACAAAATAATTAAACCCCAGTTCCAGGATCCCCCGGAAACCACGGAACCAATTGCACACCAGGACAAAACGGACCTGCAGGACCTCCAGGACCACCAGGTTGACATTTTTCTTGATTCCTTGTAGATTTTGCGTTTACTTACTTTAGTGAAAATACACAAAGGATTATTTTTGTATAAATAATTCTACTGGTTCCTTGGTTTGCATCTCCTCTCCTTGGTTTGCATCTATGCCTTGATGGGGTTGACATGATCGAATTCAAAACTACACTTCTGCTCATTGGAATCAATTTTTTTCTGTTGAAAAATTGTGCATTCGGGAACCAATAAAACAAATTTAACGCACTTTATAATTTGAGTAACCACGCGTGCTTTTACTTATCTGAAAATCAAAATCTCTACAATGAATTTTTCACATACATTCAAATTTAAATAACCATAACTAGACTGACCCTCCGAAATCTCCAAAAAGTAGTAGGGAGAATACACATGGCTGTTTATAATCTGCTGACTAAACGTTATTTTTACATTTGACTCATATCTATCCAAGACAAGTTAAAGTGTTTGCTCAACACTACAGCGTACAACATTTATTACTTCTTTCACAAGTGGGGTTGAATACATAACACTGAATTATGCCTTCTGAAAGCATTCTTTGAGCGAGTGCTCTTCCAAAGATATCCTTTTTGAATTATAACTTCCGCTGCCAGAACAATCCAGCAAGTAATCACGCAGTATACTGAGATGTAGAGCAAGCTCGTAATTAGATTTGAACTCCAAGATAAAGCAAGAATATTCGACCTCATTTTTTGCATCTCCAGAAAGTATTTGAGACTACCTCTTACCAAAGGGGGTAATTTAAATTCTAACCATCGATGTAGCCCAGACTCTGAGACGTAGCTTCGAAGAAATTTCGATAATAAGCCTCCACTCTTCTTTTCGTTCTGTAAAGACCAACCGACAGATTCCTCCAAAAATCTCTCTGTACCCTTTACAAATACTGCTGTCTTGTTAGTCTGAAAATTTGGGACAAACGAATCTAGATTCACGTCATAATCAACAAAAACAGATTTGTTACATCGGGAAACAGTCTCTTCGATTGTAACCTTCGGGAATTCTACTGGAACCTCAATCATCATTAAAATTTGCTTTAGACTCGTGTAATTTCTTTTTTCAGGAACACGTATCCCTAGTAAAATTGAGTAGTTCACGAGCTTGTAGCGGTTGTAAACTTCCGAACCAAATACGGTCAGCATAGGAGGATGATTTTCCAAATCTGGGTCACCCGAATGGGTCATTACTTTCTTATTGTACCTTACGGTCCTCCAGGCATTGGTGTTTCTGGTGAAGCCTTGCCAACGCATTGCGATTGGACTGTACAGATTGAAACCAACAAGATCATCAAAGGTTTCCAGATGTTTCATTGGCTTTGGTGCTGTAACGGATGCTGTTATTTTCCCTTTGTAGGAATTCTCCAAAATCATTGAAGATAATAGGCACATACCGACGATGCATCGTAGAATAGAGCTCTTCACCAGAAATGACGGCATCTGGCAGTTCTCCATCAGAATTGCAACTACCAAAAGTACACTATTGCAGAATCCATTCTGAGAAGCTGTGAGTCTCCAAAACAGAAGTGCAAACAGGAGACAAATCAGAACAAGTCCGATCCATAAGCTCAAGTCAAAAGGGTCCAAGTAAACTTGCATAACAATTGTTTCACCCAAAGTGACGCAAGTAATGAAATTGAAACTTCGAGTTTGAATAGGGATGAATGTAGCAAACTGAAATGTTTCCGTTTCGTAGAAGATATGAGGCAACCGTTTTCTTATTTGAACAGGGTACCCATTCACACCTGCAGACGCATTTTTGGGGTGTTCAAGCAGCAAACTGGAATTTGAGAACTTTGTTTGGATGATGTCAATGAACCGAAGCAAAACTTCCGGGACAGTGTAGACTTGCCAGGAGAATAATTTATACATAATTCTATCCTTGTAAATTAAAATTGCATGAGGAACGGTTTTCAGAAGTTCATTCCTAGTCTCAAACAAAACGTTGAGATTGATCTCCCGTGTTCTCCTCCCCGGACTTTTTGACCATAAAGAATCCGGATTTCGGTAAAGAAATTTAAGCACTTTACGGGGGCAAGCGATGCAAGTTGTTACGAAGAATTGGAAATTAAATTTAAAAAGATCTTCGAAATTAATTATATTTCCTGGTTCGTTTTCCAGAACAATCCAGACCACATTGGTGTACTCGGCTCGTTCATACACTTGTGTTTTGAGTTTCGAAAGTAGACTGATTTCTTTGCGGTGGTCCAAGTTGCGGGTCACGAAGTGATAGTGCTGAATCATTGGACAGTAAGACCTGAAATAATTCATTTTTGGATCCACCGGGAGCCTGGAATTTGGAATTTTACGCGGAGGAGATTGTAGCAAGAGATTTGCATAGCAGTGACCTATATGACGACTGAAGGAGCAAACTTTTGTCTCCGGATTCAAAATGACCGTTTGTGTCAGAACAATAGGATGTTCTATTGGCTCATCTTGGTTAAAAATCGTCAGCCTTGTTTTTGCATCTATTTGAATTTCCATCCTGCAATGGGCGAAGTAATCGATCCATTCTTCGATGTAGAGCTCGTTGGGCTTTCTTGTATAACCGGATGAAGTACAGAAGATCAGAAGGACACCTGTGACGAGAGCTGAAAATAGGAGCAGCATTTTGGGTCCCTGTTTTGTCCGGATATGATTGAATGGAAAGGATGGGTGTGTTACGAAATAACACTGACAAGATAATCTGGAAAGCCCTGAGATTGGTCTAACCGTGATAAGAAACAATTTTTCTCTGCTGTTGAGCAAAATGATCTGATAAAAACTTTATTTTTGACGCATGTAACTACCAAACGATTGTCAAATGTATTTGACAACTATAGTTATTGTACATCAATGCATGAGCCTGCACGAAGGGAAAATTAGCAGTGAGTTGGAAATTCGGACAATTTTCTGATAATTATTACGAACCCATGTAATTATGCACTTCCATAAGATTAACGAGCATTAAATTTCATATGGTTGAATGAAGAAAGTTTGTTTCTAGTAATCAAAAGGATCCAACATATATGATCAATGAAGCGTACGGGTTTCACGGGGATACAAATAATTATCAAAATACAGTATACTCTCACTGTAGGGGATCCCATTATAAGAGCATTACCTTTCCAGTATTAGGCATCGGGACAAAACTCTTTTGATGAATTCGTGTTTACCACTGGATTAGTTTTTTGATTCTTAAAAACAATAGATAAACCATACTGTGCGACGCTCATTTATAACCAAACAAGGTACAGTCTCTAGATAACTACTGTAACCCAAGCGAAACAGTAAATAGCCGCAAAATTTCGCCTCTATATTGCAAAAATGAAAAACTTTTAAAAGTGCCAGAGTCGACACTGATTTAAACAGGATGGGGTTGAAATATTTCTGACATCAAAGAGCAACTTCTATTTCATTCATACGCTCTCATAGCAAGAGTGCACGTTATGGGGGGAAACGTCTTGCCTGTTTGAAGCCTTGGAACCTTTTTTTGGTCCTCCAAAACTTTTTAACTAGTCTATTTAAAAACAATATCAAATAAAAATATTGAACTCATCAACAGTAAACGTACACGTATCCTAAAATCAGACCTAGCTAGTACAAATTCTACAGCTCTGACAGTCGTGTATTCACTCCATCGTGATATGTGGAGTAAAATATGTCCTTGTGTAGCTCCATATTTATGGGATTATATAATTACAAAAGTTTGAGGAAGATAGATAAATACAGGCGAGCCACGAACGATATTTTGTGTAACAGGTTCAAGTTTACAGAAGTTGAACGTCTCAAATTTCCCATTGGATTGATCTTGGAAGATATGGTTCTGTAATAACAATTCGAGCACAATGGTTTACCCTTTCATTAGTTTGCAAAAATTATCAATGTGATCAGTAGGCTTTCTGTGTGGTTGCGTTTGTTTGAAGTCTCTCATTTAATTTCCCATTTTTAAGCCTTGAGTGCATATATGAAACCGTTATTAATTTTGTACGTATACTCCGTTTGTTTGTAATACTTTGATGAATTGAGACTAGGCCTCCGCACATGTACAACTCAGACATGAGTGTTTCATGTGTGACTCATGTCTCAACTCATGTTCATGTATCGGATTATCATGTCACCAACCATTCATGTGTATTTAAAACATACTTGACATCAGACATGATTTTTCAAGTCATGTCTCATGTCATGTGCAGGTTACCTTGAAAACATAACGATGATTTCATGTACACTTTCATGTTAGCAAAATCAGAAGACATGAACTCAAGCTCAAAAACACGAATATTTTCATGTCACCATAAGGTATGTAAGTAATAGCTAAACGTTGTCATGTCGCTCTATTACTTGCGCGTATTGAGCGCGAAACCTGAATCAGGTGCCGATAGATTATTGCCCCATGCATACCTGGGCGCACTCCGGAGGCATGAGGGCATGCCTTGCACTCACCTCGCATTCTATGCACTCAAAATTTCCCCTGAGTGCGAGTGCCAATGTAACCGTCATGCACTCAACTAAAGGCGTGGCCCGCAGGAGATTTCCCAACCCAACCCGAGTCTTACCCACAAATACGTAACCCGAACCCGCCCGACCCGAAAGTCAACCTCTGAAACGTCGACCCGCCCCGACCCGACAGTATTTTTTCAGGCCCGCGCCAGACCGCAGCCCGCTGAGTTTCAGGTGACACAGCCCGACCCAGCTTGCGGGCCCCCGCGGGGCCAGCAATTGTTTAAGAACTTAGTAAAACGCTGTCAGATTCGCTTCCCATCACAATGTCTAAAACAAAAGTATAAACCGTAGAAACCGAAGAATAAATATTATTTAAGTTTTAAAAAAATTTTAATATCTGTAGTTGGTTCGATTTTTAATTTGTGTTTGAAAATCCCTTTGCAGGAAACGTTAACTAATGGTAAGAATACTGCTCTAACAGATTTCAGAGCAGCAACTTCAAAACGTTACAAGTCACAGTCACACAATGATAAGCGAAGAACACGATGAATAGTAACAACCAACACTTACAAAGGCAGAAACGTGAGCAATCACAAACGGACGCAAACCATATAATTCTGGAAAAATCCTAAACGTCGGTGATTGAAATTTAAACGTTTTGCGGGCTGCTTGCGGGCCCAAGGTATATTTAAATCCTGCCCGAACCCGCCCGCAGCCCGCACTATGTGCATAAATTTCAACCCGACCTGCCCCGTTGAAATACAATAAAAACCCAACCCGATCCGCAACTTGCAACACGACAAAGCATTAAACCCGAACCCGCCCATAACCCGCACGGGCGGGTCGGGCCTCGGCCCGACCCGAATTTTTACCCGCGGGCCACGCCTTTACACTCAACTTAACGAGGCCGAGGTTCTTTCAATAAAGTCTATGTTGAAGAGGCAGAGGCTGAGTGCAGAACATTAGGGATGCCAATGGTCTGGTCCGGACCATTAATAATGGTCCGTTATTGGTCTGGTCCGGTCTGGTCCTAGACTTGTATGGTCTGGTCCGGTCTGGTCTAACACTTGGACCAGACCAGATACAATTGGTCCAGCTTCAGGACCAGACCAGACCACAGGACCATGGTCCCAAAAATCTGCAAAATAAAAATTTATGAGTTAACGAAATCCTGTGGAACAAATTAAAAATGTCATTTCTGAGGATAAAAAAAAATTGACTGGATAAAATGTGATTATTCAATTGCTCTGAATGGTTTTCTGGACCATGGTCCGGACCATGGTCTTTGGTCTGGTCTGGTCCGAATGACTGGATCGGACCACTGGTCTGGTCCGAAAAACTGGACCAGACCAATGGTCTGGTCTGCGCTTTGGACCAGACCAGTTTCATAAAATCTGGATCAGACCAGACCATTGGCATCACTACAGAACATTGCACTTTGCACTCTAAGCTGACGGATATATTTTTCAAAATTGGGTACAAAGGCATGTCAGCCAAAGTGTGATGACTTTTTGTACATTCTGTTTTGCTATCATGTATCAGTTAACCACCTCCAATGCATTAACGTAAGCAAGCGAGGTGTGTACACTTCTTTCTACATTTAGAGCTTCCACAATTTCTAAAATTGAGTGAAAACGAAAGAAAAAAACAAGCAAAAGAACCTTGTGAAGTCACTAATTGTTAGTCCAAAAATTAAGGTACGCAAGTTAGTTAGTGTGGCAAAATTTGTAAATTAACTTTTTTTCATTAATCACTATTTTAAGGTTTTTAAAAATTGTCAGCCTACGGGATGTATCCAAATGGGTAAAATCTCTAAGACCACACTGAAAATGTAAAAACAGGTGGGTTGAGACTTGTGGCGGGAATATAGGAAATTAGGTATGGAAAGCACCTAATTTCCTCAGTGTTGCGACTTCCGAATTAATCAGGAAACCAGAGTTTATTTAATCCAGCCATAAACTTATATCATTCAGTCAGTGGTGGAAGAGAGCTATGACTGCACTCAAGCTTTGAGTGCGAGTGCAATAATTTTGAGAGAGTGCTTTGAGGTAGGAGTTTGAGTCCAGTGGTTCAGAATTCATGAGTGCGAGCGCGAGGGGAGTTAAAAAGTTCACCGTTGTAATTGAGTGCGAATGCACTGTAAACGCCCAGGTATGCCCCCATGAGGTAGAAGACTACGTGTTAATATTCCATTTAAACTAAACCATATCAGTCATTTTAAGTTGTAGACTTTTACAAATAAATTTCACTACTACGGAAAAAGAAGGATCAAATATGAGAGAATCAGCGCGGGGAAGTAGCAGTATGTATCAATAGATGAGTAATGTGAATTTTATTTCATGTCATCATGTTCATGTCCAGTTCATGTACTTGAAATTCTCACTTTTCATGTTCATGTAAATGTCATGTTCAAGTTTACTCTATTCACATGAAATAAAAGTCAAGTATTCGTTTTGAGTGACATGATTTAATTCGGGTCATCTTGAAAATAGCTCATGTAAAGCATGAAAATTCATGTTCATGTTCATTTTCATGTTCATGTTTAAGGAAAATGTACATGTGCGGAGGCCTAATTGAGACCTCGGAGGAAATACTCATGCGTTTATTATTTAATATGATGTTATCCGCACCAGGGTAATTAAAAAAATTACATTTCTGGTGCATCGTCAGTTATCAGTGTATACGTATGTATTTATATGCAATGAATCCAATAGCAAAGCATTTTTATGAAAATATACAAACTCACGATCAGCAATACTTGAGCTTGCGTGTACATAGATATTTTTTAAGAACTCCGTATGTAATTATTTTCGTTAGTGGGAACAAGGATAGGAAGTACAAATGAAATGAGAACTTCATTGGAAGTTTTCCCAGGTCTGCTGCCGTCATCAAATCCATCGGGTTGGAAAAACAAAGCTAGCAAATGTTTTCCCAAGCTTGTCGTAGAACGCACGTCATCTTCATTAATAATTGTTGATCAGAGTTGGGTGAATATGTATAAAAAGATAGAATAGAAATATGATAGATCAATATCATAGAATATACGGATACAATTCCGATTAAGACTACTCTTAACGGATTTCAATCCCAATTTGAATGTTCCTGTTTTGGAAACTAGAAATTACAACCAACCATTCGATTTATTCAAATATTTGTTAAAAATTATATCTTTTAAACACTACGTAAAAAATGGTTATACCTGGAGCTACTAGATCCATACAAATTTTCATACCTTTTTTAGGGTGGCGTCAGCCCCCTAGTAAAATAGCCAGGGTTGGCAAGTGGCAAGAATTGACCTAGTCAATATTGGGTAAAATCCGGTATTAACCGGCCTGGTCCGGTTGTATAGATTGGCATAAAATGGCCATAATTAATAGTATCTAAATAAATCCACGTTCCAATAAAAACCGGTTTTAACCAAAAAGTACCACCGGCTTGGCTAATATTACGCATGCATGAACAGAAATGAATAAAAGCCACAATGGCTAAAGGACAACACCTTTTTAACAATTTATTCAACCGCCAGTATTTATTAAATATTTGAAAAAATTTCATCTTCGATTTTAATGTTTGCAAGCAGTTATTCGGTAATGAAATGATTATGAGAAATAAAAGAATAAAATAATCAAAAATCATCCCACAAATGACACTCAATAAAGTGCGGAAAATCCTGCAAACAACTACCGGTCTGCCACAATATTTAAATTGGGCTGCTAGGTAACTAACGAAAATCGTATTTATATAATGAGTAAGTAGGTGCGGACGTAAAAGAAGCGGAATTTTAAGTTTTTGGACAACGTCGCGTGATCGGACATAATTGTTACCAATTATTACCACAAGCCAAAAGATGCCGGTAAAATCCAATATCAACCACTGGCCTGGACATTAGATTATTTAACTGGATAGTATTGGCGTTTATTATTTTTGAGCCAATAAAATCCACATCAAATAAAAACCGGTTGTTACAATTTCTTGCCACTGGATTGGCCTTTATTGATAAAAGCCGGCTTTTTTCAACCGTGAAAATAGTCATGTCCGTACGTCCGTACGTCCGTGTGTCCTTCCGCACAATTACTCAAAAACTACTGGTCCGATTTCAATGAAATTTTGTATGGATATTCCTAGTGTCAAAAGTAAGGCTGAGTTCGTATTTGGTTGGAATCGGCCGGATAGTTTTTGAGAAAAAAATTATTGACATTTTGGACTTCAAGTCAACTGACAGTTACCTCCAAAACTACTGAATGGATTTCAAGGAAATGTTTTGCTTATGTAAATCTGAATGGTTATTGGTTATGTGGTTGAAATCGGCCGGATAGTTCTTTGGGGAAAAAATATGAAATTTTGAAAAAAGCTCAAAATTCATCCCACTTTGATGGCGGTGGCTGACGCCACCTTACGCGAAGCCTCAAATTTTCGCGGAGAGATGATTTTTACAAGTAAATTTTATCCACAAAATGCATAAATTCGGCAATTATAATAATTCCGACAATACTTCACGTTTGCGATCCATGACTTCAGAAAATTGAAATCTTTTTTGAATAGATGATGTTATCAACATAGCCCTCTCCAAATTTGTTTATTTATCTGTTTACTTTTCCATTTCCGTATGTTACCTTTACAATGCTGTCCATTTTTACTAAAAACAAAAGCATTAGTCTTACTCAGGTTGGTTTGAAAATTATTTTCATAAAAAAATTGGCTTAAAATATGCACCATATTTTGTAAATGAGCTTAATAACTAAGATAATACTTGTTGGCTACCGTTTGATTGGCGTTTGTTTGATCAGAACGCGTGCAAAATTCTCTATGAATTAAAACAACCATGTGAGCCTTCAATTAAATTAGAAAGAATTCCTTGTTGTTTAATATATTCCTTATTGTTACTGTGAAATTCAAGAGTTATTTTATTAAGCTGACTTTATTTTAGTTAAGCCTTCGTCTGCTTTCCTGGAAAATTCGATGTCTGACTGAATTTTTGTTGTCCTTTTAAATCAAATGGTGACGGGGAATTCCTTGGTCCTTATTCAAACATGGTATTTATCTCGTAGATTTTAATATTTTAGTACAATACGTACCTTAGCAGAAATGTATACACATAAATTGGTGTTAAAATTTTATTTTCGATGCTAGAAGAACATAAGTGTTCAAGTTCGGACCAATATAGTCTGTCATATGCATTGTAGTCCGTTTCCCAGTACGACTCTTCATCTCCCAGTTTGATGGGAAGATTTCTAAGCGTCGAAATATTTCTGTAATCTTCCCCATTCCAAGAAAGTTTACAAGCGGATTCCTGAGGTTACCACGATTTTGGATGACTTTCGGGTATGCTTGATTTGATGTGGGGTTATCCGGTAATTCATTCCAGCTTTATATCAGTAACTATAAAAAGTAAAAAAAAAACAGTCAAAACACAAATGCTATAATAAATTAACTTCTGTGGAATATTTCTCGAAGTTTGACAACGGACTCCACGTGGGGACTACTGGGGACATAAGACATAACTCACCTTTAGCAATAAACTAATGGTCCGCGATAATTTAGTAGGAACTTCCAAAATGTTGTTAATTGATTCAAAGTAAGGCCGAAAATCGTCCATTATGATCACTCCGGCAGGAGGTTCAGCTGATATCATGCACAAAAATGGTAAGCAAAAGTATTGATGACAATAGCGGACAGTAAGGACGACCAACCTCACCTTTCAACTCTGAGCAACAATTAATGAAGATGAATTCGAGACTTAAGAAAAGCTCGGAAAAACATTTCCTAGCTTTTCCTTTCCAACCAGACTGATTTGATGACGGCAGCAGACCTGGGAGGACTTCCAATGAAGTTTTTTGTACGTACGTTCGTTGTTCCCACAATTAAAAATATTTACATATAAATTCCCCAACAAATGCTTGTCTAGGGTGACCATCCTGTTTTGCTACCCTTCACCCTAGCTCACATAAAGGAGTGACCCGTAAAATATTTGCTTCGCCCTGTTTGATAGCAAATTCTTCTCCAGATTTTCGAAAACTTACTCCATTGACACGGGTCAATATTTTAGGTATGAGGGTTCGAAAAAGTCAAGCAAGGTCAGTTTTTCTACGCAATTTTGATTTTTTTGTTTTTGTTTCTCACACAACATCTGCTTCATATAATGTTTCGATGCTCGTTTGTAGGAAATTGTATGGACTTCCAGGGAGCTGTTTGATAGGTATCAAAGTTGAGAATTGTGAACATGACCGGAAACGTTCCGCAGCAAGGTTGAAGAAATTTAACTTCGTCACCTTGTGCATGCTCCGCATTTGGCACCAGAAATGGGTATGAACACCTTATTGCGAGGTGTGAGTGACTGATAATTAGTAAAAATCTGATTGTTTTACTATGGACTTTAATGATTGCACATGACAGGTAACTAACTTGCCCGAATACAAGAATTGCTATGTTAAAATTAACAGGAGTATTTATTAAGATGTTACAAGTTGTGTGTTTTAATGTATGCTGTTACAACCATCATTCCATCTTCACCGGGGGACTACTTCCATCGTCCATTTTAATATATTTTGAATTATTGGGTAACAGTTTAGTACAGAAAGTAGTAATTATTACTTTTTATAAATGTCAAATAACTTAGAAATTACCTAAAAATCGCTATCCTCAATTTACATATACATTAGTAGCATATCACTCGCCACTGCTACAAACATGTATGACATGTATGTAATGACTGTTGGGGCAACATTGGGCTAGCGTTGAAAATTAATAATTAATTGGTCAAAGTTCAAGTTGTTCCAAGACAATCAATTTTTAATGTTGGCGAAATGTTGGCCCGTGGTAATTGTTGACTAGGAAATCACTTACAAATGACCTGAAAATCGTTATCTTCAATTACATTTACATTAGTATCATCAATCGCTACTGCTACACTGTACTGTGCAGTTTCACGATTCAACCCAACTTTTTGTCCTTGGTACATGCTTAAGGTACCAAGAAGTTTTAATGCCGCAAGAATTAACTTAAACCTGCTTGACAAGCAAAATTTTGATTTGCATCTTGGTTCATAGCTTTTGCGTGGATTTCCGCAATCATATCGGGAAGACACCCAACACGGACAGCACGAAATCTGTGCTGACTTGCATATGTTTGACACAGAAATGCTGTGCGTTCGTACGTACACTGACATAAGTGGGAGGTGGCTTGCACAAGTTCTCACATAGATATGTGAGCTTTGTGTCAGCACAAGTGGTGACGTATGCAAATTATAAATGTTGTGCGGGAAAAACTTGACAAAGTAATCTCTAAAATATAAAACGCGCGTGATGAAGCGACTATTTTAAAACTTGCCTCCCTCTCCTAAACGCGCTTTATAGGTTCGCGGATACAAATTACCATAAAGGTTATATGGCTTAGCAAGTAGTAGCAAGGGCAGTGATACTGTCACGGGCTACATTTATAATACCATAAACGGTGGCTACCCATTTATATTAAAGAGAAGAGACATTTTAGAGTACGCTTTGCAAAGACAGTAACTAAATAAATGTCGGGGACAAAGTTTTGGTAAAGTTGGCGTTAATTTTCACATAGACAACTGCATGTTGCTTTTCGAGGGATAAGTCTGAAGAAAATATCAAGGTCGGTAAAGGTACATACAAAAGTAATTGTGTTTTAAAGAAGTTTTGTAAATTGTTGCAATTAAAAAGGCTTTAATAAGGCTACTGGCTTTCTTAATACTAGGATTTGACGATGAGGGGACATTTTTAAATCTTCACTCTCTCTCCTAGAGACGCTTTATAGTTTTGCGAGTACAAATTGCAAATTGTATACTTAAAAAAGTTCTGTAATGTTAGATTATAATCATACGGAGTTGTATTTCAGGAGCAAATGTCATTTAGAAAATATTCTATTAGAAAAAAACTATTTCGGCAATGGAATTTTAATACTGGCGGATCAAACCACTAGACTTCGTCGGTGTTGCACTTGGGAAATGGGGGTTATCCACCACCTGCCGTCCTGTGGTGGCTTGATCCGCTATCGGATAACATCTATTGGTTTGCGATTGTGATTACAAATTACCTTAAAGGCTAACTACCCGGCTTATTTGTAGTATCTCTACATTATAACCGTCACTTGATGGAGTCTGTGGCTTTTCAAATTGCGCGCTCTTCTGCTTCAAGCACCAATAGATGCCAAGAGTACATATATACCATACCATAAGCAATCCTCCCCTCATCGTACGCGCTCTTCTGCTTCATTTACTTTCCACAAGCATCGTACGCGCTCTTCTGCTTCATTTACTTTCCACAAACACCAATAGATGGCAAGAGTACATATATCCCATAAGCAATTCTCTCCTCATCGTGCATCGTATAATTGTTAACTTGGATCGGAACTCCACTCCTGCCTATCTCTAGGACGCAAGCCATTCTCATAACGACTAACGAGCTCACCGAATCACACCATTCAAATCAAACTTTCACTGAAGAATTCATCATTCCCACGGCTTCAACCTTTTCAGGTAGGTAATTTTTGTTGTTACTATTTTGACATTTGCATGCGACTATAAATATATGTAAATAAAATACATTTACAATAAAAATTATTACAAATATTATTATGCTCACCACATTAGCTACTCTCAACTCCTTAGTAGAAACCCCTGCTCAGCAGGGATAATTACTTATAGGCAGAGGTGTGGAATATTTTGAAATATTGTATTTGAAATAGTATTTGAAATACATTTAGTATTTCGTATTTGGTATTTTTCTAGCCGTAAATTGTGTAAAGTATTTTGTATTTCGTATTTTGTGAGCACCAACATGTCTACTGTATTTTATATTTCGTATTTTGAAGATTACAAACGTGATACTATTTTGTATTTATTTATCTTCTAAAATTTATCCAGTCAGTATTTCAAATACAAAATATAGTTTTAAAATACATGACTCTGGAAATTGTTCACGTCGTCTCTAAAACATGCGCAAATAAATATTTTTAATGTAAAAGCACTATTTTAAAACATTTTTAAACGAGGTTTTGAAACCTGTTGGATGGGTTTGAAGAAATTACTGCATAAAAAACATAAAATTCAATGTATCTGAGAACTATATAGTGACGCGAATATAAATATAATAACCAGGAGTTATAAGATTATTTGTTTAAAGGAAAAATATCCTGTACCTAGGGCCATGTTAATTTACTTTGATACCCACAAATGCACAACTCTAAAGTCTAATAACATGCAGTTACCTTTATTAAGTTGATTTAGTTTTAAATATCGTATTAATTGTCCTAATTATACAAAATATTTTGGAAAAATAAACTTTAGATACATCTCAAATATGTACTTTGAGATAAATATGAGAGTATTTTCAATACGTATTTCGTATCTCAAATACGGTATTTTTATTTCATATTTTCTCTTTTTGTTGGAAGGAAAGTATTTTATTTTGTATCTTGCCAAATGACTCTCGATATTTGTATTTTATATTGTATCTTCACTAAGTTACACCTGGTATTTGTAGTTTATATTCGTATTTTAACTATTCTGAAAATGTATTGGTATTTTGTATTTCAATCATAAATTTCATGTATTTTCCACACCTCTGCTTATAGGTTTGGGATAATCCTACATATATAGACGCTAGAATATGCATTACTATAGTGAGATTTAAGACTTGAAATATTAGAATAATTCAAACAAAATATCATGATTGAGCGCACTTGGGAACTTCCCCTCAAGGCCCTGCCCAAGCCCTATGTTTGACCCGTCACATTACATTTACCTAAGATTCCGCTCGCCCCACAGTATCGAATTGTGCTGTAACTTTGAAACTTTAAGATAGTAATTATAATTGTTAAGCAGGTGTATTATTGACGGAGTTTGATATTTTGTGACGGATACCGTACGTATTCGGAGTTTCGGAATGAATATTGCTGGTAATGGCTATTCCTAATTATTTTTGTCTTTAATGTTGCAGAGTACAAGCGACGGCATTTAATCACATATCCAGTGGTTCATTTGAAGGCGAGTTGTGTTGTCCTGTTGACTTTACCACAGGTGGAGAGTGGTTGGGACCCATTGGTTTTACCAAGGGTGGAGAGTGGTTGGGACCCATTGGTTTTACCAAGGGTGGAGAGTGGTTGGGACCCATTGGTTTTACCAAGGGTGGAGAGTGGTTGGGACCCATTGGTTCAACCAAAGGCGAGTAGAGTTGACCTTTTGGTTTAACCACAGGTGGAAAGTAGTTGTGACCTATTGGTTAAACAGCAGATGTAGAGTTGAAGACACATTTATTATTTTAAAAAATAACATGGCAAATAGTAATTTTTCAAAGAGAAGTAGGAAACAGTTGTTTCCAACCAATACAGACTTTGAACCTGAAATCATTTTCGAAAAAGAGCGAAATGAAAATCAGCAAGGAAGTTCGATAAATCCTACGGTTGATGAGCCACTTCAAAAGATTATAGAGGCTGAGAGGCATTTGTATGTGTAAGCGGGACTAACTCCCAGCCGCGATCTACGGGTCAAACATGTGGCATGGGCAGGGCCTTGGTGGGAAGTTCCCAAGTGCGCTCAACCATGATATTTTATTTGGATTATTCTATTTAATATATATAAAAGTCTTAAATCTCATTATTCTCAGGCAAATTCTATGTAAGAGTAAAACCTATGAGTAATTTTCCCTGCTGAGCAGGGCTTTCTACTAGTGTAATATGAATGTATCTACAACTGGGGTATATTATGTGCTGGAACCTTCTTCATTCAAACTATAGACCCGCTAAAAATAACCATGTTTTTACCCACATATTTCTTCTTCATTTCATTGGCTGCACTATTTATATGTCAATGCTGTGCATTTTTGTTTGCATATGCATGTCACCACATTTATGTCAACACAGAAGTTGCTGTCCGTGTTGGGTATTACTCTCAAATCACCCAAAAAGTTTGCATGTCTCGTTATTGAATGATTTATTGCCCACGGCTCCTCCCGTAAAAAATTGGCCCATCCATACGCGCGAAAATCGTATCGCTGTTTTTCCATTGCGAGAGCAAAGGACTTCTAAATCAACAGATTTCTATCGCAATGGAAAAACAGCGATACGATTTTCGCGCGTATGGATGGGTCAATTTTTTACGGGAGGAGCTGTGGGTAATAAATCATTCGATAACTAGACATGCAAACTTTTTGAGTGATTTGAGAGTACCCTGAAATCTCAGGGCAAACGACGACTCTGTGAACAATTTATTCAATGAATTAAACCCATATTAACAATACATACTTAACTACTTGCGACTACACTTCTGTGACTTACGGTCGCGTTGTATGTAATAGTACTTAAGCAAAGAAGCCTTTAGGTAATTGTAAGTATGTAAACTCAAACACCCCTCCCGAGTCGGTTTATTTCAAATTTATTTTATGCGAAATTTTAAAATTCCCATGTAATTTTTAACAAAAATCCGAAATTTTCAATTTAGGGCCCGGGAAAAAATCATCAGTGTAGTAGATGCTTAGATAATAAACTAGTAAAAGCCCTGTGCTTCACAGGGGCAATTACTTCAGAATTGTAATAGTACACAGAACAGTAAATGGCTATAGATCCCGTATTAAGGCCTGTCGAGAAGGCTCAATGTTAATTGCCCGCTTCGCCGGGCAAAGTAATCTCATATAAGACATGTGAACTTTTAATTTTAAGACTAACAATTTATTCGTTTCATATAGCTAGTTGACGTTGACATTACAACTTTACAACTTCAAAAAAATTATGGTACAACGCTCCGGCCCACTAACGTTCTCTCCAAAACTCAATATTTGGCTATATATATATATGGAATTTAACTAATCGCTTGATCAATTTAATACCAATATTCCATTGTTATTAAATCTTGCTGTTGAATCACTGTATGGTACTTCGCCCCTTATTGGATCAGCACAACGTGCTGATCAAATATGATTTTTTATAATTTTATTAGAATTTGTATATAGCTCAGTTACACCGTAATAATGTAACTGAAACCTCCGACACTCTACGCACCGATTATTTAAAATAGGAAAAATGAAAGGAATTCATATTAGCGCAATTTTTTTTCACGTGCTATAGTCACTAAAATTCATGGTTCCTACAAATCAATCTTTATTGCCTAATGATATTGTTACATATTAGTTGCCCGTGTGGATGATGTTATCAGTGCTCGGCACGGGTATGGGTAATACTCGGGTAAACGGGTATAGGTACGGGTATGGGTACTACCCGGGTACGGATTTTGTGTACCCGAACAATTCCGGGTACTACCCGGGTACACTTTGGTCGGCTCAAAATTTCGGGTACGGATACGGGTATGGGTACGGGTACAAGGATTTCAAAATGGGTATATACCCACCGGGTACGGGTATAATGGTGTCATTTACCCGTACCCGCGACCATTGTACCCGAGTATTTGGATATGTTGAGATTTGAGACATTTTGATGAATTTTATGAAAATAATAGAACTTCCGTTGGAAAATTTTGTCGGTATTTTTAGTAATTCTGAATGCATATAGCTTATTGTAAATACCCTTTTAACCTTACAACATGCAGTAACTGTATTTCAGACTGTGTTGCTAAAATATATATTTATATCTATAATATATATTTTTATGGAAACAGGTTTTAGGAAGAATAATTAATAAACAGACGAGGAATAATATCAAAATAGAAGTGGAGAATAGGATTCAACGAAATTTTATACAAAACGTCTTCATAATGTAGTAATTTGTTACTTATTGCATAAATAGTCTGATTGACAGGTATGCACATGATACTTCATTAGCCACAATGAATACAATTTAAAAATTAGAGTTCCGATGAGTTGGATGGCAAGATATTGTTTGTAATTGGTAGTTGATTAGGAAAAGGCGGATATTTGTAACAAGATATTAATGAGTTACATGTACACAGAGCTACTGAGGTGAGAAAATTAATGTAAAAGGCCGAATAAATCAAGAAGCGAAAAATCGAGTCGCCAATAGGCCTCCGCTCATGTACAACTCAGACATGAAACATTCATGTCTGACTCATGTCTCAACTCATGTTCATGTATCTGATTATCGAGTCACAAACCATTCATGTGCATTTAAAACATACTTGACAACAGACATGATTTTTCAAGTCATGTCATATGTCATGTGCAGGTTACCTTGAAAACATGACAATATTTTCATGTACACTTTCATGTTCACAAAAGCGGAAGACATGAACTCAAGCTCAAAAACACGAATATTTTCATGTCACCACAAAGTATGCTACTAATAGCCATACGTTTCCATGTCGTTCAATTCCTTTATCGTATTAAGCGTCATTTTAAGTTGTGCACTGACACTATTAAGGAAAAAGAAGGTTCAAATATGACCGAAAAAGCACCTGGAAGTAGCATTATTCAGGAAATTGACATTTTTGGAAGAACTTCAAGAATTGCCAATAAAAAAACGTTAAGAAACAACGATCAAGTGTACATAATCATTTCACACTCGAGGAAGGAAATATCTGGAGATATTATTGTGTACATACAATTTAGTTAGCGGCAAGGACAATGAAAACTATGCTTTTAGATACTCCCTTAAAGTTGAAGCAAATTCGGTAACCGGATATTAAAGAAGGTCTTTAGTGCAGCATCACAAATCAATTGATTTAAAGAAAGAACCTGTCGCAGACCACAAGGGTGCAATTGTAGAAGCATTTGCTAAACAAGCTAGTGTTATTCCCTTATTGCGGGAATCCGAATCTCTCTTGTTGTGTACTTTCTTAAATATAAGCTTAATAACTCTTCTGAAATTTAGTTCATGTCATCATGTTCATGTACATGTTCATGTCCAGTTCATGTACTTGAAATTGCCACTTTTCATGTTCATGTAAATGTCATGTTCATGTGTGCTTTATTCACATGAAATAAAAATCAAGTATTCGTTTTGAATCACATGATTTAATTCGTGTAATTTTGAAAACAACTCATGTAAAACATGAAAATTCATGTTCATGTTCAAGTTCATGTTCATGTTTAAGGAAATTGTACATGTGCGGAGGCCTAGTCGCCAAGTCCCAAGCCAAAAATGCATGTACATATGGACTGGGTGCTATAAAATACTTCGCCCATCAGCCCATAAACAATCAAATGGGGATAATTTTACTTCTAATCAAAAACACTTATAGTTTTCTACTCTTCAATAAAAATATATAATGTCAAATACCTCTCTAGCTAGTCAAAATTACCCACTCAGGTGTCATACATTATTACATATAACGTACTATATATTACATTAAAACAAATCTGGATAAAGTACCCGGGTACGAGTACGGGTACGACACTGAGATACCCGAGTATGGATACTATTTTCGAGTATTTTCGGGTACGGGTACAATACGGGTACAGGTACATGGATTGAGATAACATTGCGGGTACGGGTACGAAAAATTTGTACCCGGATACTCGGGTATGGGTACGGGTATAGATACCAGTTATTGAAATACCCGCACTTCGGGTACAGATACGGGTACGGGTACCGATTTTTCGTACCCGTGCCGAGCACTGGATGTTATGTGGGTAACTGAAATGTAGCCTAGGTTCGGGCGTTCCATTCCCATAATATATTCGTAACAATATTTTTAGGGGATATAAAGATCAAATGTATGAATGTTAAAACTTTTAATTAAAAAATAGTGAGCAAATAGCTTCAGCAATACAGCATTTGAGAATTTAACTGACGTAAATATAAAAACTGTTACAATAAGTACTTTCAATACCAATTGCTTTTTCCTAATAGGAAATTCTCCTCTCCTCAAATTCTTCAGTGTTGTAACTGAACGTAGTTTTTCTCACTACCAGACTTTATTTAATCCACATTTGATGATTTATGTCTAATGTTTTTATAATAATACTAATCTCAAATAAATTACTTTATATTGTGCACCAAAGGTGTCCGCCTATCCTACATATAGGCCTATTTGTAGGCTATTTATAGGGTGCGAGGATTTTATTAAAGAGGCTTGTAGGCAAAATAGGGTGCAAGAATATACACTTAAAACCTAGCCTACAAAATAGGTAGGCTCAGCCGTCATAGAAGCACATCATTTTCATTCAATGGTATATGGAATGGACAAAATGAAAATTAAAGAATAGTCGGCGCCGGGTACTTGCAAATTGTTTTATGGAGTGGTTCAAGCGTGAAAAGTACGTGCTATCTCGCCTTGATATGCGCTGAAACCTCACGGAAATCAAACTTCTAAATATTCGGTAAAGTGGGAATTTAAGGAAATCTTAAGTGTGACATCCCTTTTGACCAATGTTGTAAAATTTGCATACTATTTCCGGCGTAAACAAAATCAAGATCCATATTATTTTGCTCTTAGGGCTTTGGTGAAGGTGTCTAAACTTAAACTATTTTATTTCAACCCCATTTACTTGAGACAGGATTTTTAATTTATTAGAGTAGAATGGTCAATGATCTTAAATAATCTGTCAGTTATGAAAAGCACATGAGACTTAGGAAGGGTGTAGAATTCGTTGAGCTATTTTTTTAGTGAAATGTAGGCTAATATGTAGGCTTGCTGGACCCCATATAGGAAGGATGTAGGATAGGCTGATCTACTCAGCGGTTAAAATGTAGGCATATATGTAGGCTCGGTTCAAATTTTATAAATAGGAAGGATATAGGATAGGCTGAGTCATTTGGACACCTTTGTTGTGCGCTCTATTGAGCTTCCTTCCAGTAGACTGCAAGCTGTTGGTATATAGCCGAGAGCACAGCAAGCTGAAACTCTGTCGCAGAGGAGAGCTTTTTTAGCTAGCTCAGCTCGCTGTTTCTCTTCTTGGATTGTTTGCTTGCTGTATATACCACATACCACCGGCTTGCTTGGCTACCTAGTGAAGCAGAGATGCGCAGCCTTCGAAGGCTAGCCTTCCAAGAAGGCTTCCTTGAAGGCGGAAGGGTAACTTTCTTACCGTTGCAGAAGGAATGGAAGGATGGGGATACTTTTTTCTGAAGGCCGAAGGAAACCTTCAAAAAACTATAGCAATGAAGGATTGTGAAGGAAGGGTTCGTATATATTAGCCCTCTATGGCCGTGAAGGCTTCCAGGTACACGAAATATCTATATCGTGAAAGCATAGCATATGCAACGACGTTTTGCTGTTGGCGTAACAATGCAGCCAATTCGTGAACTCACAACTGACAATGTGTGCCCGCTCTCTTCACTGCACTGAATCCTGCTCGTACAAAACGTTTTTAAGCTGGTTGTAGTTTAAAATTGAAGGAAGGCTAATTTTAGAAGAAGGCTGAAGGCAAAAATGAGTTTATGTATTTTGGAAGGAAGGGTGAAGGAAGGCAGATTATTTAGAGGGCTTTATTCTCGGACATGTTGAAGGGAAAATTTTTACAGAATTTTCGCCTTCGAAGGCTTGAAGGAAGGCTATTTCCTTTGCGCATCTCTGAGTGAAAGAGTGTACTACATATCGGCTTGCTATATAGTGAAATGAGCGACAAGCTTTAAATTAACACACAAAGTGGCCAGTAATATAGAGATTGCTGTATATATACACCACCGGCTTGCTTGGCTATATAGTGAAAGAGTATACTACATATCGGCTTGCTATATAGTGAAATGAGCGCCAAGCTTTAAATTAACATAAAAAGTGGCCTGTAATATAGAGATGTGAGATAGTACGATTTTAAATATTGTAAATAGTAACGCTGAAAACAATTATTGAAGATTTCGGGTTTTCTCGGTTTGTTGACCTTTCAATTCGGTTTTTGGGGAACATGTTTTTCGAGAATTTGTTTTCTCTAAATTATGCATCTCAGGGTATAAATCAAAGTGTTTTCTGGAACAGTGAAAATCAAGGGTGGCCGTTCTCAAAAAAACAGACTTGGACAGGGGGAGCCCCCTCTCCTAGTTAATGTCCATGTGTAGCACAGTACGTTTTGCTAATATTCAGCAATGAGCAGGACTCGCAATTGGCCTTGTCAACAGGTTCATACAATTCGTATCTGTATGTTACTTTACAGCGACCTCAACTAGGTCCTCTCTGCATCTGTCTTAAGTCACATAATATCATTTATAGTAATACTATATTCCTCCGTTTGAAGATATTACAGTATAAATATGTTCGCTACTTATTCTCCAACTATTTTCTTTTACATATAATACATTTGTAATAATTACTATTATTGGGGGATAACAAACAATGGTGTTCTACAGTTATCTAGAATAATTATTAGTTAGAAAAGATAGTTTGATTCATAAAACATGTAAAGGGTGGCCGTAATCATTTTTCCTCCATCTAGTCCAGACAACGGTGTGACTCATAGAATAGTTTAGGATTTTCTAAAATCTATTTCATTCATCTGGATTAATGGTCGAGATTGCAGGGTCAAGAAAGTCAACCAAAGTCCTTTTTGTCAGAAGGTTAATATTTTCATTGCTTGATTCTCACAGAAATTTGTTTCCAGAAGATATTCTCACGCTAATTTGTTTGAAATTTTATGGGCTTTCCAGTGACCTAAGGAAGGTCTCTACGTTGAGAAATATAGACATGATCGGGAAACAAAGTTGAAGACATTCTACTTCAGGATCGAAGGTGAAAAGCATGTGAAATTTCTGGTCTTGCCATTTCTTCATGGATGTTCTGTTGTTCATGATGCTTTGTTTTGGAAGGCTGCGTTATTAGCAAATTTCATGGGGATTCATTTGAGTCTAATATCAACTTTCTAGGATGAAAATTACCTTCTCAGAACCTAAACATCTGAGGGAAGATTAAATTAAAAGAAACAATATTTATTTTTACAGCAATTCTTTAAATCAGTTCATGACCTCTGCTCACATTTCGGATTCGTACGAACGCCGCAACTTTTATCCTACTAAATTGTCCGCTACAAACTGAGAATCAAATAATCAAGTCACTCCGTTATATCTGGGCTAGAGTAGGGGCAGACGATTATGGTCACTCTGTATTCAGCTATATGTCTTGATAGATTCATTGGCCGTCAATAAAATCTAAACTTTTTATTTTTTAAAAACCTTGTACTTTTTTCAGGATCTACCTCAAAAACAGAGCTGCGCTCAAGTCAAGTAAATCCCAAACTTGACCCTGAACTTGACTTGACCCTGATATTCAAGTAGGTTTTTCAGTCAGTCTTGAACTTGACGTTTCATGGTCAGACAATTACTTGAAAATTCAGGGTCAAGTACTCAAGTACTTTTCGCGTAACTTGAACCTGGTCAAGTATAGCCGGGACAACTCTTGACTTGACCATGACTTGACCATGACCCGAACTTGAACTTGACTTGCATTGTCAAGTATTTTTCAAAATAGAAATAGTATTCACACTTACAACATTTATTATGATTTTTATTGATGAAACACTAAGTAATTAATCTAATTAAATACTCTTGATGTTTATTACTGCATACCACTAATTGACTAAAACGTAGCAAATAACAATACAATAGTCTCTACTAATTGTAAGATAGTCTTTTAGGTGTAAGTAAATCAATTCCCATTGAATTTTGGTACTAATAATAACTGCTTGCGCTAACATTAAAGTTTGGGTTGCTTCACTGAAAATCGCCACAGTTCAACGTCCAGAGTACTTTTACTTAAGTAGCTTGACTCAATAACCATGCGTTTATTTTATGCAACAATACCGTACAACAATTGAACACTTGCTTTCATAAGTGCTACTCGGAAGTTTTTATATTATTATTCTTTCGTTCACTAGTACAGCCGTGTCTTCCCAAGCGGATCTGGATATATTGAATCGTAACTCGAAAATATGTTGTTTAGACGAATATGCATGGGTACGGAATCTCGGAGTAACGACAAAGACATTTTGAAAGAAAGCCTATTGAAGTATTTAGCGCCACAATTTCGATATACGTAACGTTTCGTCACTTGAATAAGTACTTGAAATACTCATGGTTCATGGTCAAGGATTTACACATTTTTACTTGACCATGAACATGACTTGACTCTCAAGTAGAAATTTTTGTCTTGACCATGATAACTACTTGACTTCAAATCTCAGGGTCAAGTAGATAAATAACTTGACCATGCCTTGAATGCTCAAGTATCCATTATATTTTACTTGACCATGACCCGAACTTGACCATGACTTGAAATACTCATGGTCTACTTGAACTTGAGCGCAGCTCTGCTCAAAAACACAATCAGTTACAAATTCTGGCGTCAGTAAATCTTTCTGCCGTATTTTTAAAATCCTAGTATTCATTACTCTCTAGAGAACCTTGATCAGCCATTAAAAGGCTGCCGTAACCTCCGTCGAATCCTTTTGATGGAGATACCTGATCACTTACAAATTTGACCAGATTTTATTCCATCGACCAATATCACATCAACGCTTGCTTGCAGTTTCCCAATATGACTCATCGTTGTCATAGTAGTCGTTGTAATCTCTCGTACTACAAAAAAATCGATCAGACACCATAGATGGGCAATTTTGTCTCCCTCTGCCTCTTTGTGCGAGGGATAGATTACAGTCTGCAAGCACTCTCCCTCGTCATCAATAAAGCGACACGTTGCGGATTGTTCTCGCCCTCACCCTCGTGAGGTGCTAATTTTAAAATTCACCCCTCTCCCTCGCCCTCGTGAGTGCCCTCTTTATTTTATATTATACGTAAATAAACCTCCATAAAATTTTCTACAATCTCTGTGCTTTCAAAAAACATGCTCACGGATACTTGGTAAAAATATGACAGCTTCAAAATGTACCCTTCTCATTGTTAAATTTCACTTTGGAAGCAGAGTTGCCGCAACTTTGCTTATTGTTAGTGTCTTGTTTGGTCCTGTCCACAATCCTGGAGTGTATTAAGTAGCACTCTGAAACTCTGAAAAGCCCATCCAAGCCACAACAAACGATAGCAAAATATTTTGTTAAGTGGCGAGGTTGTAAATAATTGCTAATTTAGAAATAGACCTTGGATAAAATTAAACTTTAAGTACTGATAAGTATCTTCTTTAATTCAGCCCAATCGTTTGAATATACCCGGGTAGTCCCAGGTACACTTAATATAGACCCGGGTGCAAAAACCTTTTTGAGTACATTTTGGATGCAGGTACGTTTCAGGTATAGGTACTCCCTATTTAGATTGGGAACAGGTACAGGTTCATGTAAAGTGAAACTGTGTATTCAGGCACAGATAAACATTTATGTACCCAAATTCAGGTACAACATTTTTGTACCCATGCGGGGCACTGATTCTAAATCAGCAAAAAAATCCAACTTTGGTTCACGCCCTTGACGTGCAAACCTAAAATCTTGCACAGGCCAGTGAAGTTTTTGGAAAATCTGCGACGTTTACTTGTTGGATTACTGTGAATGAAGCTGGCACTGTGGGATTGCCTTGACACAGAAAAATGTACTATGTAAAATTTTCTCTCCTAATTTGATGAAGGTTCCGGTAAGAAAAAATCATGAGGGATTATATGCGCACTCTGCCTCCCCCTCTTTCGTTCACATCCTCTCCATTGGTCCTCTCCCTCATGTTCATGAGGGCTCCTGAAATCAACGTGTACTCACCCTCACCCTCGCATTTTGTGAGGGCGAGGACGAGGGAGAGGGCGAGGCATCCCTCAATCCCTCGTGAGGGTGCCCATGTATGTCAGACACTAGATGTGCCTTTTGATAACTTGGACATACGCGCCTACAGATAATTCAAGTATCACTTTCCTGCACGCGCCAACAAGATTTGCAAAAGCAGCTTATAGCTTTTATTAAGCTGGCTTTATTTTAGTTAAGCCTTCGCCTGCTTTCCTGGGAAATTCGATGACTGATTGGAATTTTTTTGTGATTTTAAATACAATGGTGACGGGGATTTCGTGTTCCTTACTCAAATATGGTATTTATTCATAGATTTAAAATGTTATTAAAATAAAAATGTCGTGGAAAAAACGGTCGTATTAAAAATATCAAGGCTGATAAATATATTTTCCTACAGTTATTACAATTCATTATGTATTTTTGATTAGCCTGCATTGATACATGTACTCCACGCATCGGCTCACATTATATTAAAAACCTTAGCTATGAGGTCACACGACCCTCTTGACGAGAGAATCTAATTTACAAACGAAAGTATACGTAATTACAAGATTATCGCAATTATTATCTACTAACGTACAAATTTTTATTAATTAAAAATATACTACTTATGTATGTGTATACATATGTAGGAAGGCCATTTCATTGGGGCATCTCTGGCTAGAAGCATATATTCCTTCAGTTACATTGAGGGATATAAAAAGCTTATAATTTTCTATTCTTCAATTCTTCACGTTCAAACTCAGCCCCCTCGCTTTTATTCTACTTTCCAGACAAAACGATTATTTCTCACTCGTCAGTCGGATTGACAACAGCTGTTTGTAGGCCTTCTTGAGCAACCAGGAAAATGTTTTGAAAAACGTCTGTGTATCATTTGAGCTAGTACGAAAATAAGAGTAAATCTTTCGATTATAACCGTGTATGAGATCAGCCGAGCCTTCTGCAGGAGTGATCATAATGGACGATTTACGGCCTTACTTTGAATCAATAAACAACATTTTGGAAGTCCCCAAAAAATTATCCTGGGCCATTAGTTTGTTGTTAAAGGTGAGTTATGAGTCCCAAAAAGGAGTCCGTTGTCAATCTTCGAGGATTATTCCACAGAAATGAATCTATTGTAATAATCGTTTCCTTTTTTATTTTTAACAATTTTGTAGTTACTGATTTAACACTGGAATGAATAACCGGATTGCCCCATCCCATCAAAGGGACCCAAAGATTTTAGGAAAAGATACCAAAGTTGTGGACTCTCTTCGATGTTTACAAATACTGCAAATACTCCCTGCGTGATTAAGAGTCGTACTGAGAAACGGACTACGATCCGTGTGACGAACTATATTGGTCCGAACTTGAACACTTTTGGGCTTCTAGCATCAAAAATAAAATTTTAACACCATTTTATGTGTGTCGATAAGTATTTTAATAAAATATTAAATCTATGAATAAATACCACATTTGAGTAAGGAATGCGAGATTCCCCGTCACCATTGGATTTAAAATGACAAAAAATTCCAATCAGTCATCGAATTTCCCAGGAAAGCAGGCGAAGGCTTAACTAAAATAAAACCAGCTTAATAAAAGCTTTGTAATAAAAGCTATAAGCTGCTTTTGCAAATCTTGTTGGCGCGTGCAGAAAAGTGATACTTGAATTATCTGTAGGCGTATGTAGGAAGTCTCAAACATGAAAATATGAACCTATTGACAAGGACAATTGCGAGTCATGCTCATTGCTAAATATTAGCAAAACGTACTGTGCTACGCATGGGGATTACTTGGAGAGGTGTTTGAGTTTACAAACTTACAATTAACTAAAGGGCTCCCTAACCAAGCCTTGTCAAGCCCTTTCAAGAACATTTTTTGCTTAATTACTATTACATACAACGCGACCGTAAAAGTTATTGTAAGTCACGGAAGTAGTCGTAAGTAGTTAAGTATGTATTGTTAATATGGGTTTAATTCATTGAATAAATTGTTGGTTAGTTCACAGAGTCGTCGTTTGCCCTGAGATTTCAGGGTAAGTCTTCCCGATATGATTGCTGAAATCCACGCAAAAGCTATGAACCAAGATGCAAATCAAAATTTTGCTTGTCAAGCAGGTTTAAGTTAATTCTTGCGGCATTAAAACTTCTTGGTACCTTAAGCATGTACCAAGGACAAAAAGTTGGGTTGAATCGTGAAACTGCACAGTACAGTGTAGCAGTAGCGATTGATGATACTAATGTAAATGTAATTGAAGATAACGATTTTCAGGTCATTTGTAAGTGATTTCCTAGTCAACAATTACCACGGGCCAACATTTCGCCAACATTAAAAATTGATTGTCTTGGAACAACTTGAACTTTGACCAATTAATTATTAATTTTCAACGCTAGCCCAATGTTGCCCCAACAGTCATTACATACATGTCATACATGTTTGTAGCAGTGGCGAGTGATATGCTACTAATGTATATGTAAATTGAGGATAGCGATTTTTAGGTAATTTCTAAGTTATTTGACATTTATAAAAAGTAATAATTACTACTTTCTGTACTAAACTGTTACCCAATAATTCAAAATATATTAAAATGGACGATGGAAGTAGTCCCCCGGTGAAGATGGAATGATGGTTGTAACAGCATACATTAAAACACACAACTTGTAACATCTTAATAAATACTCCTGTTAATTTTTAGCATAGTAGTAGTTCTTATATTCTGGCAAGTTAGTTACTTATCATGTGCAGTCATTAACGTCCGTAGTAAAACAATCAGATTTTTACTAATTATCAGTCACTCACACCTCGCAATAAGGTGTTCATACCCAGTTCTGGTGCCAAATGCGGAGCTTGCACACGGTTACGAAGTTAAATTTCTTCAACCTTGCTCCGGAACGTTTCCGGTCATGTTCACAATTCTCAACTTTGATGCCTATAAAATAGCTCCCTGGAAGTCCATACAATTTCCTACAAACCAGCATCGAAACATTATGTGAAGCAAATGTTGTGTGAGAAACAAAAACAAAGAAATCAACATTGCATAAAAAAACTGACCTTGCTTGACTTTTTCGAACCCTCATACCTGAAATATTGACCCGTGTCAATGGAGTAAATTTTCAAAAATCTGGAGAAGAATTTGCTATCAAACCGGGCGAATCAAATATTTTATGAGTCACTCCTTAATGTGAGTTAAGGTGAAGGGTAGCAAAAGAGGATGGTCACCATAGACAAGCATTTGTTGGGGAATTTATATGTAAATATTTTTAATTGTGGGAACAACGAACGTACGTACAAAAAACTTCATTGGAAGTCCTCCCAGGTCTGCTGCCGTCATCAAATCCGTCCAGTTGGAAATTAAAAGCTAGGAAATGTTTTTCCGAGCTCGCCTTAAATCATCTTCATTAATTGTTGCTCAGAGTTGAAAGGCGAGGTTGGTCGTCCTTCCTGTCTGTGTAACCAGGCTAACTCTAAAGAACTTATGTATGTATAATGATGGAATGGAATTATGAAAGTTAAGTACCTTTATTGTTTGACCTGAGTCTCGGATGCCTTTATGCCAATAACCTTGCACAAGGGTTAATTTAAGATTTTCCTTTCTTTATTGCTAAAGAGGGGAGAGATCCTTTTGACACGGTTTACAGTTGATTAATGAACATATCGAGTCAAAGGGCTCTCTCCCTTAAATAACATTATGAAGGGTCATATAATGTACTAGAAGGTACTAGAATGTTCCTACTGGAGCATTCTAGAAATTTATAGATTATTCTAAAAGAAAACACTAGAACAATAGTGAATGTTCCAAATGGAACATTCTACGAAAAATCCAGATTCCTGAAATATATTTAAATACTTATTCTAATTAGGTTGACCCAACCTAAATATAAATAAAAGGTGAAACATCATCAAACTATATCATATATGTACATAAGTGTAGCACACAGGGCTATACTATCCCCCCGAAGAAAAACAATTTGTCATTCTATGACCCAATTGTTTTCTGTAATCTACTCTAGGCAACCTTTTAGGTCGTGTCAAAATCTGTCCTGATTCTTGCTCACATTCCTGTTTTTCGGTAGGTTTTGAATTGACACGTAGATTTGTTTGAGATCACACATCAAGTGGTACTCGTGGTATAAATTTCTTCAGATTGGAAATATTCTGTCTACCCATAAATCGCCCATCAACCGTACCTATTTCGTACGTGATATCAGACAGCTTGTTCCAAATACGATACGGTCCCTCAAACAACGGCGCTAACTTCTTTGAAAATTTCTTGGCAGCATTTGATATGGGGTGTGTGCGTACCAAAACTAAATTTTTGTGTTTTAACTCGCCGGGGCGACGAGATCGATTATAATGTTGCTGCTGTTTTAATTGATTTCGTATAATATTCTTTGTGGCCGTTTGGTGTGCCAAGTTTGCCTGTTCTGATTTATTTTTGACGTATTCATGAAACGACTTGAATGATTTCTCACCTGTTATTTGTAAGACATTATCTAGTGGGAGACGCAATTCTCGCCCAAAGAATAATTTAGCAGGGGAAAATCCGGTTGTGTCGTTTATAGTTGACCGGAAAGCCAGAGCAAAATCATGTAAGTGTTCGTCCCACTTTGTATGGTTACCGTCTAAGAACATTCTGATCTTAGCCTCAAGGGTTTGATTATATCGCTCCGTCATATTTGCTTGTGCGTGGTATGGTGAAATGTATTTAAGAATTATTTTATTTTTGGCACAGAACTCTTGAAATTCGTTAGAGATAAAACAGGAACCATTGTCTGCTGTTAAGAATTCCATGCAGCCGTAGCGAGACAAAACATCTTTACGCAGCCTATTAATGATTTCCCGAGAAGTTCCATTTCGTAATGGAATGATTTCCGTATATTCGGAAAACGAATCTACCACAACTAATATTCCCGTGAAGCCATTTTGGGATCTGGGAAGGGGGTAGATCAGGTCCAAATATACGGAGTGCCAAGGTTTGGATGGGGTACTAGATTTCATTAAGCCCACTGGTTTTCTACGTTCTACTTTAAAAAGTTGACACTTTTCCCAAGATTTTGCATATGTGTCTACATCTTTAAGCATACCTTTCCACCAGACCCGCTTCCGCATGTTGTCGTACATCTTCTCTATTCCCAAATGTTCTTGCTGAGGAACATCGTGTAGTTCATGTAGCATGAAATGACGTAAAGATAAAGGTATTACTACTCGCCATTCACTGACCTTTGGGTTATTTGACACATCCCTGTACAATATTCCGTCTTGAATTTTGTATCCAGACGTTAGTTTGTTGGATCCTGGATTTTGCAAAATTAATTGTACTTCGCAATCTGCATGTTGCTCTTGTCTTACGCGATCTAGCGTTATTTCTTCGAGTGTAATTGAGTTTATATTCGGTAAGTATTTCCAGATCGTCAATCTGTTATTCATCTACCAGGTCAGATGACGGAAATCGCGATAATGCATCTGGTACCAAATTAATTTTCCCCGGAATATGTTGAATATTAAAATCAAATTCTTCTAACCGAATTGCCCATCTCGCTAGTTTTTTATTATCCTCCGTTAATCTGTACATCCACGTCAAACTCTTGTTGTCAGTTAACAGTGTAAACGGAACTCCATCCAAATATTCTCTAAAATACGAGGTAGCATAGAGCATTGCTAACAATTCTCGCTCCATGGCCGACCGGTTGCGCTGAGTCTTATTCAGGGTTGCACTACAGAAGGCGACTAAATGTTTTCGACCGCCATACTGTTGGAATAACATTCCGCCTACGCCACAATCGGACGCATCTGTTGCAAGGAAAAACCTCTGTCTAAAGTTTGGATACGATAAAATTCGGCCTGATGAAATGTCTCGTTTGATTTTCTCGAAAGCATTTTGTTCGTTGTCGGTCCAGCACCACTTTACATTTTGCCGTGTCAAATTAGTCAACGGTTCCGCTTTGGTGCTGAGGTTTGGGATAAATTCCCGTGGCCAACTTGCCATCCCGAGAAACGTTTTAAGTGCTTTACGATTTTTGGGGGCCGGATACTCCTGTATAGCTTTTATTTTCTTTGAGTTCATCTTAATTCCTTCTGACGTTAAGATGTATCCCAAATATTTGACTTCGGTTTTTCCGAATTCACACTTGTCAGTTCGACACGTCAATTTCGCCTTTCTTAGTCTTTCAGCGACTACTTTGATATGATGTAAATGTTCTTGGTATGTCCTACTATATATTAGAATATCGTCTAGGTAAATGAATACAAACTTGCCAATGACGTCACTAAATATTTTCGTCATCATAAACTGAAATGCAGCGGGGGCACATTTGAGTCCAAATGACATCTTTATAAACTGATATTGTTTCCCTGCTGCACTAAATGCAGTGTAAGGTCTACTTGACTCTTCTATTTCCATTTGATGATATCCTTTTACCAAATCAAGTTTGGACAAAAATTTCGCATCTCCTAGTTTATTTAAAATTGATCGAAGTGTACGCATAGGGAAAGGCCAACTTTTGGTTTGCGAATTGATATACCGCGCGTCCGTGACCAACCGAAACTCATTGGTACCAGGTTTGGATACCAAGAAACAACTACTACTCCATTCTGACTCAGATGGTTCTATTATTCTTTCTGTTAAGTATTGTTCAATCTGTTCCTTAATAATCTTTTCCTTAAATGGTGTTGTCCGATAAGGTTTCATCTTCTTTGGAATTGCGCCCTCTATCAACTCAATTTTAAATTTACACACGTCCGTGCCCGATTTTATCCGAAAACACATCGGAGTATTTTGATAAGAGTTCCTTAATTTCGTTATTTTGTCTTCCGGATAATTTGACTAAATGATTTAACTTGATATCAGAGACTTTATTCTTCTTCTTCGTTTGATTAAACCAAATCTTACCCTTTATCTTTTTCAGGAAATCACATCCTAGAATAACAGAAGTATTCAACTTCTCAAACACAAAATATCTTTGCAGAACAGGCTTGCTACCTAGATTGAATTTGGCCATTATATAACCTTATGGCTGCATCTTATCACCAGATGCTACTTTAAATGTCCCATTGTACTGGAACAAATGAATATTTCTATCCACATTTATTTTATCATAACATTCTTTTGACATGCATGAATATACCGCTCCCGTGTCTACAAGTCCTTTAATGGCAACACTATTCAGGGTTATTAGTAAATAAGGTAAGTCATTCTCGACTTTAACCGGAATTCCATTTTAAAAAGTTTGCTATAAATATTTATAGTATTAATTACTAAACGTCGGTCTCGTCGTTGTTGTACTCGTCGTCGTACGTCATCGTGACTGGACTCGAAATCATTGTTGGAGCGGCCAGTTGATACACCTGTGGGGAGGTCAACCTCCCTGTCGCGTTGGCGTTTCCCGATACATTGTTTCGCACAGGAGTTGGTTTCCCCATTGGCACATAATATTGTCCGTTCCACAGAATAGGTTGGGAGGAATTTGGCACTTGTACTTGAGCAGTGTTCCTTGGGTCTGTATATCTGGTAGTCTCGAATAGCAGTCCTTGGCTATGTGCCCAGGTTTCTTACAACGGTGGCATAAGCGAGGTGAGACGTTATCGACCTTAGGGTCATCCAATTCTTCCACCTGTGGTAGTTCTGCACCTTTCTTGGGTGCCGTGGTAGAGACATTATTAACGGTAGAATCTTTTTGGAAATAGTCATCACCGGCGTCTAAATCTCTTCTAATTTGACGTTCTTTTTCAAGTAAGAGCTATAATTTTAGACTTGCCTTGCTAAATATTCGAAGGTGTGAGCGGATTGAGTGGTGACTATTCTCAATTATGTACTGACACCTTTCCGCTTCTGATTTTGGTGACTGAATTGGTTCAAACATGTAATATATTTCCAACGCAAATGTTGCAAAATCCTCTCCCGATTTTTGCTTACGATTTGCAATTTGGATGAGCCGTTCATCATTGGTTAGATCTCCAGCAAAAAAACTAATTAATTGCTTCTTAAATTCGTCAAATGTTTTAATGCTTGCTGAATTTATGTTGTACCAATGAAAGGCTGCGTCTGTCAGTGCGAACTGTGTATTTGTCAGTCTGTCCGACGTCGCAATTGAGCAGGTGGCAAAATAATCCTCCAAAGATTTAAGGAAAACATGGGGATCTTCATCTCTTTTCCCGGAAAACTTTGGTGGTTTGGGCTTGATCCAATTTGCCATGGACTTATTCCCAGTGCCACTCTGTTTTAAATTAAGTATGTCAATTTGTAAGTTGGTGATAGACATGATTGCCGCCTTTAAATCCTTACGCAGAGTATCATTTTCATCTTGCAAGTCTTGTATTTCTTGCCTACTTCGGCTTTTAAAATCGTCCAATTCTTTTTGAACGTCGTCAACTTTGGACATGATGATTGGTAATGACAGTGAGTATCTACACGAATGATTTCTTTTTCCCCCAGATTAAACTCGTAACCTGAAATCTTTGTTTTCTCATTAGTGATGGTTACAATTTGGTTTGTATATGTACAAACAAGGCCATCTACTTACTACTTAAAAACTAGTAAGGATATGTAGTTGTATTTTGCACTACTGTATACTTTCGCCAGTGTGTTTGTATATATCTCGTATATATCTAGGGATACATGCTAATTACTACTAATGTAACTAATTAATAATTCGCTAATGACATTTTAATGGCATAGAGTATACATAGGTGAGGAAGCGGAAGCTTTTCGCTCCCGACCGTCTCCTAATATGATGAGACTTTTTGCATGCTAAACAAATGTACTCAAAATTTCTCCAGAACTCTGGAACTAGTGGACCAAATGAACTCAAAATTTCACAAAAATATCGTCAATTTTTATTTTTGTTGGCAAAAATATCAAAAATTTGTAAACAACAATAGGAAACCATAACCATATTATATTCGTATACAAATATATATCTATATATGTATGTGTGTCACTTGCATGTGTGTTCATACGTACGTATTTCAAGCCAAAACAAATGATAAATGGTATCATTATAATTACAGTCATTATTATAATTAATTATAGTATTTGGCATTTATCTGGACAAAAACAAATATATAGAAGACAACAGAAGAAAATAACATTGTGCAGATCAAATTTGACGGTTAACATTTTCCAATTCTCTCTGGAAGTTGTATACAAACGTGGCCGAAAATTGAGTCCAGGATGACCACAGAGTCTGACAATAAAAGCGGTACGCTTCTCCAGAAAGGTACATGCTGACCGCATCTGCAAAGTATCTTCGGGGCAGTGCCAGAGTTCGAAAAGTGGCATCAACTCGCCCCAACCATTGGAAGATATTATCCAAGCAATAACTGCATTCCCCGCAAAAGGTCCAGGGAGCTAATTGAGGTTCTGGATGTGGAAGTGCAGGTGGTAACATTGCACAATAGTGTGCCACGCTTCTGGCTCGTCGACTGGCCCGAGGTCTTCGTCTTGGGTCTTCCATGTGTCCAATTACAGGTGGTGGAGGTGGACGGCGAACTTCTCTCTTGTCCGGCTACTTGTTCCTCCGCATTGACTGGATTTTGCGGACACATTCCGGCTGGAAAATTAACATGACACTTATAACATGCTCTAATTGTATACAAAAATACCATTAACAGTTCTAAAACTAAAATGTTATGACTAGAATAATTTTTTATTCCCTTTTCACCCAATCTACTCATGCCCATACACATATATCCGTCAAACTAGCACAGGATACAGAATTACTATTTGTATAGAATATCTAGCAACATCATAATTAAGGCCCTGAACACATTATCCAGAAAATATACGCTTCCTGACAAGTATACAAGTAGATCCAACAAAGCCGTAAACATAATAAATTACATAACTATGTCCAGACAATTAACAACACACTGGCGATTAAGTCCAAAAAATAACTACAGCGACTTGTCACCTTGAAACATTTTCCAACAAAATCTGTAATGTGGTAACTGCCCGTCAATTCGCAAATGTAACATTAACTTTTTACGTTGGTCCAGCACCAACATTGCATAAAAAAACTGACCTTGCTTGACTTTTTCGAACCCTCATACCTGAAATATTGACCCGTGTCAATGGAGTAAATTTTCAAAAATCTGGAGAAGAATTTTCTATCAAACCGGGCGAATCAAATATTTTATGAGTCACTCCTTAATGTGAGTTAAGGTGAAGGGTAGCAAAAGAGGATGGTCACCCTAGACAAGCATTTGTTGGGGAATTTATATGTAAATACTTTTAATTGTGGGAACAACGAACGTACGTACAAAAAACTTCATTGGAAGTCTTCCCAGGTCTGCTGCCGTCATCAAATCCGTCCGGTTGGAAATTAAAAGCTAGGAAATGTTTTTCCGAGCTCGCCTTAAATCATCTTCATTAATTGTTGCTCAGAGTTGAAAGGCGAGGTTGGTCGTCCTTCCTGTCTGTCATCGTCAAATACGTTTTGCTTACGGATTTTGTGTATGAGATCAGCTGTGCCTCCTGCCAGGGTGATCATAATGGACGATTTACGGCCTTACTTTGAATCAATAAATAACATTTTGGAAGTCCCCACAAAATTATCGCGGACCATTAGTTTGTTGTTAAAAGTGAGTTATGACTTCAAGTAGCCCGCACGTGGAGTCCGTTGTCAACCTTCGAGAAATATTCCACAGAAGTTAATTTATTATAATATTTGTGTCTTTACTGTTTTTTTTTACTTTTTATAGTTACTGATATAAAGCTGGAATGAATTACCGGGTAGCCCCACATCCAATCAAGCGTACCCGAAAGTCATCCAAAATCGTGGTATCCTCAGGAGTCCACTTGTAAACTTGCTCGCAATGGGGAAGATTACAGAAATATTTCAACGATCACAAATCCTCCCTTCAGACTGGGAGATGAGGAGTCGGACTGAGAAACGGACTACGATCCGTGTGACAGTCTATACTGAACACTTTTGCGCTTCTAGCATCTAAAATATAATTGCAACACCAATTTGTGTGTATCGATATGTATTTTGATAAAGTTTTAAATCTACGAGATAAATACCATATTTGAATAAGGAACAAGGAATTCCCCTTTCACCATTGGATTAAAAAGGACAAAAAAATTCAATCAGCCATCGAATTTCCCAGGCAGCAGACGAAGGCTTAACTAAAATAAAGCCAGCTTAATAAAAAAACGCTTGAATTTGACCCTAACAATAAGGAATATGTCAAACAACAAGGAATTCTTCACTCTAATTTAACTGAAGTGAAGGGTCGCGTGTTGAATTTAATTCATAGGAAATTCTGCGCACCTTCTGATAAAACAAGCGCCAATCAAACCGTAACCGAGGCTTTATCTTTATCAGCTCTAACGTTATCTGCATTTACACAGCTGAGTGCATTCTGCCAATGTCAAAGCTACAAAACCGATGCCTGTACAAACCATGCTTTGTCTCCATTCTCATTGCCACATTTGTGTTTTGACAATTTGTTGCTCTCAATTGCTAAACCCAAAAGACAAGGAAAGAATTGTAGCGAAATTTGGTTTCTCAATTCTCAAAGTATTTCCCGTTTGAATACAGTTTTGCTAGTTGGAGTTAATTATCTGTGATTATTTGTATTTACGTAATAAGCATAAACATAAGCTTTTGGAAATGTTCTTAAGGATCGCCCTAATCGCAATTACTATCAGTGCGCTCGTCGAGGGCCGCGCATTGACGTTTAAAGACAATTCTGATTCGTCCAGCTTAGAGCTTGGTTGGGAGCCTTCACTGAGTGAAGAGATGGTCGACGAAGCTCCAATTCAATTAGTGGCGCCATCTGCAACACTTCCACTCATCTCGTGGGAAGACGAACCTGCCATCTTTGGAAGTGTCGAAGATGACTCTGATGAATCTGATTACCTCAATTGGCTAACTGCAAGCAAGCTGGGAGTTGATGTGAAATTGGACGCTGGAATAGAATCTGGACACGTTACAAGTGATCAGAAATCCCCAGGAAAAATACTCGACGAAAAATACGGTAACTTTTTAACGTCTGGCGAAGATTCATCGGAAAGCGATGAATACTAGGATTTTCAAAATGCGGATAGATTTACTCAAGGATTTATTTCTGGTTGTGAATTGAGCATTCCTTGAAAATAAAAGTTTAGTTTTTATTGACGGTGACTTGTCCCGTCAGAAAATAGCTGAAGAAGCTTCATCCATGTTTCGTGAATCAAATTATTTTTTCGACTAATTTCTGAACCAGTAATTAACATTCATAACGCATATTGTACCAAAAGTTGAATTCATAAATCATTCTAGATTACTGTAGAACATCATTATTTGTCATCCCACTAGTAATAATGCATAATATTGTTTGATAAAACAAACACTGCAGTGCAAATACATTGTTAGTCGGCATTAATTTGCAGCAGGGAAAGATAACAATATTTGATAATAAAATACTAAAGTGTATGAATTCCTTATATGTTTATCATATTGTTTTGATCACTACTGTTGTTTTTCTGAATCAGTGACCGGTGAGTGTTATATCCTGCAAAATAAAATTGAAAATTTATTCACCTGGGAAATCTGCTGTGGTAATATTTTTCTCGTGGTATTGATTCATTTTGATGACTCATAATTATTATTGTTGATGGAACGGTACATTGTAATTAATTGCTTATTTTAATTATGCATTTCGGAGAAAATCCACGATGACAAGCTTATTTCTAGCGAATGCCGATAATCCTTTTATCTAAAGATAAGACCTTAAAATGATAATCGCAGGAGTTGCCTTTTACTGTTAGAGCTTTTTTTTTGTACAAATATCTGACACTATATGTAGACTAGAGACCATAGGATTTTTAAACCGTTTGCTTACAATAAACTGTTTGTATTATAAAGTTACTCTTCATATGTTATTTATTGCTCTGACAAGAGGAGGATAGCATATAACTAATTATATAATTGGCTTTATCACCTTAGCAGCCTTGTTTAAAATGCACCTGAAATAAGTATACAAAGCTAATACAGGACTGGAAAGATGCAAAGAAACTATGGTATTTTAAGAAGTATGTCTGGTTTTGGGTAGACAATTGCTGTAATGTAATTACAATGATATGGGCTCCTTTCAGAAATAACAAGTCTCATGCTTTCCCTGAACCTGAGTCTAAATTTAGGCATTTGCTGTTGGCTGGGAAGAATAAATACAATGAAGGCCTAGAAATTATTCTTTTGCTTAGATATATGCATATATAGTAACAATAAAATATTATATTGCTGACGATGGAGTGACCACTGGAAATTCTCTTCAACCTTAAGCATTTCCTTGAAGTGCCTTAGGTGACACTTAAGGTATGTAGATATGTATGTATATAGATCTTTGTATGTACATAAGTGTATGCATAGGTAAGTTACCAAAACATTCGGTTCGTAGTTTATTGTCAGTAATATTCTCATTTGAAGACTGAACACCGCAAGGTCTGCAAATGTTTAGAACCTATTTACAGACGTACATTTTGTGATTACGTAAAGGAAATCTTGGAGAGAGCAATAATAATAATAATTATTATTATTATTATTATTGGCCAATCGTAACTACAAGCTACTAGGTTGCAATTGTGTACGTAGAGGGAGCTTTATTGTTGCTTTATCATTGCATTTATTTATTTCAATCGTTCACAAAATACATTTAGGTCCAGGTACGTCTATCATCCTTGCCTATCTTTATAAATGGAGACCCCTACTCCTCCTCACTGGAGTAAAGAAATTATTTGTACTTAATTTTTTTTATTCAAATGCTGCATCTATCACATTAGAAATCTTATGGAGAAACAAGAACCATTCTACATGACCTGGTCCAAGGAAGTTGAGCGATTGATATTTCATGGAAATGAGCAAGACCCTAGAAATGTGATTTTGTCTGTGGGATATCCAAACGAGCCCAAGCATATTTTTGTCCTTAGCCGAGCAATCCTCAAGTTGTCATCACCCCGTTTAGGCCAAATGTTGGAGAATGATAGTCCAAATTGTGACGGCGCCTACGAAATTTCTGACGTCACCCCAGATCAGTTTAATTGCATGGCTCTGGTAATAATTATTACAGATATGAGTATTTTTTTAAATTTCAAATTCAAGTAAACCCATCTCAACCAACTCTCAAACTCCCTTACCTTAACATTCATCTTCGCTTGCTATGTAAACCACGATCAGCTTTTTTTTAAATGGATGTATTTACAGCACATGCACCTTCAGGGCGATTTGGACATTGCATATTTTGCTTTAAAACGATATCAAGAATTGAAGGAAGTGGAGGATCTAGTTGCAGTCGCTGTCAAATACGAATTGTATGAACTTGTTGAGAAGATCAATTGCGAGTTGGTCGTCCTACTCCTTGAAGAATATGAAATCCGAAACCAATCCACTTGTTGTCAAAACTTTGATATTCTGAAAATAATGCTTTCCAACGACAGAATTTTAGCAGCAGCGGCCAGGAAATTTGTTTTCCGGTATTTGGTCTTTTTTTTACCAGAACTGTTTCATGCTTTCTGTTACTTATGTTAATTAAGTGTAAAAGACGTCATTGCATACCAGACTCATACTATAAGATTCGTGTAGTAATACTATATTAATCGTGACTTACAGAGAGTTTTATCTGAAATGTAGAAACAAATTAAACCCTTACATTTGTGGATTTATAGGTTCTGGGTTAATACGCAATGATCATATGAATCTTACAAACGAAAACTGTAGTTATTGCTAACATGTATTTGATTGGATGAATTAATTGGAACTTTTCAATTCACAGAGGTCGATTTTTGAACGTAGAAGTTGAGGGCAAGTCATCCGAACATATTTGCGGACATTTACGAAAAAGTTGTGTGGATCTGATGAATAAATCAAAGCTATGCATTTCAAGCAGGTTTGAATAAACTTATTGACAGTCGAATCATTTAAAATCTTCCGTTATCCTTGACACAATGAATTTCAAGTTAATTACAGGTTGCCCGAAATCCAAATGAAATATTAATGAGAAGGTTTCCTAATTTCAAAGCCATCACAACCAAACTGACGAGTTAGTAGTAGCAATTCCAACAGAAGTGAACAAGCAATCAATGGATGAAAAAACTGTTCCTGCAATTTTGCCATTGGCTAATACACAGGATATTTTAGACAAGTATTTGATGATATAAAATATGAAATCAGAATTATGATCAAGGCAGATTTCTTGTGTAGCTGAATTCCAAGTCAAAAACAGCGATATTAATATTACTTAAGAAGCAAAGCAACTAATTTTTGTATTACAGCGAGAGTGAACACATCGAGCTGAACAGATCAAAAGCAGAGTCTAGTAATGTTATTGATGAACTGCGAAGCCCAAATCAGACCACGAATAAGATCGCAATTCCAGAGGCGCCTGACCAAGAGAACATCAACCGATGTGAACAATCCCAAGAGATTTTGCTGAGCACCGTCACTATTATTGCCATAATAGTAGCTGTGACCGCTATCTTCATTGCTCAGATGCATAGACGAACAATGATCCAAGTCCAGTCCCACGTTAGAGGGAATCCTGTTGATGGAAATCCGAAAATGCTGATCCTAAATGATATGGCGGAAGTCGGCCGACAGCTACAAGCCTTGACAAAATTAACCCTTGAACATGACAAGTTTATGAAGTTGTGGGAAGAGAAATATACTCACTTCGAAGTAAAAAACAATGAGGACATAAAAACAATTAAGGATGACTTGACAGAGATTAAACAGGATCTAAGTGCCAAAATTCTCAAAATTGTATCTCCCAAAAGACAGCCTCAGAATGATTTTGGAGCAGACTCACAAACAAATAAGGAGGACAATTGGAAGCATTTTTTACAAGAATCACAGAAGCAAGGATCGGATTTGCTGAAGTCTGGAAGAGCAGGTCAAAGGGCTTGTGCGGTATTAATTCGTAAGTGAATGTTGTGTCGCCAAGAGCAAATTTTATTTTTGGGTTAAAATGTGTGTAACTTATGTAAAACTTGGGTTGTTGTAAATCTTGCTTTTCATGGAGAATGATTTTAAACTTTTTCAGTTTTTAAGATATATATACTCATCCATCTATACTCATTAAAGATTATAGTAAGTTTGATGTTTAATGACACATTCAACATTTATTTCATTTATCCGTAGGTAACTCTGCTTCTGTTAAACTATGGGGTCCGGTGACTTACCACTTACATTATAATCATCAAGAACTTCAGAGACTACCGAATTCGATTGCTCCGGGTGCCACAAAAATCTTTGGATTTTCCTATTCAACGTATGAATCATGTCCGAAATTATATAACTTATACCCTTAGTAGGACGAGCAAAATGTGATTTTAATTAGTATGTTCTTATCAATAAAAGAATTTGCTGCATGAGGTAACATTTGTTACATAAATTGTCCAATTATCTGTGTAATTTCTCCAACAGTGACATGCTTTTCGAAGTTATGAATTCCTTCGAAATACTTCCGGCCGAGGCAAATGGAGGTTTTGCATATCATGTCGGGGACGCCACGTTTGTTGCAAAATATACTCAACAATTAAGTGGGGGGAATTCCTTCGCCATCGGTTTCCTCGATAGAAATACAGCTCTGAAAAAACAGAGCCTGATCCGAGATTGGTCTAGAAATTCTGAAAATGTCAACGTTTTTAGCCAAGTAAGTTTTGTTTGTGCCTGATGGTGAGAGTTTGTACACGAGATTTAGTTTTTGTATCCTTTGTATTTAATTTAATAGGCATTTGAAGGTCAGGAAGCAACTGTGGCATTTCGAAATCTTCATGTGAGAGCATCAATTACAACGGGAAGTCGTGCGGTGCTCACTATTTGTATTTCCGATAATGATACGTAATATTAATTTATGTACCTGTTTACTATTACTCTATTTATTTATTCTATGTATATTTTTTACACTAATTATTAAATATTGCTTGTCACTAATTGATAATTTAGTATATGAAGTGGCTCAAAACTGACACTATATGCTTCACTCAGATCTTTTTATAATAATTCTATACACAATAGAAGTAGAAAACTTCTTATTGTTAAAATTAATTTTACAATTTTATATCAATAATATTATTTTATTAACATTAGCAGATCTTATGTATGTGCAATCACTCTTCTGAACGAACATCCACTTTAATTGATTTCAACCCGTTTTGAAATATTTATCAAACCAGACATTATAATACTCCAGATTTTATTTTTTAATCTTTACGGAAATATCAAGAGACATGATATGCGATTGTTCACATAAAAATGTGTACTAAAATAATGCAATAAAAAAAGGCAAAAACGAGCATAAAATTGTATGTCGTTGTGAGGGAAGATTAATTATATGGATAAATATAATTTAGGTTGTAAAGGCATTATCACTATTATATATTAGTGAGGTTCTCGGAATGTCGTTTCAGGGACTAAAAGAGTCAATTATTGCAAGGAACCCCGAGGGAAGGTGTTCACACACACACACAAAGTTTGTTCGGCTTGCGAGGAATTTGCATTCTGTTTCTTATTTATTAGGATTATCTGCACTTTACCATTATTAAATTTAACAATTAAGCGTGTCTCATATATTTTATTTTAATATATATCATGACATAGTAATTACGATTAAGAGTTTCTACTTTGGGGTCTGTAGTTTCTTCAAAAATCAAAAATGTAATACTGTATATAAATAATCCTGTGTCGACTAGACCTCCATTCCAGCACTTTCTTTATAGTACCTGTGAAGTGGGTCACTCCCTTGCATAAAGTAATTATATGTATGCGGAATAGATGCGGGCAAAAGGGCTTGACCCAGATAGGATCTATGAGAATCCATTCTAGTAAACTAAGTTGTCCCAGGTAAAATTACATTTGAAAAAATAATACTGTCGAACATTTTGTATCTTCCTAAAGATATATCTACAATAATTGTTTTATTGAATATTTGTATTATACGCACTGTACTGTACATAAATTACTTAAGTAGTGGTATTTATTCATTATTATTGTTTTTACTCTACATACAGCCAAATGTTTGAATTATTCGAGTATTCATAGTCATTTCGTAATTTCTGCGACATCAATTTGTCTCTCTTTTAAAAATCTTATCAATCACAATGAGTTGCCGTCCGGCGAGGAAATACAACTTATGGTTTGTTTTGTGTACGAAGAGAATCAACATAACCTTAAACACTGTACGTTATAGATTGCGCTGCTATTTTTCAAGCAATATCTCCAGATGTTTTAACTGTTTACTAGCTATTAATATATTAGATGCAGACGGAATGAAGGATAAGTCAAAAAAAATTCTTAAGTAACAAATTCTTCTGCTATTTTGCTACTAGCCATTGGACATACTATGTATGCATTTTTCTGATAGAAGAGCCCCACATGCTTCCTACCACTCGTAATTGTCTCCTTTGAGGGTCATGGCGCGGCTGTTTTCGGAGTAATATTGGTCATACCAAGAACGGAAGGCCTTGACTCCAGACTCTTCTTTGGGTACACATGGAGCTTGAGGATTCTTCTTTAAATTCCACAGTGGGACGTATTTGTATGCCTGAAAATCATAATTGAGTGTCGAATAAATAATTTATGGAAATACAAATAAAATAAAACTATGAACAAAAATCCAACAATAACATTGAATCATGATCATCAATGACTTTTATAAGTATAAGCAAAAGGTACATACGTCCGGAGGAAGCAACAAAGACTTGACCTTGACGATAACAGTGGTAAACCAAGATGAACAATACCAACGCTGTAAAACTTGTTGCGCCAATGGTCCCACTGGGGTTAAAGTGTACAAAACCACAAGTTTAAAACGTCCGAAGTCCATGTCTAATGTGAATTGTCCGGGTCCATCCTATAAAATTCAAAGCAGCCTCTTAATGCAATCTTTAAAACATTTATAGTACATTATGATAAATAAAGTATTGCAAATCGGTCCTTGACCTATTGTGAATTTACCTGGACGGCGTTAACAAGCGCTGACAGAACTTTAATTTTGCCAAAGAGATAGTAGTCGGAATGCATGATCATATTAATTGTGGTTTTGCCAAAAGAGGACTGAACAACGTTCTCAGCCTTGTGCTCACACGTCAGAAGATAATCTTTCCATGTCTTTTTAGTAACGTCGCTCCCCTTGAGCTTGTCCATGTTCTGGGCGTCGGGACCATTTTCACAGACATCCTAAAATAAATAATACACATCCAGATTCAATTCAATAATAGACGGACAGTTAAAATGCAAATGAAGAGAAAATAGATGCAGAGATGAGGAAATCTGAAAACATCGACGGTAATTAATTCAATGGGGATTTCACCTGAATATGAGCGTAAATCTCAAAGGATGAGCGTCCCCTGCATAGCCATTCCCCACTTTTGACCAAAGGATTTTCCGAAGGGGTATAACTTGGCTTCTCACCCTCAGCATGGTGCCAGAGGTAAATCAAACCACTTTGTTCCATTACAGTGTGCATTTTAAGGTGAACATTTCCAATTACTTTCTCAGCCTTTGCATAGGGAATATTTGTGAGGGCACCATCGCAACCTCGGAATTGCCAGCCATGGAATGGACATCCTATGCACTCATCCGCAACAACCCCACCTACTCCAAGATGAGCTCCCAAATGTGGGCAGTACGCATCTGATATGTACACTTGCCCACTTTTCCCTCTCCAGGCTGCCAGGTTCAGACCTGTAAAAATTTCAAATTCTTGAACCTTCACCCCAGAATTGTAATACAATTGTATAATTAAAGTATGGTTTCAGGCTTGTTAGTAATGATGCAATTAAATTGTCAGGAGCCCTTTAAAACCCTGAAAAATAACAATAAGGCGCGGTACGAAGCTTGTTAATTTCAAGTGCCTGAAAATTGGGTCAATATGAAATCGCAAGAATCCGCAAAATTTCCAAGATTGAAAAAAGATTGAAGTTTGAATAAAAACTACGTGGCTAAGATATCGTCGAATGTTTGCCGGTAATTGAAAAATCGTTTGAAGTTCACAAAAAACGTGTTCACTGGTTACAGAACACCCTGTGGAACAGAGAACATTTCCTCCCATTTCCGTTTATGATAGTGTTAATTTTCATCCTTGCAAAGAATACCAATATAAGTCTCATTGCTCTCAGAGATAATTACTCTTGTAGAGATAGACACTTTGAAAATACAGATATTAGAATAAAATTCCAACCTAAAGCACAGACTTCAGTGGCTCCACCAGCCTTGAGTTGTTCCGAGTGCAAAACAGCGAACCATCCGTTGGGGTAAGGTGGAGGAACTTTCCCATTTTTCCGTAAGGTCTTTAAACGATTGATCATCATCTTCCTCTTACCTTGCTCACCCGCCATAAAATACTCTAACTTTTCTTTTGTGTACTGAAAACACAAGAGTTGAGTCCTTTGAAGATTTTTGTAATCATTGTAAATATGGACTTTTCTTCCCAACCATTCTCAAATTTCTATACAGATATAGCCTTGTTAGTGAATGTATTTACCTTCGGAATATTCCAGTTGCCCAAAAAGAAATAAGTCAGGGCAATTACAATAATTGCTGTGATAGGAGAAGTAAAGGAAATAGCTGGGAGATCCGAAACCACAGTTGATTCCATTTTGCTGATTTTTATGGTCCTAAATATAACCAAAAATTTTGTTTCTTTTCAAATTTAGAGTATCTTATTTTGAATCCGACTCATACGGGGAAAAAGTGAATTATCTACTCAACCAAAGCCAGCGGAAAACTCAACACTTTGCTCTGGCATGGAAGCTTCGTTTGAACGCACTGGGCTGAAGGAGGAAAAATTATCAAGAAATAGAACAATTCATGTGAAATACTTTTCCGAATAGGCAGAGTCTTGTTCTAGTTTGTAACTTTTTATACAGATGTGAAAATACTTCGAGAATTTTCGAAACCTGTTTAATTACGGACATCGTGGTGAGGCTCACGTTGGCTACGTTCTAATGAACTAACTAAACCTATTATTGCCATGACTCATATGAAACAATAAAGTGATTTGTAGACGAGCATATAGTAATTAATTACTGCTTATATTTTTACTATATTATAGCATAAAATTGACTCATCAGAAGCTGAGATTCTTGCATTTGCACCAATAATAGTAAAATTCTCATCAGCCCAGGACCATGGGTGAGAAAGGTGGACGTTTGATGGTAGAATGGGTCCGCTCACATAGTGAAAATTTCCCTGAGATTTCTCATGCAAAGGAGTTTCATCCGGGCAAGAGCTTGAGTCAGTTAAAAATTAACGAGGTACAGTTGTAGCGAAAATTATGATGTGAGTCAGGCCTGAAATAGGACGGCATGACGGGAGGTGAGAAAATTTCCTAGTTTGGACTGAAATGCTTGCGTATTTAGAATTCCCGAAAACCAGTTAGCTCAGGTAACATAGACTACACGAGTAATAGATTTCTTGGAAAATAGCAAAAAAAGGGTAGAGTGACATGTGCAAGTCTGCTGCATTAGCTCTATTCAATCTGGAAGGTTCTCAGGTTGTATTTTTTTGACCCTTGGACTGCAAGGCAGTTGCACTTCTTTTCAGGACTGTTGAGCTGCAAATGGGAAATATTTTCAGGATATCCGTATCATCGTCGTTATGATCATGTAAAGCGTGCATCATTCAATGATAATCAGTGCTCACTTACTTCATTTAATATTAGTTGAAGGAGAGGCGAAAAACATGGTATATATAGTTCACACTCTCTATTATAGTACTCTTCAAGTCGTAAAATAGATCTATTTACGATATGTATACTTACAAGCTCGTAGGAGAAAAACCAGCATTGTGGTTAACGGGAAGAAGTCTAAATATCTCTCCACTTGTACAGTCAATATTCTTCAAGGGGATTTGTTTTTGTGAGAATACATTTTATTTGGCCTGTACACAAGTCAGGTACAGTATAAGAGTACCCCCAATAGCTGCAAGATTTGAATCATAAAGATGTGCACTGATACTAGATAGATATTTATTGGTCGATTCGGCCTTAGCCCTTACAACCTGTCAATTACAAAATAGCAAATTGAGTGCGCACTGATACGGATCGACTATAAACTATGCGTTCGCTCAATTTGGCTCCTATAGAAAACTTACTTTTTTAAGGTAGAGTAATATAGGGAGAGTGTACTGTAGTTTTCAGTTTTCACCATGTTTGCTATCTAACAGCAGAGTTGGAGGTTACATAGTGGATGGCTGGAATCCGTCATATGACGGACACCCTATGCATAAATCACTTATGTACTTACCAATCAGGGGCTCAACCAGTTTTTTTATCGGGGAAACCAAAGGCAGCACACAGAAGTCTACAGTCCATGGGTAAAAATAATTTCAAATCTTGTAAATCAATTCATTTTCTCTCATTGAGTTTAATTCGAGATGAGCTAATGAAATCCAGTGACTCAATACTGTAACTAAAAATAATTTCGGTTTGTTTGGCCAAGATGCCCAATCGTCATAAAAATTCAGTTGAAATAAAATATTCCCATATACGACTCCTATTTCAATATCTCCGGATCTCCAGATTTCTTTCCTGGTCAAATCGAAACATATCGTTGCAAAGGTTTCACGTCATAATCGTTAACAAAGATTAATACGTTTATCTTCATAAGGTTAACGTAAGGCGTCACCACACAGTGCGTCCTTGCAAATTTCTGATTAATCACTGCGAAGCCTCATTACCTTATTTTTTGTTTTTCTCTCCAAATAATAAGCCCTCCTTCAACTTTGTTCAGTCCAGATCTTACCCGAGTATTAAACGCGGTTACTAGGTACACGGGTAGGAAAAAACCAGTAAGTTAGTATATATACATAACTGCGGATTTTGAAAATTTACAAGCGCATACGTTTCTCAATTAATACATCCAGGCAGTTGTAATTAAATTTGCGTATGTACATGTTACCATGATTAAAACAATCGAAAAGGCCGGAGATATGATAAGCAGGGGTTTTCATATCTATTCCTCCCGCTTCCACTAGGCCCATATAAGGGATTACTAGTAAAAGCCCCGTGCTTCGCACAGGAGCAATTGCTTGTGTAAATAAATAGTGTAAATAATAAAAGTGTAAATGGCAATAGATCTCGTATCAAGGCCTGTCGAGAAGGCTTAATATTAATATCCCGCTTCGCCAGGCAAAGTAATCTCATATAAGACGTGAACTATTAACTGTAAGACTAACAATTCGTTTTTATATAGGTAGTTGGCAATTCATATTATTTATAATATTAATAATATATATTATATATATAATATAATTATTTTATTTATTCATTCAAAATATTATGGGGCAACAGCTTCCGGCCCAGTAAAGTTTTCTCTCAAACTCAATATTTGGCTATACACGTGGAATTTAACTAATCGCTTGATCAATTTAATACCAACGTCGTTATTAAACCTTGCTGTTGCATCACTGTATGGTGCTTCACCCCTTAGTGGATCAGCACAACGTGCTGATCAAATATGATTTTTATGTTATTATAATTTGTATATAGATCCGTTGTACCGCAATATTGTAACTGAAGCCTCAGACACTGGACGCACTGATTATTTAAAATAGAAAAAATGAAAGGATTTCATATTAGCGCAGCACATTTAACTTGCTATAGTTACTGAAGTCCATGGTTCCTACAATGCCTACAAATCAATCCTTACTTCCTAATGATATTTTTAGGGATATAAAGATCAAAACTCTGGATGCTAAGGCTTGTAATTATTCTTCCTATTTAATAAGAATCCCACACGAATGTGAACTAAGTTCAGCCATTAAAATTCTCCTCTTATCAAATTATTCAGTGCTGTAACCGAACGTAGTTTTTCTCACTACGTCTTAATTTAATCCAAATCTGCTGATTTATGTCTAATGTTTATAATAATTATGATTAGCGTTTTTAAGTGATAATCTAAAATGGCGTAATATTGCGAGCTATCAGTATGCTGCAAGCAGTTGGTATATGCCGAGAAGATCAGCGAGCTGAGCGAGCTGAAAAACCTCTCCACTGCGACAGAGTTTCAGCTTTCAGCCCGCTCTACTTCTCGGCTTGTTGTATATACCACCGACTTGCTTGGCTATATAGTGAAATAATATAGTACATACCGGCTTGGCTTGCTATATAGTGAAATAAGCCGGGAAGGTTTGAATTCGTGAAATAAGCCGGGAAGGTTTGAATTGTACTACAAACGCGCGAAGGTTTAAATCAACAGAAGTGCTCAATAATAATAAAGGATGACGTAAAATGATACGTATGATTCCCCCATTTTAAAACAAACATGTTTCACATTTTTCAAATTTTGTTCATTGACCAAAAATTTTGCAGATTTTTTGAGGATTGTAAACATTACAATTTTAAATATATTATTTTTTGACGCAATAATATAATTGTAGAAAATTTCATGGGTTTTCCAGGGAGCTATCCGACAGGTGACTACCTTGAGAATTGAGAGCATGAACCCTAATAAATCAGGTTTGGTAAATTCAGCTTCAAGAGCGAAAAGGAGAAAGATACTGAAATAGAGGAATTTTTGAACTTGCTTTATTTCATGGATGGTCTGGTTTTCAGGAAAATGTTTTGAGCGCTGTATTTTTCGAAAATTTTGGAGGGATTCATCTGCATTTTTCAAAGTTTAAATTATTCTCATGAACTAGGAATGTGTGTCAAAGATTATAAATTGCTTTAAAGAGCTATAAAATAAGTAATAAAAATAAATACTTTTGTTTTTTAAATCTCGCCTCGCATTTTTAGGTCCTGAAACAACCTGAATTTTAGGTCCCAAATGTTTTACTTAGGAAGATTTTATTAGGCTCGAATGAATACCCATGAAATTCGTTACAAATGCTGGGACACAGAGTTCCGAAATGTTTTTATGGAGGCTGAGCGGTTCATGAAAACCATGCAAGAACAAACTCCTTTTCTGCATATTTCTTCCTAATGTTCTTCAAACTGAATTTCCCTTATCTTCCTGAATGTTTCAACGGGTCATGCACAAATTTCTACCGCAGGGTTCTGTTGGATAGCTCCATGGAAAGCCCATGAAAGTTTCCATAACTTGCATCAAAAGATATGAGTAAAGTATAATATTATCAAAAACAACAACTTTGCTTCATGAGTTTGACGACTATGACAGAAATTGTTGATCTGTATTCGTCAATGAAACATCGGGTGTTAAAGCAAAATTATGAGAAGTTTATCAAGAATTTATAGTCGGTGAATTATGTAGATGCATTTTTGATTGAAATTAAAATTATCTATACAGTTTTAAACAAAATGTTGTAACACACAACATCCGTATCTTCAAAATCATGCTCCCTGAAAAAATTGGTTGCTTGTACAGATTGAATGGGAGACTAGATCCATTTGCACCACCGAACGTAGCCCATATGAAAATGTGACTTAAAATTTTGGTTCTCCCAGGTCTTTTCCAGATTTACTAAAATTTGTTTAATTGTCCCGGGTTACAGAAACCTCAAGCAACCCCTAATAGCACACATCAGTCACTTTTGCGCATAAACCGTGCAAGTACTGTAACGCTAAATGGCGTACCGTTTTGGCCATCTTTTTTGAGGAAAATGCTCAAGAATGCAGCGCTAAAACTGCGCATTGGTGATGCGTATTTTAGGCGCAATTAACGCAAGCTCTTTGTTGCGTTTACTAGCTGAATATTTATATGCGTGGTTTATGCTTTTTATGAACTATGCAATCTGGATACGAATTCATAGATTTTAATATTTACAGACTTCTTTTTATTCAAAAATATCAAAACAAGGAATACTTACGAATTTCTCACAAGAAATGTCAAAAGGAAGTAACACACATTTCTGAAACAAATCCGTAACGTTGCAACGATGCGGATTTGAAAAAAGATTGGTAGTCTTAACAATTTTTAAAGTATCACTCCTCACTGGATAATCTTGAACTTGCTCTAATCTGATAAATGACTGATATTTGATTACAATATTGCCATTGTTCGATTCAGATACATCTTTAATTTTAATTAACTTACCATCATGCGTATAAAATATATTATCGCCCCATAAAGAGCTCACAACTATTCCTTTGTACAAATATTTAAACTTGCTTAAAAATCTATTCGGTCTTAGGTTTGCTAACAAAGTACTTTTGTGACTATCTATTTCAGCTACTCTCTTAATAACCTGCTGCACGCAACTATTTTTTTCTAAGCATATTTTTGAGAATTTGTAAGTAATTCTCAAATGGAAAAGCGCTTATATTATCAAGACTCCCAAACTTTCTACAATCATCCGCAATATGAATCATCGAATGAAAATTATAAGTGATTATTTCTGACCCGTATAACTCTTTAGCTTCAGTGACAAAGCTGTGGAGGAAGTTTTTAGCAACAAAATTCACATCCCTTTCGGAACATTTAGGGGACAAAAGCAAGAACACTGCACACTGTAGCTTTAAAAAATGTTTGTATTTCTGCGATTGTAAAAACGGTTTCAAAATAACGATTCCCGTATAAATTAAAAATAAACGAAATTCAGTTGCTTTAAAATGGTCGAGCTCCTTTAAACTTCGCGATTTCCGTGAAAACTCTGACGGAATATACAATTTCAAAAACTCAAGGTGCTCCGACATTAAATCAATTTGATTACGTGACAGCTTATGGCTCTTGAACGATTTTTCGTGTCCAGTCCATATCTTCAGAAGCTTTTTAGTTACGCCAAGTAAAATTAAGTGCATATAATCTAAGGGGAAATCACTTACAATTCCGAAATTCAGGCTACACAATATTGAAGGTCCTAAGTGGTGTTCAGGATCAGTCATCCTTTTAAAGCTTTCATCCGTCCTAATTTCAGAATTTTGATCAAGAAAAACCACTCTACCTTTCCATTCTCCTCTGACGGTGCATCTCTCGCAATTGCTATAACCAGAATGTGTTTTAATATTTTTTAGAAAAGCCCTGGCCGGAGCATCGGCTATTATACACTTTAATTTAAATGCGTACTTCTGATCTTTAAACATAATCCCTTCGGTTTCAAGAACAGAACATTCTTGAACGAAGTCGTGTAAAAAGGAGGTTGAATCGCTAGGCTTCGTATGACCTGAGTAAATTGCAATTATAAATGGGGATTGCGAAAGTTTAAATAACATTCCTAATATGGGCCAGAACTGAAGATTGCTGCTGTGACTTAATGGAACACCATCACAGCTAGCTACCAAATTCAAAGTTTGTGTTGGCAAATGTCCATAATTTTCTAAATATTTCAATAATCCTACCTGTATACCGAAATAATGATAATGACCTCCACATTTTATACTAACAGATGTAGATCTAGGAGTCTTAAGTATTGTTCTGGCGTCAGTATGAATACTATTATTTACATGAGATTTCAATATTTTCAAAAGATCATTTAAGGCTACATGTGTAATTTTGTGATTAATGGACCATTGAGCTAATTCGTTCTCTAATATAGCGGAAATCGAATCGGAATCTCTAACTTCAGAATTATCATCACTTTTGCTTGAGTTATGTTCATTACTCTCACTTGTAAAATTGTACAAAAAATCACTACATTCAGACGACTCAGTATTCTGCTGTAGAACCGCGTTGCTGATTATATTACAGGTTTCACTTCCTTCGAGAATGAGCGGGGAACTTTCTTCTAAAATACTTTCAACTTGAATTTCTTTTAATAAGCTGCTGACCTCTTGTGCAATGTGCCTTCGCTTTGTTCTACTACATTTGATCATTTTTGAGTTAATTGGTTTGGTACACTTCCAGCTATTAAGCTTTTAGAATTCCGAAACCAATTTATGCAAACACTTTTTGCGCAGTCATCAGTCAAGTCCGGGAAACGCTTTCTTGAAGCTTCTGAAATTTGTTTACATTACTTGTCTAGTTTGATATTTTCCTTAAATTATTGGTTAATAATATTATTAACATATTAGTTACCTGTCACAGCTTTGCGTAGTCGCAGCTTTTCAAACTCAACTTTGGAGTGCTTTCCACTCCAATTGATTAAACGAGAAAGTTCTGGGCTTAATACTTTCTTCAGAATTTCGCGAATAGAAGCCTCGCTCCCTTTCCCACCAATGCGAAACAGATAATTCTTCTGTAAAGAAATTATATTTTTATATTAATTTTTATACTTATGAAGTATTATCAATTTTAGTCGAACATTATTCATCCAACATTGGTTACTTCTGAGGGATACGTTTACTTACAAACTTAATAAAGTTTTCACGATTATCGAGCCAGTTTTCTAGATCGTCAAGGTCTCCTTTTGATAGCAGGGGAAGGGTTGGAAATTCGGAATCACCTTCGAAGTCCTCTTGACTGGCAAGTTGGAGTCTTTTAATTGCTGAAATATCAGTTTCAATAGCTGCCAACTTGGTTAGTACCACCTTGTAGAATCCTGCAAACAATTTAACGAAATCACACTAAAATATTCCACACATTCAATCACAATAGTGCATCTTATTTTTTATTTATGGAAATTATATTATACATACTGCGATTTTCAGAGATAATTTTCTCCAGTTGTTCAGAGTTTCCACGCGCTTTACTTGCAGGTCCTTGAACTAAAAGATTATTCAGGTACAGTATCTCCGAAAATATATAATAACGTGATTCCTCAATCACTAATGTTGTCGGCTTATCATTTTTCAATAAATCCTCATGTTTTCAACTAAATTAAATGCAAAATTCTAAGAAATCAAATGAATTTTACCAGTAGTAAATAGTTGAAAATTCTCCGGCAATGTTTGTGGAATTGCTACTGACGTTTCCTGAAATGAAGACCTGTAATCACTGACACCCAAACTTGCAACCGAAGTACTATCATTGGAGGTGGTAGGAGTCGTATTTACGATTTCCTCTTCATTTGGCTTCGACACAGTCGCTTGATTCAAATATTCTAATTGGAATCCAGGAAATTCTTTTCGAGTTCTTCTACGTACCGTTAAATCAGTCTCGGTTTCTGTCCAATCTGAATTAAGACGCTCATCCTCCATGAGAATATCAGCACAGTTACTTGCTCCATTGTATGTTACTGTAATTAATTATAAGATTTCTTTGACAACTAAGTATTCCTATTCCTAATGAAACGTAATGAATTAGTAAAATAATAATACCAACCGCAAGTACATGAACTTACCGCATTTTTTTGATACTTCACAAGAATGTTTTGGCCAGTCATCCTTAGCTGGCATCAGTGATTGAATCTGCTTCCTCAAGGATAGGCCAAATTTCAATGGAAAAGAACATGAAGTTTCCGATGAATTCACCCAGCTAAAAGGAACAACTTCTACGGTTTTTTCCTTTGGAAATACAACCACCCAGTAAGGCGTTTCACCGGCTGAATTACTCATTAAGAAAACTGAAAGAATTTTATTTCAGCAAGTCTGTTAAAATCCTTAATCTTGACAATTTTAAGAACACACAAAGCGGAGTCAGGGATGTGTTGCACATAGGACTGTTGCTTCAAATTGTGGTTGATTATTTCTGTTAGCTTCGGCATGCTGTACATTTGTGCAATGCGCATGCCCGCAATTCCAGAATTGGCGCTTTATGGTTAGGCGTCAAAACAACGCATTTTATGCCAAGTTAAAAAATGCGCAAACAGATTACTGCATTTTTGGCGCCTATTTAATGCCCGTAAATTGACGTAGGAATTGTAGCGCCTAGAAGGAATATAATATGCGCACAATAGTTTGCACTTGCATAGTTTCTGCACTGCACCGTATTTTATGCGCAGTTTAGATTGACGTGTGCTATCAGGGACGTCATGTTTTTTTCAGAATGCTAATTTGTTTAGACGATGTTTTGACGTTTGTTTGAGGACCCTTTATGGCCTTCCGGAGTGCTTTTGATAGGTATCTACGTTGATTATTGTGGGCATGACCAGAATTACTCCAATCTTGCTCTGAATATTTTCTTCTCGTGACCGCAATAAGCAAAGCAGAAATCTATCAATAGTTAATTCCCTGGAAAGCCCTTAAAATTTCCTACAGGGCATCAAAGCATTTGCTAAGAAAAATTTCGTGTGAATAAAATTTTAATAAATTGGCATTCCAGAAAACTTCCATTTGCTTGACGTTTCTGAACCCGGTGACCTCAAATGTTGACCCAGGTCAATGAAGTAAATTTTAAGGGAGTAAGAGAAGAATTTTCTACAAACTGGGGGAATCCAATATTTATTTTATGAGTCACTCCCCTATGTGGGCCTGCGGGCTAGAGAGGAATGTTACCCGTGATAAGATATTGTTGGCATTGAACATTGGTACACACAGTCTTCATACTTAAAGCCTGGATGGTTTTGAAGATAAGATTATTAGTCAGTCAAACTCCTTTGAAGTTAAACATCGCCCCTTCGAGGTACACCCCCCAGGGGTGCCATAAATCGTTGTGAAGTGACGATTTTTAGATTATTTAATTTAATTTAAAATACAGCTAGATAATGTGAGTCTTATCTTCTTTCTGAATTGTTTATTGAACTGGGACCTTTAGCTCCGCTTCGCCCCTAAGATCCAGAAAACTTTTGGTTCGGTTCAAGGATATCACACATGGAATGTGAGGCATTTGTTGACAAAAATAACCTAAACTCTATAAAGTGAACATCAGGCGAAAAGGCGCGTATTTTGAAAGTCGCACAAAAGTACCCCACCATCCGGATAATTTTAATAAACGTCATAATAATTTAATAATAATTATTCAAGATTTTTTCCATTTCATTGGGTTCTGACTGGACTGACAGTTCCTTCTTCAGATCTGTTAATATTAATTTATTAATTATCCTCGTAAATCCCGAGTGTTCAAGGAGAGGTTTCTTGTTAGTTGCAATTATTGAACTTCTTGGAGATTGATTCCCTGATGTTTAAATATTTCTATTCTTGCGGATTGCCGTATTGTCCAGCTATAATTTTAACAATTTCATTGATTAACGGTTACGTTGTTAAAAGCTATTTTTTGTTCGATAGCAGAGCATTTACTTTGAAATATTTTAAAGTAAACCTGTGGTAATTTTTTTAAATTTTGTGTTGAGGTGATTTAAATGTAAGTAGTGTTTGCGTACTTGCGTCTCAAATTATTAACGCGTCTATTCAGTTTTAAATAGTTAAAAAAAAAGTGTTATTATCCAGAAGATTTGTTAATTTAAATTTTGAACCTTCAAGAGACAACGAGGTAGGAAGTTTCTAACTCCATCATAACAGTACAAGAATTAAACATCACAAGATTCAATTAATTGTTTGCAAACAATTGTTACGTGTAAAAATGTTTCAATTTTAAGTAATTAGTTATAATGTTGTAGTAATGCATGTTTGGCTTGGACTAAAGGCGCTAAGTATTACGGAAGACTGTTGTCGTGTAATTATGTACGTGTAATTATTATTGTTAATTATTGGGATAATTAAAGTGTAACTCTAATTGTTAGTTTTTTTGTTGTTAATTAGGTTGCTTAGAAGATAATCGGTATACAGCGCAAAGTGTTGAAATTGGATTATTATGAAATGCAAAAGAATCATCACAAGTGCAAGAGCAAGACCGTTGTTGTGAGCCTTAGTTATTATTCCGTCGGATTGTCAGGACAATGTACAAACTAGTGTATTACAAATAAATATGTCATCCGAACCAAGTACAAACTTTCAGTTCCTCACAAGACCCTATGATCAATCAGATGCAAATACAAAAAAACTCCGACTTCGAAATTCGAGTGAGTTTATGATTGGAATTATTTTTGTGACCTTGTTGTCTGTAATCTTTGATCATTTGAATCTTTAAAGGCTAATCCGCTTAAAATAGTTCAAAGTTTTGCTGGATTGCTCCATAGCTAAAGTTGCAGAAGAACGTAGTGATGCGTTACCTTGGCCCCCTCCTACTGAATCGGTTCCATTAACGAATGGTATCTCAGTTCCTACCTTTGCTGCTATTATGGGCTGTCAAGATAAGTTATCTGCTTTGGCTATCGGAGATGAGAGGGTGTTGAAAAAGTTTTCTCAAGTTCGCTACAATTGTCAGCTAATTGATACTTCAGTTTCTTGCGTGCCTGCTACTAATTGTGCGGCTACTTTCCCCCGGTATCCGATGCAGGGTTTTGTACGACCATTCAGGGAAGAATTGCAGCCAATCAATCGCGGAATGTTTTCTTTCCCGGGTCCTTCCATTCCACAGCTACAACGGTCTACACCATCTCCAGTTGGCGTTTTTTGGGATATTGAAAATTGTCAGGTATAATTATTAACCGGTGTAGAAATTTTAATAAGTTTTGAGTATTTCCTGTGTTGAAATTCTAAGGAAGTAATACAATTGCTGTCAAATTCATGAACTGCAAAAACATTAATGGATGCATAAATTTGAAATTGTGCACAGATCCCAAGGGGAAGGTCGGCATTGATTACTGTACTACGTATTCGTGAGAAGTTTTTTACTCGCTTTCTTGAGGCCGAATTCGTTTGCGTCTGTGATATACGGAAAGAATCGCCAGTAGTTATACAGGTACAGATACAATTTTTGTTGATACTATTTTTACTGTGCAGGTACAATTTTACCTGAATTGTATAGTAAACGTTTTACACGTTCTATTGAAATGCATCGAAAGACACTATACACAGGCACCACGAAAATATATTTTTTACATTAATTTTACAGGAGTTAAATGATGCTCAAGTCAATGTGGTTCATGTCGCTGGTAATTCAAAGAATGCAGCTGATGATAAACTTCGACAAGCTATGAGAAGATTTGCGGATGTCCACACTTCGATTATGCCAAAAGATTCTACACCAGCAACCATAATACTAATTTCGGGTGATATTAATTTCGCGTCTGATCTCTCAGATCTAAGATACAGGTTTTACTCTTAATAATTTCGTTACATTTAAAATGGTTTTAACTCCTAGATGCTGGTTGGTTCAGTAGTAGCTTTATGCTTTCGTTTTATTGTGCTTCCTTTCATAAGTAGTGGGTAATGTATTCTGATTTTACACGTGCTTTAAATTTTTAAATACTTTTAATTGTTATTGTACCAGTCCTGCTAATGAATCTATTTTTACAGCTTAGTTTTTTGTTTTGCTTTGTACTAGTCTCGCAGAAAATAAATCAGCAACACCTACAATATCAAGTAAAATTATTTAACATTACTGACCTATCAACAACAGCAACGAATCTTTTTGCTATCATTCTATATGTTCTTTCGAGTGAGGAATAAATGTTGTTAATAATTTGTAATATTATTATCATCATTAATTATCATTTTCATTCAGCCGTTATATTTATGTCGTCGCACGTAGATTTTTGGTATCCGAGCTAGATTTTTGGTCAAGAAGTGCTTGGAAATTTTGAAGTAAATTGAAATGTTAAATTTTGTCCATATGCAGTTACTGTACTGTTTTTGAGTCAAATGTAATAAGTACATATATGTACAACTCTGTTCAAAACAAAATAGGTTCAATTTCTCCTCTATTGCTCCTCAGAACTCCAGCGTTTCGAGTGCGGAGCAGGAAATGTGTGTGATTAGCAGCTTTTTGAGTATGAGTTACACCTCAAAGTCAATCACTCCGTTCTTGAATTTTAAGCAGATGCAAGTTCGAGTAATTAGGGTTCATGGTTTCAGGATGGTCTTGTCTTTACGTTGCCTAAATGCGTTTATTTTTAATACAGTAGTGTAGCACTTTGAACTTAGAAGTTACTCGTGTTTCAAGTTTGCCAATACTCCAACCCAGAAAACATTTTAAATCAATTTGGATAATGAGTTCGACAGTACTCAAAGTACAGTAATACAACATTATAATTACTAGTTCTCTAGACTCTTCATAATCTAATGTATGTCTCAATTTAAAATGCTAAAATTGTAATAAGTAGCTCCTAAGCAAAATCGGTCCTTCCACAAGGTTTCAAATGCGGGTCAAGGAAATTCAAGCATTGGCAAGTGTTTTAAGATGCATCTATGCATCTTGCTACTTCAGAATGCCAATTTAGCTCATGTGGAAGTTTCAACCTTTAAAAAAACAGACTAAAAAAACAGAATTACTAATTTTCTAGTAACTCTGTCCTCATGCTGACATAAATGTTCACAAGTAAAGTATACCCCACCGCAACACCTGTATCTTGCTATAATAAGCACTAAAAAACATCAAATTAAATTAATTTTAAATTAAATCCCCTCATTAGCAAGCTCTATATTTAGTTGTTTACATGTCCAAGTTACAGTGCTCTCTTGAAATAAGAGACGCCCTTACAAGAGGATCGTCTCAAACGTGGCTTTCCCCTTTTTTCCCAATTTTTGGTTCCTCATCTAAGAGCTCTCTAGCCTTCTAGGAATTAAGTTCCCCAGGAGTGCTCTTTCAGAGACTATACATTAATGCTTATATCTCGCTTTCAGGTACCCCTTGTAATGGCACCACTATAGATACTGCATTAAAAAAATTTACCCTGTACTCTGTACCACAGTGCTAATTTTTCTCCGTACGTTATTATATCACCTCGACCTTTTACTATTTACACTGAAATTTACTGTAAAAGCTATTGTCTATTCTCTTTTTTAATCCCTACAAAATACTATCAAAGAACAAATTGTTTTTTTGGGTAAAAATATATCTGATTTTGTTTTTTTGAAAATTTTAATTATGATTTACTTCAAGGTAATATTTTTTATGAGGGCGTATTTTACAGTAAAAGAAATTTTGCTATTTTTAGGGGTGCTTTTATAAAGGGAGTTTCCTGTACTTGTAGAATACTCGTACAAACTCAAGCATAGCTCTTCTTACAATTAGCTCTAAATCTTTACCCTCGCGAATCGAGTTAGAATGAAATGATACGCTTGCTTTTGAGTAGAGTAAAAAGACACATGCGGATTCTCATGTCAATGAGTCAATGCTAAAAAAGGCTGCGCTCCTGTCTTCGCTTATGGATTTTGTTTTTGCAGAATCCTGCGAGCGCCAAGGCCAAGAGTGATCCGTCAGTTGACTTTTTCCTCATAAGTCATCAACTCAACAAGTGAATCTTGCTGATTGTTTGTTGTTGCATCGGAAAATCCGTCAGTGAAGCCCCAACTATAGTTTTCCGATTCTTTTCTTTTACTTTTTTACATTTTATTCCCCTCATTATTGACTTTATACTTGAAAGAATTATTTTTCAAACTTTAAATCAAATATTTTTGCACCACGTTTGAGTTCAAGCGTTGACTGTAATTTCATCAAATACTAAAGCACTCAAATCAGATAATTAATTTCAGTTTTGCCTCCTGGTGACATTTTCATTGTGTGTAAATTTTATATATGTATTTGTATTTTTGACATATTCAACTGTCTTTTCCTTATTGGGGGTTTTCCAATTAGTCATGAATGGGACATTGAGTCGAGGACTCTTTTGACCTTATGTTGACCCGTCTATTAGTAATCTCCAAAGTGTGGAAGTGCTCCCGAAAAAGCTGTTCATCGTATTCTTAGCCATTTCTATTCTAGATTCGTGTCCGGATTTTCTAGAAAATTTCAATTCCTTGAGGTATTTCCAACTGGGTCGGAAGATTTCTTCAAGCCAGAGCGTTTTGAGCGTATAGTTTCAAAGTTTGTTGCTTTTTTTGATTATTTAAAATTTTTTTTAACTGGACAGTTTAAAACTTGTTTTAATTCTTATGAAATTAGAATGTTAGATAATTTTTTGTAAAGGCTTTTCGATGATTTGACGTGCTTGTAACATATTCTAGAAATTTTGTGGTTGCTTGCCATCAGCAGAAAAAGAGCTAGTAGATGTAATGTTGTTTTAATTAGTTAATTGTTATTGTTGGAACAGGTTGGAATTTGTTGGGGTGATAATTGAATTTAATTGTTATTTGTTTTTAATCCAGGAAAAGGCTATATATTATTTTACTTCACAATAAGCACGCTCCGGAAGCGCTCCTGTTGTGTGCCCACGAGCATTACGACTTTCACTCTCTGCTTGGTGACCTGCCTTACCGATCTGTGATAAGAGAAGATTTTGACGATTTCGGAAGAGGTAATTACGTGTGGGTTTTGAAGAGGATATGAAGTTATTGAAGTTTCTAACAACAATAATGTCACTAATGATACTGTGTAATCTCAACTTATGTTCATTTGTATTTTTGCACTTCGAACAAGTTTGTTGGCGGTGATTGAAACACCTCGCTGGTGTTAATTTATGGGAGAACATATTTGGAATATATTTAATGTCATTAAAATGATAGAATGGTATAATTTAGCCGTTATTTAATATAGTTTTTGATGTTTCCCTCCAGAATTACCTCGTAAAGGAGGTCACTTCCCAATGGACGTGGTGGTGAGTGAGCTGCCATTGATGAAGAATGTAAACAAGATCAAAACTAGACTTAAAAAACTCAGCGACAATTGCGGGGGCAAGGTTATGAGCATTCAGGGGCAGTTTGCCATACTTCGGTTCCCAAATAAGGAAGCTGCCTTGAGGTACTTTGAGTTACTTGTAGATTCTAAAAATATTTTAGCAATTGGTAGTACTCTCCTTCAAGTGATATTGAGTAGCACTTAGCATGTCGATTTTTGCGTCATTATTTAAATCTCTGTATTGTGACATCCCAGATGGTTGTGAAAACATGTTATTATTATTATTTTAAATGATTTGATGCATTAACCATTCCGGGTTTGTTAACATAGTCAAGTAGGCAGGTAACAAATATTGTTGGAATAGGAAACGTTCCGTAGGGAAAAGCAGTTGTGCAACTGAAGTAGTAATTAAAGTGTGACGGAAGTGTTCTGAAGAATGCTAAGAATTTTAAAAACACTCTTCGAACTGAACGTATCTTTCCAATTGATTGGTGGCGTCTGATTATCCCGTAGTGCCTGCAGATTGCTCTTTTGAAATTGTTGGATAATTTATTATGAAATGTATAATCTTTGAGTTCTTGAATGTACTAAATGTTTCATCACAGACATTCCAGAGTATGCTACCCTACTTTTTGAAAGTTATGCATTTGCTGCTAGATTTCTCCATTGGAGTTACAACTGTATTGGTGTTTGTTATAGGAAAGTAAATTGTATCTTATCTTGCCGAGAGGACCTCACGGACTTATTAGTAACTGTTAGTATGCAAAGAATGCAAATTTTCTGCATCCCTATCATCCGACTCGAAGAACATTCTGTAATTCTGTATAGCTTCTGTTGTGTACGATGATAAAATCTATCCCCTCATTGGTCTGGGCATCAGTCTTAATAGTGTTGTACGGTACGACTATTGTCCTATCGTTAGTTGCGTATAAGTAGTTTTAGGAAGGAATACAGAAAGTTCCTTTAAAGAGATTCATTTTTACTGAATCCAGTTTATAGTTTTGAAAATTTTTAAACTTGTACTTTTATACTTCATCCATTGTAGTAGCCAACACGGCTATTTTGATTTTTAATTAAAAATAATAGTGCACGCAATTCGGAAATTAGTAAGCTTGTATCCTAGTGATTGTAGTATTCGTCAGTAGTTTCCAACTGTAAGAGCTTTTCTTGAGTGATTGCATGAATAAATAACCTGAATCTCAATATGTAAATTTCTCTGGTGACTTTTAGATTAAGGATCCATGTAAAATTGTTGCAACTGATTTGTCTTTCTTTCCTTATTTCTTTTTGTATATACAGAGCCACAAAAAGGATGAACGGCGAGGACGTGTTTGGTTCTAAGATTCGTGTGCTGTATTCATCACAAGTGGAAGTTTCTCCTGTTCAGCAGCAGCAACAGCAGCAGTCTATGGTACAACTTCCCCAGCAGCCCATCATTGGAATAGCAAGCATGACCGGCGGCCCTGCTATGACAGCTGTGTCCCCTCAGAACATCATGCAACAGTACAGTAGTAATAATAGCCAAGGGAAGAAGAAGTTAGGCTGGAAGCGATCGGCTACAGCCATTGAACAAAGTTAGTAGTGCTAATAAATAATAAAGTGATTATAATAATTATTACAGTTTTAATCGTAATTATTATAATTAATGTTCTTTAGTTTACATTACAAGTGTTATTTTATTGTAATTGTAAAAGATTGCATTTTTAAGCCTTTAATTTCGCTTGTAGGTTCTCATTTGGACTATTCCACATTGAAAAAAGAAGTAGCCGCGTTACTCCAGGATGTTCCAAATCATAGCCTTCCGCTTTTCAAATTCCGGGAGATGTTCGAGCGCCGATACCGTCGGTCGGTTTCTTCCTATGATTTGTACAGAATGCGTGACGTCGTCAACATTTCCGAGAGCTCCTCATACTCTTCCTCCAGCTCCGCATCTTCGTCGTCAACATCTGGCAGGAATATCTCACTTTGTCATGACTGGGTTCACAAAGTAATAAGTACCTACTTTCAGAATCTCTTTATGCTCATGACTGCGTGCGTTCGAATATGCAAAAATGTGATAATAATTTTGTTATGGAATTTGTATGACTTGTTCAATTATATGTGCACAATTACAGCAAGACGATCTCGTACTATTCTGTAAGCTTCACCCTCCGAAATTGCAAGGAGTTGACAAATGCCGGACGGGCTGGGCTGAGAAAGAAGTAACTCCTCCTTTACCCGTTGTCATGATTGATTTAAAGACTTTGGCCACTCGTGTTCATTCGATGTTACATTCCCATAATGGATCATTACCTATATTGAGGTAAGAGCTTCGTGGTATACATTTCAGTTATATATTAAAGGATACAGATAAAGACAAGTTATATCTGTATATATCAAAATCTTACTTGGTTCTGTAGCTTTTTGGACTGTTACGAGTTCGCATTTGGTGCCATTGATTTAGCCAACGAAGGAAACGGGGTTCCGCTGGAGCACCTCATCACATGTGTTCAGGGGGTTGAGATTGGGATTGCAGAAAATGGCATGAAGCGGGTTCAGTGGAGTGAGAAGTCGGAGGTTGAAGTCAATGCACTAGGTAATTGTTCTAGCTGTTTAACAATAAAAAAGAATTATCGAATCTTCTATTTTACAATTAGGAATTTTATGCTAACATCGATGTTATTCGATTGACATGGTGGTTCTTGTTATTTCACTCGTTTATTCAGTGAATATCAAAATATTGCTTATCAGTTTGTAAACCCTGTAAACCATATACCTTTCAGATTTAAATTCCTGAAATTAAATTATGAAAATAGTCCTAGTTCAGAAAGAAAAACGTGCCATTCGGCAAAAAATTTCAACATATTTATTTTGAAAATGTTTACAGGAATCGCGCAACCTCAGGCGCTTCAAATGACTCAGCTCTCACGCGAATTGATAGACTTGCTTAAAACCTTTCCGCGCTGCTGTCTCCCTTTTGCCAAACTAATTCCTGCCTATCATCATCATTTTGGCCGACAGTGCCGGGTCGCGGATTACGGCCACACTACACTATCATCTCTTCTAAAAACACTTCCCAGCACAATTCAAGTTATGGGGGAAAATCAGAACCGAGTTCTTACTCTAGCTCATAAAGCCCAGGTATGTAAAGCAACGGGATACGAGAAGTTCGTATCATGTTCAAGAGACGGAACGAATATTCGATAATAAAAATAAAAAAACTACTCTTCTCTATGTTAGCAAAAAACAATCAGTTATTCTAGTTTTTGTGGGGGCTTTTTAGGAGAAAGTAAACAAAATATAATATTTGTTTCATTGATTTGTAGATGAAGCGCTTTGCAACAGATGTTCTTCGGGTGCTTAAAGCTCAAGGAGGTCCAAAAAAACTGATTAAAGTTGATGAGTTTGCTATATCCTTCTCCCAAGTATTTCCCACTCGAACTTTTGCTCCGGAAGACTACGGACTGTGTTACTTCAGCGACTTGATCCAGGAACAAATTGAAAATTCAGCCTTGGTCGCTCTTCTCAAGGATGACGAAGGCAGTAATGTTCTAGCTATTCCCAAGCGAGAGCAAACTCCTCAAGAAATCCACAAGACAAGGATATTTGCAACTGAGGTAATATTAAAAAGCGTAGTCCTAGTTTATAAGATTACGTATGGTAAGTGATAATTTATCAGTTCCATTATTTTATCCAAAAATTCTGTACAAGTCATATTTGTATTATACCTGCACAATTTAGGTATTTGATCTGCTCCGACACTCAATCCGCTGTGAGATGCCGTTCTCAAAATTTATCCCTGCTTACCATCATCACTTTGGTCGACAGTGTCGAGTTGCGGACTACGGGTTTTCTAAGCTAGCGGAGCTATTTGAGGCCATTACTGACACAGTCGTTGCAGTTAGTCCTAATAATGGTATCTCGTCCAGCCCAGATTGCAGTATGGACGACAAGATACTGCGTTTGACTGCCAGAGAACAGTTCAAGGTGTGTTTGCATATACTCGACAATTATTGCTTACAACTCGTCAGTCTCCTGTACGACCAGATTGTAGTTTTGATCTTTATTTTTAAGGTGGTTGGAGAGCAGATATGGAGCTTGGTGGAGAAGCGGCATAAGGCTGGCCTTATGACAGTTTTGGATGATCTGGACGAGCTATATTTAAATGAATACGGGTTTCTGCTGAGACCCGACTTGTGTGAAGCTGACACCATTCGGGACTTGGTGGAGAAGAAATTGAGTCAGTTCATTAAGGTAGCCTGCTTTAGCTATTGCTATTTTAATTCCATATATATCAATGCGAATTAAGTTTTAACTAGAATTCTTAGATAATAATTGAGTGTAATTACAATACTTCAGATGAAGCTTTCCATTTAAATTACAGGTTGAGCAAGGCGATAGATTAGTTCTTGTAGACCGAGCGCAAGTTGAACAGTTAGTTCAGGATGCAAAAAGTATTCTGGAGAATCAACCAGAGTGTACAATGGAGTTGGACATGTTCATTCAAGCTTTCAAGACCCGCTTTCAGAAAGACATAGACCTGGCTGTCATACAAAGAGACCTATCCCATATCATGATGCTGACTCAGGATGAGAACGACAAGTACATAATTTCGCTAGCTCCTCTGCGAGTTTTTGCTAGAGAAATTGTTGAGCTTCTGGATGAGATTGGAGGACACATATTGGTTGCTAATTTTGAAACAGCTTACTTGCATAAGTATGTTCTTGATTATAATATTTTTCCTTCACTCACGAATTTGCTTCAATTCATTTATCCTCACCCTGTCTGCTATGTCCAGGTTTGGCAGACCTGTTCGGCCAGCTCAAATGGGCTTCCCGTCTCTTGCTGGACTGCTGCAATCCATTCCCGATGTTGTTACAATTCGTGGAACTACCCGCACGAAACGGGCCATTTATCTTAACTGCTCAACGGCAGTAACCGAGAAGAGACATTTTACGGCAAGGTCTAAGTTTCAAAGTCACGTTTATTCAAACACTGGTAGTACTAACAATAGTTACCACCAAGGAGGATCATCTGCTGGACAAGCGAATAGTCGAGTTACAAATGGTGTTAATTCAATGGGAAGTCATAACCAGAGCCGGTGGTCACCCAAGTGGCGGAATAATGCTGTGGCAACTCCAGTATTGCCTCCTCATTTATACTCTCCCACTCCACAGTCCCCGATGTATGCACAAGGACATAATCAGGAAACTAGTGTTTTCTCATTTGACCGCCCGACAAATCAAATGAGTCCTCCTATGTATGATATGTGGATGCGAGATGCAGCTACACCGGCCTCACCTCCAGTGTCACCTCCAATGGTTTGGACATATCATCCCGTTGTTTACCCTGCTCCAACTACATCACCTGCTGCGCCTTCATCTAGTGTCATTGTTAGTGCTATTTCAAATGTTTAAATTATATATTTAATTTTAATTTTAACTGACATACTTAATAATTAAGTAAATCAGTTTGCATCCGTGTGCAATTAATTTTTCTATTTTCATTTTTGTATTCCTTAGCTCCCACCCCATATCTCTTTCGGCTCAGGTCCTTGGAGTCCACCACCGGCTCAGATGATGATGTATGAACAGCGAATGCCCCCCAATTCTGTCCACCCGTCGCTTGTGAGTGGAAATAATCCAGCGGGTGAGTGTATCGCTGACGCCGGCGTCAGCTAAGAAGTAAAGACATGAATCTACAAAAGTTTATAAAGCAGAACTATTTGCACTTGATGAATTTTGAATTATAAAGCCCTGCCCTGTTTCAGGAAACAAAAATCTTAGTTTTGCATGTGCTTACCAACACAAGCAGTGATTTTTAACTTAAAATCTTATACAGATTTTTGTTCAAGCTTCAAAGTTGGCGATACGAAAAAATTCTTTTCTTTTTCATACATGGAGAAATTACAGTGTATTTTAACTAATAAATGTAATAATTATATGCAGGTCAGACGCGCCTCACAAATTCATTCCAGCGATTGAAGCTCCAGTCAGACGAATAAGGACCAACTACTCAATTCCAGATATTCGAAGATATTAGTTATGTATTTATTTAGTATTTACGCGATTGAAGTTGTTCTGGTCGATTTTCTCGATTTCTAAAATTTTATGTCCTAATGGTAAACAAAGATTCAGGTCTCACATGAGGTTTATTGAATTTCCTGGGGGTTGTGAAACAATTTACATTTTGATTTATGTTTCTTAATAATTTTCTGAGTAAGTATATGTATCTATGTGCATCATTATTCCTTTTTCTCTGGGGTTTTCATATATAGAATTATTCAGTGTTTGTGAGTAAGCGTAATTATGTTTAATTACTTGTGGAAGTGAGACCTGAGATTGACTTACAAGTGTGTTCCAGTATGTATGTACATTAGTATGATCTGATTCAGTTCTCTGGGAATGAAACTCTTTTGTGTGTATGGGCGAGAGTGGATGTGAATGTTTTCAAAAGACATCAACTTTATAGGTAAATTCTTCTACAACACATTACCTAGCTTAGAGAGTAGTCTATGATCGTAACAGATTGTATAATTTTCTACCGCTTTGCCAAGTAAAGTGAAATACTGTTACTCGCGTTTAAATGTCTTAGCAATTTGCAAATCCTTTTTATTTTGGTTCCGGTGTCAGCATTATCGTTCTTCAATGTGCCTCATTCTTCGGGCCGAACTCCACATTTTTGTATTAACAGGAAGCCTTTACAGCATAGTATCAAAACTCGTCTTTCTTTACAACATACAATGCTTTCATGTAATTGTAATAATCGCATCAAACGCTGATCTAGTGATCTAGTGACAACGGAACGGGAAAGGTCTTTACTAACATTTCTTACATTCATTTAATTACACAGGTTTAGAAGTAAGTACATACATGATAGAAGTCCTTAAATAAAAAGACCATAGAGGAATTCCCCCGCGAAATTCGAATAATATGGAGTTTTTCGCGATACAAATTTCAAATCAAAAGCAAATCCATTGAGGAACTGAGCTTGTGTTCGTGAGCGCGAGCAAGCAGTGCATTGGAGAGTTCGTAGTGGCCAAGGCCCAACAAGACTCCGAAGGACCCCAGGACGGGGCTGCTGCAAATAAAAAAAACAAATTTAGTAATTAAAGTTTTGTAAGCCAGTCCTCGCTTAATTAGCACAAACAAACCCGATCCAGCGTAAAAGGTAAAAAATCTTTAAAATTTAGTGTACACCATAATTTTTTAAATACAAACCTGAAGTAGTAATCGTAATTAGTAGTTTACTTCTGTAACACTTTATGATACCTGTAGATTTTTTTTCGATTATAATAATTATTATATTCAGTAATTTTGTTGTACCGTTCGTTTAAGGATTTAATTAGGTTAGTAAATAGCATTTGTTTTGCGGAATTACGCCAGGTACTTACGCTTAACGTTTTTTAAGTTATTGACTTTTTTTGTGTCTCCTAAAAGTAAAATTCGCTGGTTTGGGTTGGACTTGATATAATTACTTATAGCTCGTTTTACGTTTATTCTTGTTTCAGAAGTTAGCCATGGGATTTCTGAAATCGTTAAGTGGTGTAGGCCGTGTCGTCACAGCTGGGATACTTGGTTTCGGTGGGGGACTATATGCAGAAAAATATTGGAGTAATGGTTCACCGGAGCTGGAATTTTTCAAAGTTAGGGCCGCCAAAAGCTTTGGTGGGGGACAAGAGCCGGGGTCTGGTGTTGTCCCGATTGATGACAAAAATCCAAATTGGAACTGGAGTCCCGAGAACCAAAAGCAGTTTCGTGTGTCTCAGGTGAATTACATTTATTGTGAGGAGATGGTCGTTTCCAGATTCACTTAAAATTTCGGAGCTATAATAATAATATTTGGGATTTTTTATTTTTTTAATACTTGAAAATAGGATCTTTTAAATATGAAGTAATTACTCACTAGAAATCATCCGTTTGATTATTCGGACTTTAGCAATGATTTTTTGTACCTATACAGATTATGCGCTATGGCTTTCCTGGTTTAGAGAATGTCCGATCCTATGATGACTTCGTGCTCTCCTATGATCGTCGGAATAGAGTCCCTCAGTGGGTTTTTGAGCACTTGACAAGAGAATCGGTGGCTCACAACAGTTCTGTAGACCGTTCTAAATGTGATTTTCATGAAGATACATCAATTCATCAGTTTTTTCGTTCAACGAATCAGGACTATAAAGGTAGTGGCTACGATCGCGGGCATTTAGCAGCAGCAGGCAACCACAGAATCAGTCAGCATCATTGTGAGCAGACTTTTGTGCTTTCGAATATGTCCCCACAGGTGGGGAGAGGGTTTAACCGGGACTCTTGGAACCGGTTGGAGAAGCATGTTCGGGGCTTGACTAAACACTACAAGAATGTTTACGTTTGCACTGGTCCTTTATATTTGCCCAGGTATTTATGCCACCTCAAAAGTGGCTTTATTACTTTCCCAGCCCTTTTAAATATTCGTTTCAACTGCTATTTTTATGTAGATTGGAGGCCGATGGAAAATCTTATGTTCATTACCAAGTTATCGGAAAAAATAACGTAGCTGTGCCGACACACTTCTTTAAAGTCGTTGTTGGTGAAGATCAAAATGGGCATGTAGACTTGGAGTCTTATGTAATGCCGAATGCCCCCATTAACGACGAAGTACCTCTGCAGGCCTTTCAGGTTAAAAAAATAAATGTTTTTTGAACTTTACCCTATTTTTACTAAAATGTCGAACTAAAATTATTTTTAAAATGTTACAGGTTCCCATCGAATCTATTGAAAGAGGTGCGGGACTATTACTCTTTGACAAAATCAATCGGAGCAGTTTTAGAGCTATTAATGGCAGAAAAACCTCATTTTTTTGACCTTTGCCTTCAGATTAGCAAGATTTTATTTCATTTTAATCTTGACGCAAGAAATAGTTTAGTTTTTATTTTTGGACTGAAAAATAGTAATATTGTCAAAGTCTAGCATTAGACATCTTGATTATTCTGATCTGTTTAAATTTAAGAGACCAGTAACATTTTTGTTGTAGCAGTAGTGGACCATATGCGTCTAATCTTCCACTATAATTCTGTCTTTGATATAATATGTAGTTAATAAACAAAGGCAAAATGCACCGAAAAATTTTGGGTCAGCCATTAAGTCTTTAATATCAACTAGCAGTAGCAGGAAATTTTCGACGACATCCACCTTTGCTTGGGTTGATGAACCGAACCAAGATCACTAATTAATTGTAAGCGTTCTTCTTTCAACAACTATTTCCTACGAGGAATCCCTACCACGGATGTGGAAAAAGTTTCAGATGCCCAACAATCCTAAAATTGGTAGTTGCCCAACTCACCCGCCAGACCAAATGACCGAAAACCCGCCAGTAAATTTGTCCAGCTACCTGGGTAACCCAAATTTCTTTTTTCCAAATACCTGGGTTACCAAACAAATTCTGCCCAACCACACCGCCGTTTCTACCTGCCCAACCACTTGGACCTTTTGCCCAACTAAGCGGGTTTGCAGGATAGGGAGCTTTGTCCGCATCCGCCCTACCATATTTGCATTGAAGAATCTGTCCCTCGATGGAGCATATAATTATTATTACAGCTACATATTCTAGGAAAAAGTATTTATGCACTTAATGTTGTATTAACTTTTCAATATTAAAACCAACTTCCCTACCCAAACTAGTGATAATCCAATTTATGTACTTACTCCTACCCTTGTACGCGCGTAGCCAAAGCCAAGCCATTAAACAGATTTCATAGCATGCATGCTATTATGATTAGAGTTTAAACAAGTCAAAAGGTATTTGCACTGTTCAATTTAAAATAAATAATAATCCTCATTTATTAAGGAAAGTTGGAAAAAATAAAAATCATGAAACAATCAGGAGGTACAAGTGAAATAAACAATCAGATATCCCACACATAGATAACCTTGCACATGGTATTCTCCTCCAATGTGGTTAAACGGAATGCTTGGCTGTGTATTTTGAATTCCCATCTTACATTCTTATCAAACTTTTTTGTACACAGGTAAAGTATAATTAATTATAAACACTTAGATTATTATAATATGATTAAAATTACAAATAATACTATTTTTGCTGGTTGACATTATTGAGAATGTTCATAATGTATTATTATATTTGTACGTCCAACTAAAACGTACAACAGGCGAAGGCACTAATAATTAATTGTATATCGCATGTTTCAATTTAATCGCGTATTAATGAAATACGGGCAGATCACTAGCGCTACTAAACTACTAATCCTTGTGCTTAAATATCAGTTTCAGAAATTCGATTGACAGCGAAGGAAAGGTCATCAGAACCGATGCCTGGGGTATCTTCACGTTCTGGACCTGGACTATATTGCAATTCGTAATCATTGGAACGTTGGGAATTGGCTCAGCGTAGCGTTTCTAGCAATATAAATATTTGACGGCTGGAGCTGGGACTGACCTGGCTGTATTGAAGGAACACTGCTTTGGAATTTCGGACTGCCGGTCAAAATTAGCCATGGCAAGTACTAAATCTGAACACGGGAGTGAAATCACAAGTCCTAATTCACAAGAAACGTGTCTCATATGTTCGAAAGCCATCAAACTGAAACAGAGCTGGAGTTCCAATAGCACTGAGTCTGAAGAAACGTTAAGGAACATAGCGAAGATACTGCACGTCTCGTCGAGTGTCTACGATGGGACCGACTTTGACTCCCTCCCTATTCCGCTACTATGCAGCTCTTGTAGTGTGACTATTCTAGAGGCAGTGAAACTCCAGGAAGCTGTCACAGTATTGCAAGACCGGTTGAAGAAATTAACTGCGGAGATCAAAAAGGACTTGGTTAGTAGTTTGGACTCAAAACACCTCAAGACCTCCCACAACTCTAAAGAAGATTTGGGTCAGGTGGAGCGAATCAGACAATTATATGCGCAATGTAAGTGACTAGTTACTTATTAACATTCAATCTGATGTAAGCTGTAAGGATAATAGTGACAACAAATTAATATTATTAACATTTTTATTTTTTTTATGTCGGAGCATTATTGTAATAATTGACCAAGAAAGTAAAAGTAACGATTAATTTTATTTGTTAGGTTGGACACCCTGCGAAATAAAACTCGTTCACTGTACTGTCCCGTCTAAATCAACACAGGACACATCTTTTGAGTCACGCGAACTCAGACTATCCTTACGGTCATCGATTTATCAGGGACAACAGCAAGGAACTGACGAGGAGCTTGATCTGGATATACAGTCAGATGTTTCCGGACACGACGATGCGGCTACATGGGAAGACTGCGACCCTTTAGATGTAAATACCATCTCTACTAATTCAGTCCGCTGTGGAAATGGTGTTGATCCCATCCTGGAAGTTATTAAAGTCGATATAGTTGAATGTGAGCTGTGTGGAAAAGGTTTCTCCACAAGCTCTGAATTAAGACAGCATAAAAGTATTTGCTGTCGTAAGGATGCTCTTGAAGACTTCAAATTGATGGATACAAAAAAGTCGTACCGCCATAAACCAGGGAAATGTCATCGCTGCGGAAGAGTATTCACCAGGCAAACCCTTCTACGAGGTCATTTGAATAGGAAAGTTCCATGTACCCAGGTTTTATTTAATAATGCTAAAGGAATTACGGAAGACCAAAAGACTTCCAATGTCGTCGTAAATCCAGTATCTTTTTGGGATTATAAGAGACGCAGCCCATGTCGACAGAAGAAATGTCACAGGTGTGGAAAAATCTTTAATAGACCGGCTATTTTACGAAAACATTTAAATAGGAAAGTTCCCTGTGACCAGCAAAGCAACGACGAGAAGGAATCTGATAATCCGCCAATAAATTTAGCTGACGCTGGGGTTGATGGCGGAAACAGAAGTGACAAGTCAGTATCGAGATCGAGAGACATACCAAAGAAATGTAATCGTTGTGGAAAAGTATTTACTAGAAATTATCTCTTACGAAATCATTTGAACAGGAAAGTTCCGTGTACTGAATTTCAGTCGAATTTTCTAATTACAAATGATTCGGATTTTACAAAGGACTCCAGCAAGACGTCACACAAACCTAAATGTCACCGGTGTGGAAAAACATTTGGAAAAAGAGATACTTTTCGATTGCATCTTTTAAGGAAGACTCCATGCAACCAACCTTCTAGTAATTCGAATTCAGTATCTAGTCGGTACAAATCTGCTAAATGCCACCGTTGTGGAAAAGTATTTACAAGAGCCTATGTTTTGAAAGTTCATCTCATGAAAAAGATTCCATGTACGGTTTCCAGTGCCTCTAATTTAAAACAGGACTCCACTGTTGGAAGTACAACGGAATACAGTCTCAGACCTACTGTCAACCAATGTCATCGTTGTGGAAAAATTTTTACGAGGAGCAATCTTCTACGTAGTCATCTCAGGATGATAGTTCCTTGTACTATCCCGGACGGTTTGAAAATTGAGAAAGCGAATTTTGTTCGAAATACTAGAACAAGATATAAGCGTGCCAAATGTCACAGATGTGGGACAGTATTCAGTAGAACATCAATTTTACAAAAACATCTGCTGAAGAAGATTCCATGCACTCCAATTTGCAACAGTGGGGAAAGTTCAAAAGTAGAACTACTAGCCTCGGGTAAATCAGATTTTCGAAATTCCTTGGAAATCTCCTCCAGCAAAAACTACCATAATCCTCAAGGCCATTCATTGAAAAACCAAGAGGATAAATTACAGCTGTCCTCAAACATAATTTTTCCGGAAGCAAGTACATTTAGTACTGATGAGCTCTGTGAGTCAAGGGTCCAGGATCACCACGAACTAATCTCTGACAGTCAGATAATAAAAGCAGACGATGATGTTGCCATACTTTTTGATGGACGTGATCAAGTTTTGACGGATGAACAGAACCATGAGGTGTCTAATGATGAACAGAGCCATATGATAACTGATGAGCAACAACAAATAATGCCGGGTCAGTATCGAATAATCCTTACCGATCAGAGTCAGCCCTCGTTTGCACACGTTATTCCATACATTCAAGCTACCTCAGTCCCCACTTTTGTAACGAATTCCCAAACGTGGAATTGTCGGAGGTGTCTAAAAACTTTCCCGGACAAGAGTTGCTTGGTAGCACACAATAGAACTGCTCACCGTAGAACATACATTTGCCGAGTATGTGCGGAAACCTTTGCAACTCAACTAGAACTTCGCGATCACAAGAGGATATCTCATAATATGATGACAGATACCGATCTAAAGGGGAAAAGATTTCAATGCCAACAGTGCGACAGAAGTTACACAAGGGGGAATGCGCTCAAAGAACACATTATAGGGATGCACCAAACAGGCGGTGCCTACCAATGTAAGGGATGTGGTAAATCTTTTTCTGCGTATCAAAGTCTGAGGAGACACGGTCCTTGCGGACTTGACAATTCCGAAGGTTTGAAGGCTACTGAGGCAACGGAGTCGCATAATTTCAGTAAAAATCCTGAACCAAAACAACCTAGTGACATGATCAATCAGTATTCTAGAAATAATTCAGCAGTTATTGTGAACAAGCTCCCTTCAATGCAGATTTCACAAATCAGTCTTTTGTCAACTGTACCACTATTAGCAGCTCATTCCGAAACCCAGACACAGTCTACTGCGACCACAGATTATCAACTGCCGGAGTACGAAGAACCCACATTTCTGTCTGAAGTACAAAGTGATATGAAAATTGAAGTTTTTGAAGAAACTCGACCTTGGTCTTCTAGTGATTATCAGGACGGCAGCATCCCTCGGATAGTTAGTAGTAAAAGTTGCCAGCCTGAAATGCGGGTAACAGGTGCGCCCGAAAATCCTGATTTTATTACACCGTAGTCTTCAGGCTAAGCATTCCCGTCACCATTGTAATGTCATCGTGAAGTCCAGATGAGGGTACTGTTGATCAATACTGTTGGTGTACAGGAAATATTTAGCAGCCCCCAACCCTTTTCAGTTTCAAAAGTTACCTTCATTTCCCTTTTTCCATCGAAGCAACATTTACTTTTGTATTTGTTTAACTCACAGCTTCTTATTTTTGTATTCTTCGCACATTTCGTGTTCTAACTTCAAGATTTTGCAAAACTGAATTTTCACTGAACTTGATCATGCTTTCGACGCTTGTTTCAATTAGTGGAACAGCATAAATGTATGTGGATGGTTAATAAAGTCTGAATTCTGAATTTTGCAAATATAATTTTTGAATACAATTTTAATCATCCAGAATAATTGTTTCACACACACAGATCTTCTTAAAAACAAAAGCCAGTACAGAAATATTTTAATGCATGCGCTTATTGAGTATGCGTGTAAGTACGATTTCGTGTAAAAATTGTGGGTTAGTAAAATTTATTTACGTGCATACAGTGGCATAATTCAGCTTTTAGTAATCCAGATTAACTCAAAAGCATCGCAATCTTGACTTCAAATGTATAAAATCGTATTGTGTACTCCCAATTCCCGGCTCAAATTTTTTTAAAGACATTTGAAAGCAAAAAATAGAAATATTTGCATTCCGTTACAAATCCATCCAACCTAGGAAGGTCAGATCAAACTGAACTTATTGCTAGTCGAACGGCACATCAACCAACACATCAAAGTTAGTGGCAAGCCTGCTATCTTCCTATGAAAATTAACTTCCAATTGAATTTAACCGTATGCTAATTGTAAGCTAATAACCCTGAAGTCTAATTTCACACCTATAAGTCTTGGGCTTGGATTTACTAAACTAAATTTAAGCACTTATTTCTGCTTATTTCCCAAGTACAGGAAACTATAAGTGCATTCAAGATCAATCTGGGAAGCAGATTTTGATTTTCACTGTTATATTTCGAGCTACAATTATGCCCAATTTTTCTTGTTCAGAAAAGTCCTAAAATCATATTATTTTCAGAATATCCGACTTGCTATTCTATAAAAAAGATGTTGGGCATTTTCAACTTGACAGGCAAAATATTCAAGGGAGTTTTCAATCGATAAATTATATTTATTTCTCAATTTACCATTGCATTTTTAAAAAATTCTAAACATACAATGCAACACGAAAGTTGATAAGGAAGATCCAAAACTTATGTGACAAATTTAGCATATGGCGCATGTTGCTCCATAAAGTCCAGATACTTTTAATACCGAAACTAAATACTAACATAGAAATTCCAGTAAATGTTTGAGGTTCGGATTTGTTAGTACATGTCCAGTCCTCGGGATGACTTGTTTTTACTGATTGTGAGCCGCAAACATCACTCCAAACTATATATCTGTATATGCAGTTTTTAAAGGTTTTTGAAGCAACGCGAAGTAATTATTAAACTTGTTAGATTTTCTCAAAAATCCATATTAAGAAGAATTGATTTTAAAATAAGAAATAACTTGAACAGGCTTTGACGGGTATTTGGTGAACAATGGTTCACCACTGTCACTTGGAGTAGTCTCCGCAGCTACTCCTACAAATGTAAAAATGGAGCATATTTTTTACTTCTTCATGGGGCGTATGTCAGGTCACTTCTGATGTCAAGCCAAACGCACCCACGAAAATTATTTTTTAAAATTTGCATAATATCCACTATTCCGGTTTATGAAACAAAAAATGTTTGGTGATAATACAGATTAGTGTCGCGAATTGCTTAAATACTTTTTCAGTCATGTAATTTGAGGTTTAAATCATATTTCCAATACATGGGTAAGTATTTCTATAACTGTAGGAATACTTTGTAAATTTCCCAAGCAATAATCTAGATGATCTACAGTACCCAATAACTAGTATAAGTACCAATAACTTGATCATAGCACTTGTGTCCAAACCTTTTTACAATAGTATGAACTTATGTACCCTGACTTTTGCCACCGGGACCCAAAAAGCATCCAAATTAATGACTAATGACTCTTGACGCAGTACTTTCTGCGAAACAATAATTGATTTTACTTTACAGTTTGAAAATGGAACAAAAATTATTAATTTCAGTTTCATTATTTGTAAGTAGTTTAATTTATGTCGTTATTGCAGTTACTTCTTCCTTATCTGAAAGTCAAAATACCTAGTTGTTTTCACAACTTCAGGAGATATTTTCAATAGGATTGAATTCATTTTAACATCTTGTCTCCAGTCTTGACATAACTGTTTTATTGTAATAGATACAAAATCAACAGCGTGGCATCTACAGTAGAGTTCCGAAACAATATATTTTTGGGGTAAAGAGTATTATAGCAACATGAATTTCTTTCCCCGTGAAAAGAATAAATACTAATTTTAAATATTGACGTACGTATAAAGTACAATAAGAAGTGAGTTTGAATTTTCCCCAAGCCTGACAGAGGGTTTCAAGAAACCTATTATGTTCTATACCTATAATTACTATGGCATCTCCTTAACTCTGACATGCCTTTAAAACCAAATACGAAAATTATACCCACTTACTCAGAACCATGGCCTCAGTAATTTCTGCTTGTCGGTACAATGTGAAGAATTATCCCTTGTTCATGCTCAAATATCAGAAACATTAAAAACACCCTGTGATTAGCATATTACCTCGACACTCGAACAATTTGGTAAACAGCTACCTTGAAATACAGGGAGATATTATAGCATTAATTACCCAACGGATTTGTCAGAAATCCAGGAATAATTGATCAAAAATTATAATAATTGCTGTAGTCTTCCATTTAAGAAATGACGTAAATATACCCTATCACAAGGCAATACGTACAGGTCCGTATATAAAGGGTAGCATGGATGCATAAATCAAACATAACTTCTGGACACTGATAAAAACAATAGACAGAATCATTCCAGAAAACTTCAAACCCACAAATATTAAAATGAGAGGGCTACGGAAAACAGAAAATGGTTTGTCCAAGGAAGCAAAAGTCCTCGAAAGAAAAGAAACAGTAGGTTGTAAAGGACAAGCAAATTTTTTGAAGGAATACTATTCAATTCTCCGAGCCATGTCCGTAGTAAACTATGGAGTATTTACATGGGAAGAGGGCCGTCGAAGATTATTTCCGGCATCAGTTTACGCTAAAATCGTCCAAAACGTTTTTTCCGTCATTTCTGTTGGTTTGGGTTTGGTGTACACATACGCAATGCTTTCTTCGGATTACGTTGACATCAATAAACTGGAAATCCATAATTTGGCAGTCCTATCTGCGGATATGGTAGTGGTATTGGTTCATCTTAACCAATTCGTCGTGGATTTCAGTTTGTATAAGTTTAATGCGGAAATTACCCAGTGTGTGAACGCAATGCTGAATCTAGAGGAGTATGGACGTAAGTTATTTCATTCTGGTTTGTCGCTTCATTAGCATAATCAGGAATAGTTTGTCAAAATATAGGACATTGAGATGCAATTGAAAAACAATTTCAGTAATCATTCTCTGCTACATCCTAGCAGGAAGCAGATGAGTATGTCATTTTGATATACCCTGAGTCATATATAGGATATCTTTTGGCAGGATAGGATAGTTTAAATTCAACTATGCATCCATTAATAACAAAATTACTAGAACGCATTATGTAAGTAGACACGATTGGTACATTGTGTTGTACCAGCACATATGTACATATGTACTCTCTGTTCTATTTATTCACCAAACATTGGGAACATCCGTGATTCTTGCCGACAATTTGATTGATTTTTACTGCACGTATAATTATATATGTACCATATATTTTGTATCATAAACATATCTGCTAAATTGTACCAGATAAGAAAGTATCCATGTATATACAGGCATTTCATCAGCTATCAAAAATATTTTCAGACTGTAGCATGCAAAATTTTAGGCGAAACAGGTATAAAGTGTGTACGTGTGGGTACTCTTTTGGTTTTTGAAACTTGGGATTTCTTCTTGAGGGAACGAGACAAAATACATTCGAATCACTTAGGCATCAAATTTATTAGAAGATTTCGAAAACATAGGGTATGGTTTGTTCTAATTAAGGGTAACATGTAAAAATCATTCCTTGTTCACATATTGATCATTTATATTAACGTACTGAATTTAAAGTTATGGGAATCCATATTTGTTTTTATTGCAAATTGTTCTTTCAGGTGGTGAATTTCAAGCAATCGGAAATTGGAGTCGGAGTTTTGAATTAATTTGTAAAGCAATGAGGTTTCTTCGTAATGGAGGAATCCTTCTTGTCTTTTTCTTCTTCTTCAGGGAAACATCCGTGGAAGCACTGTTCTGCCATTATGGATTCGTTGGACGGCTCATTTACGCCACTGTTGGGCTCCTGTACTTTGTACGCTTGATGGTAACCATCAATTTTCACATGGTTGTGAATTTTGGTCATTATGAATTCATGCAATTTTGGATTCGACAGCTCATGTAAGGAATTGTACCTATGTATATTATGTATTCATACTGCATTTATACAGATAGTAAAAATTCCAAATACATTTAGTAGTCAACGTTTTTCGGATGACACAAAATTTTGATATTTGATGTGATTAAGCGCTGGTGTAATAATGTTTTATTCTTTAGCAATTCAACGAGACAAGATCAATCTTGGGAAAATACAAAACGGTGCATTGATTTCTACCAGATGCTTGTGTTGCAGCAGAATCTTCAAGCTGCAGCCTTTGGGGAGTTCTATCTACCAGTAGGGACGGGTGTGCTGGGAGTGTCAATTTTCTGGGCCATTATTTGTACAGAAAAGTTGAAGGCTCATTTGGCTGTCAGAACCTTATTCTTTTGGTGCACCTGGATGGCTTTAATGTCACTGTACTTACAGTACTCGCAATGTACTAAAATTCATTTGTTGTCCCGCCAGTTTAAAAGTAGCATTCGGAGCAAAACAAACGTATCAATGTACAAAGTTTGGAACGTGTACAGGCGATCTCTCAGACCTATAACTGTAAAATTCGGAAGCTTTGGTTCAGGATCCATGGTTGCATTTTTCAAAATTACTATTGAAATTTGCAACTACTATGTGCTTGTAAGCAGTCTCTATGCGCATAAGTAATGGCGCAACTGGGCTGAGTTCACATTTTAGTAAAACTACTAGATGCCTACCATTTTAGTAGACTAGCAAATATCACCACTTGACTTGTATCGCAAATATCGATGTTGGTAAAATTGCAATTGGCGATATATCGTGAACATGGCTCATGAATTACAATGCAAAAAAGCTGGATGAAATCATGGTGCGAATGTGTGCAGACTACGATATGTAATAAAATGGCACTAGTTAATCATAAAATGTTTCAACAGGGAGCGCTCCTTGAAACATCCCTTGCCTCCTGAGCTTACTAAAGTACCTTCAAGTTGTTGTCATTAGCCCTGTTAGTATATAAACGCGATGGCAATATGCCGACATATTCTCGATGATGTTTGCGATAATTATGATCGATCGATGACATGATGGCACCAGCAGTTCATTGACCATTAATAGGTCCCTTTCCAAGGGGATTTCTTGGGAGAGGTTGGGAAGTGACTGGAGAATTTTGCAATCCCTGTGGAGAACACGAACCTGTGTTTTTGGTATATTGGCGGAGTAGATTGAGTGAGCCATTATCAGCTTTCATTTTCCTATTTCATCTTGAACCAGCTTTGCTTTACATGTAGTCCTGGTCTGCCTGTTAAGGTCTTCTTGTTGTGTCCAGTTTAGAACTTCTGGCATTCATGGGAATCCTAGAATTGCATTATTCTAATAAATAAATAGCTCTTATTGTTAGAGTAGTTACTCTCTAGTGTGTTTCTGTTCTGTCAACTTGACTCGGTGTACGCTTTATAGCTTGTACGGAGTTGGTAGAGGTAGGCTGAACAAGACAAGTATGTATTACCATATCAGATAAGTAAATAAAAATATGGGTAGCTCGTTCCATTAGTTCACCTTAATCATCATTATTAAAAGGAGTAAAAGACGTAATTTTCTTTATGCACCTGAGTGTCATTAATAAGTCCACGGAGGTCCAATGATTACTGCAAAACCACTAGCACTGGCAATATTTGGAGCACAATAATTATTATATTCTGTTCATTGATGAATATCCCTGGGAGTCTGGGAGCCCCAACCGTATACGACAAACACTAACTTACAGGTTTGCCAGCCTCTGTTCGACGTACATTGTGCGAAGAAATGATTGCGTCCCCACTTCAACTTACACAAGATAGTATTTAATGAAAGAGTTTTCAGTTTATTTCATTCCACTTTTTAAAACTCTTGATCTAGCTGTCAAGGCAGTGGAGAGTGAGCAACTGATTTTGGAAAGGGTCAAATACTGAATTTAAACTATTTGCCCAAGCTTCAAAATTTATTTTGAGACTTTTGTTAGCAAATTTGATGGGATCAAAAATGATTGGGAACAGCAGATTTGATCTAACATCGGGCCTGTCGATTTTTGCATTGTGTATTTTTCGTTCATAAAAATGATGGAGTTACACAAAATTCCATAGGCATTCATTTGGGTCTCAAGCCAAACATTTCCATTTCCGGAATCGAAAATGTGAAGCAAGATTTATTCGACTGAGTACTACTTTCCCGGCCACAAAATTACCTTCCACCAGGATTTCCACCTTCCACTAGACCTTCCACTATACCTTCCACTTGACCTTCCATTTGACATTCCACCAAAATTTAACAGTTTGTTACCTTCCAGATCTTTCACCCAAATTTGACCAGACGGAAGGCTTTTTTACCTGGTTCCCTGTGTTAATTAACATATCCCTCTGTGTTCTGGTGGGTGAAACACAAATTGTGAACTAGAGATAGTTAATACGTTGCCCCCTGTATGTGACTTTTCAAACCGTAAATCAGAGTTTTAATTTATTGGGAAAAGTAAGTCGCAACGCTAAAAAGTTTGCGTCTTACCATTAATCGTTAGTTGTTACGGAATTTGCTAAAAACGTTTTAAAAATTTTGTTAAAAATCAGTTCACCGGTAAGTACGGCAACTGAGCTCTTTCGAATCCCGTGGTTTTCCAGTGGTTGATTTTTATAAGTCCTTTGACATAATTCTACACAACACCATCGAGATCTGACCATCATACTTGTACATATAATGATTTTGTAACAGTAAGTTGTTTCCTCAAAGGTACCCTGCATTTTTACAGTTAATTACACGAGTTAGTTTTAACTTAAAACACTCAAGTGCTTTCACCTCCATGTTAATTCTACGAATAAAAAATGCAAAACATAAGTTAACACACCGAAATTGATCCAAGACTGTCATTTTCGGATGAATGGGCACAAGAGAAATGTAGTAACTTATGTAGGGGGCAATGTAGTACTTTTTAGTTAGCTCTTTGTAAATATTGTCAAAGTCAGACTACAGAGTGGTCTGTATGTGTAATGTGGGTAGTCACGTGGAAAGTCAGGTGGACTGATAAAGTGGAAGGGTAAGTGGAAGTTTGGTGGGAGGTTAAGTGGAAGTTTGGTGGGAGGTGGAAGTCTGGTGGAAGTTACTTATGTATTACAGTGTTAATATATGGGTGAGTGGATGGTGGATGGTAATTTTGTGGCCGGGAAAGTGGAACTCAGCCGGTTTATTCTGCTTGTTTAAAAGAATAAAGAATTATTCATATTTCATTCTTGCCTCATGTTTTTATTAATGAATTTTTATAAGGGTCATTCTCACAATACTAATATACAGGTATATATTTAATGCCTTCCTGAAAAGTCCATGTTTCCTACAACCCAATGCCAAAAACCTGTTTGGAAACAAATTTTTAAATGTGAGAATACAATATAATATTTTTAAAATTTGATCTTTCCTAAAAATATCCTTACTTTGCTCTAATTCCTTGAATACTATCAGGGTTGGTTTGGTTTAAACCAAATGATTTAAACCATGGTTTAAACAATGGTTTAAATCAAACGGTTTTTTTATAAAAACCAATGGTTTAAACCAAACACCTGAAATTTTAGTATTTTCAATCCAAAATGCTTATATTTCGGTGTGCACAAAACTTGTGCAGTTACTGTGATATTGTGTAGTTAAACTTTAGTGAAATAAATAATACTATTAGCTTTTAGTCTTGTACATTTAGAAATTTGGAATCGTTTGTAAAACAAAAAATGCCAAACTTGTGTTTATGCTGCAAAGTTATCGTTAAAATTATATCTAAATTATTAAATATTTAATGCTTTGTGATACTTACTGAGTTTGGGAAATGAGTAAATTTGTTCAAATTCACATGTTTTTGCATATTAATGAATGTTTTGGATTGAAAATTCGTTTAAACAAAAAAAACCGGTTTAAACCAAAAAAACCTGGTTGTTTGGTTTTTTTGAAAAAAACCCCAACCCTGAATACTATATCCATAGTTTTTGGGCTAAGAGGTGAAAACAATTTTGAAAAACCTGGAAAAAAAATTTAATGAAATTTAAAGGGTTTTGAAAATTTTCTTTATTATCCATTACGTGGGCTACAGTGGGGAAAAGTTGTTTTTTGTTACCCTATTAAATGAACACTCATTGTCTCATCGAATGCTACTCTATCGGTCTATGCTGTGTAGTTAATTTTGGAGATGCGATTATTAAATCGTTTCAAAAATGCAAACGGCAACGTTAGAAAATATATTTTACACATCGAAATAAAACATAAACTACTACAGTCGACTCTCCTTATAGCGTCTCTCCCTATAGAGTCACTCTCCCTATAAAGTCATCCTGGGTTCCTCCCGAGCTACATTATATGATAATTTCTACCTTTATAGCGTCACTCGTTATAACGTCAGTTCCTTTATAAAGTCGCTTTTTGTGTAGCCGTAGGTTGAAAAGCGTACCCTTGTAACGTCATGTTGACGTTACAACGCGTCTAACCTAGCTAAATAACATACTGGTGCTGTAATTTTAAAGCTATTTTTATTCTTCAGTTTCACCTATTGTATTGGCTTATATTGTCGCGACGTTATAAAAGACTTTGTTATTGTAAATATATGTGCAAGCGTGGTTAACGACATTGATTAAGCCCCATCCAGGAAAATCCACATTTCCAAGCTTTTAGATATATTTTCGCATCCAGTAAAGAACTGGCATTCATAGTTTTATCATAATTACAATTTTCATTGTTTGAAAACTTATTCTCTTATTGATATTCACAAAACATTTTATTCAATTCTGACCTTTGCTTTTGGAGGTGCTTGTGGCGTGAGAAACTTCGAAAAATATTATTTATTTATTAATACTAACCATTTTTATTCTCATTCTACATATACATAGAGTATGTGCTACTTCAATCAATCAATCAATCAATAGTTTATTATGTCTTTCGGGTCTCGCCCATAACATATTACATTTACAAGGTGTTAGTTACATCGTGTCATTTCGTAATAAAGCACATTCTTTTATAAAGTTAGTAATGCTAAACAGATGGTCCGTATCCTGAACATTGAACAGAGTATAAAAATTCTCTCTTCTTATATTAGCAATATAATTGTTCAGAAATTTTTTCCTAAGAAAATCAAAATGAGCACAATTTGTAGTTAAATGGTATGAATCGTTTTCTTCGTTTACAGAAGAGTCAATTTTTATCCTATACTTCTTATAATATATTTTTTCGTGACCTACTCTGAGTTGAGCAATTAGTTTTTTGGAACTCAGAGGAATATTAGCTCGTAAGTAGTTGGTGACATAAACATTCGTTTTATACAGTTTAAAATCTTTTGAGTAGGAACTGTTTATAATCCTAAGGACATCTTTCGCTTCACATTGGAGCCTAATCGATTTAATTATCTCATCAAGGTTGTCTATAAAGATGTCTGCTGATTGTCGTTTCCATATAGAGGCGAAGCCATAATTACACAATAGATTTTTCACTTGTAACACCCAGTTATATTTCGGGTTAGAAGAGTTGGCATTTGCTAATTCCAGAAGTCTATGGTAGCATTGTCTTACGTGTCTATTATTATCCATCTTTAGTATTTTAATTAAAAACAGGATAGTCAGTTTTGTAATTTGGACCATAGAGTTCATTTTGCCCGTTTCAGCTCTGATCCAGTATCTTGGAGTGTTCGTAGGTAGCCATAGGAGAGTATGTGCTACTTAAATGAAACGAGACCTGACTCCAATTTAACTAAAAATAAAAAAGTTGCAATTAAACCGTTATTCATATGATGTGCCTCTATAACGTCGTTCCCTTATAACGTCACTTTTTGGGAGATTTATTGATGTCGTTATAAAGAGAGTCGACTGTATTGAGATATGGCAGCTTTACATATTATATAAATTACAAGGCTGGGGTACTACTAAACTAAGGCTACGATACCGAATACCATTCCGATTTAGGTTGTGTTTGTTTTCTAAACAAAATTTGAATTCCGATTTATTCCAACACTAGAATAAAATTCCAATATAATTTGAATACCTGGAGAAAATATTTTTGTTCCCCGAAACTTAATAATTATCCCGTTAAACCTTAAAGCTTATAAGATTTTCAGCAGACGGCAAAAATTTCCTCAATATAAATACCTCACGTCACCATTCCTCCTTTGAAAACTAATTCACAAAAGCATTTTTCAAAAATAGAACAAATTTTTCACGTAACGTCGCAAATGTACATTGAACTCCCTATAATATATTGAGATTAGAATTAACGAAAATCAATGCACATGTATGTACTGTAAAACCAAATTTTCCTTTCCACAATTGAAGTTGTTTGGTAATACATGGAAAAGTCTTTGTAACACCTACTATCTCACATAAACATTACGTACGAAATTACATGCAAATGGCAATTTGGTCACTATGATCTAAATGTAGTTGTCAAAGCTTTAAAATTTCCGACACAGTAAAGAAGATGCAAGACGTTGATTTCGTATAACTATTTATTAATTGACGTTAGATACGAATTTGCCTTAAGATCTCCATAAAATCAATAATAAAGCTGCTCACAGAATCCTGTCTGGGGTACTGATACTTGCGCCTTTCTCAAAGGAAATATTTAACGAAGTTTCAGAATAATTTTTTTAAGCCTGAGTAAATAGAATTAAGTAGCTGTTTTAAAAAACTTTCTGACTAAACAAAAACAACGGGAACGAAACATTTAACATTTATATAAAAAGTTATAAGAAACTTGCATAAGGAGCCAGGTTTTGATTACAAAAATTTAGAAATTGCTAAAACAAATTATCCACTGACCCCCTATTTGCAAGTTAATACATTACAGTTACGTCCTACTGTTAAAACATAATGTCATTTTTATGGGACCCTGAAATAACAAGTGAAACGCGGGTGAGCCCTGATGCTCTAAGGAACCTTAACCGTTCTTTTCTAACAGTATGCCAATAACTTGATCACATAGTAGGTACATGTGTCCAAGCCTTTTTACAATAGCGTGAACTTATGTACCCTGACTGTTACCACCTGTACCCGAAAGGCACCCAATTTGTGTGTATTCAAGATATGTATTGTTTTTCAAGTACTGGCAGGAACTTTCTGCGTCCAGAGTCATAAAACAGTTCAAACAATCCCGAATATTAAAAACTGGTTTTATTTTTGTACATTTTTATTCTTTGAAAATTTATCAACAATTATTATTTCGAGTTTAATTTTTAAGAAAGTCAAAATACCTAGTTGCTTTCACAAATCCAGGAGATATTTTCAACGGGATTGAATTGATCTTAAAGTCCTATCTGGATTCTTGATATAATTATTGCATCATTGTAATAAATAGAAAAAACAGCGTGTCATCTTATGTTCCCAAACTATGTATTTCTGGGGCAAAGAGTATCTTCAGAAATTTATTTTCCCATGAAAAGAATAAATCCTAATTTAAAATATTGACACATGTATCTTATGCGTACAAGGTATAATAAGAAGTAAATTTGAATTTTTTCCGTTGCTTGACAGTGGATTTCAGGGAACCTATTAGGATCTATAACTACGATTATTATGGCATCTCCTTTACGTTGTAGTAGAGGCAATCCGGAATAAGGGGGGTCAAGGGGGACATTGTCCATCCCATGAAAACTCAGGTAGGGACAACTTCAGGGCTATACAACTGCCCCCCCCCGTTTTCAAAGTTCAAATTAGCCTTGTCCTGACTTTTGCTGCAATAACTGCAAATAAAGCTTCAATTTGTTTACAAATCCAGTACCAATTGCTATGAATTGTATTAAAAAAAACTAATTTATTTCTTCTAAACAAAAATGTGTACACCGTGTTGCAAAATATATTTCTCGTCCTAGCACAAACAAACATGAGTAGACATTACATGCATGCTTGTGGAGATCAGTTCATCTGTGTAACTATCAAAATTCTCTTGGTGGCAGAACCACGGGCTAAATTAATGATGTACTAAAAACTATTCATCAGTCAGCATTGTAATAAACTTTTCGGGTTGAAACTTTGATAATTTAAACAGAACCTTAAGAATTCAACGCACCGCGGCACCTCAAGGAAATACAGCTATCAGTATATATTTTTCCATTATTAATCTTTGCTGTTATTGACCTTGTTAAATTTGAAATATTGTTGACCAATATATACATATGTTCCAAAATGTCGGACCAGACAGTTAACCGCATTCCTGTGTAAGGAGCATAATGAATAATTTGATTGGACCTAATTGGCGCGGAAGCTATTTATTTGGATATTGGATTTATACTTCATATTTGGAAAGTAAGCTACATAATAGCTCTATCTCAACCTTAGTGTAACATACTATATAATTTTATTACAGAATCTTTCACAGATATTTTTCTTTTCAATTGCGTGCTATTGAAAAGGATACAACAGGTTATTAGAACGTCAACGAAAGGAGTTTGTTTCAGTCACATTAATAATTCCCATTAACTGTACATTACTTGGTGTAAAATTTACATCAAAGAATTCACAGCTACAAAATTCGGTCCAATTGGTCTGATCCAACTGACGGAACAGGCCCAGCACTTCTAAACCAGATAATCTACCAGAGAATGTTCCTTGGACCAAAATTTGGGAACAGATCTTATAGAATGGTCCTATACACTTGGACCAGACCAGACCAAAATTAAAGAACAGGCCAAACCATTCCCAGAACTAGTTTCTAATCAGTGAAATGATTCTTTGATATCTCTATTTGAAACCCATACATTTTTTTATCATATGAGATTCAGTTGGTGTTTTTTGTTTAAGCTTGTTTTTTTAAAACAAAACATTCTTTAAAAATTGGAAGATCTTTACTGTGCATGCATATTTGAACTAGCTAACGAAAAATAATGTGTAACCCTATATGTACATACATACGTATGTATGTATGTAGCTACTAGCAAACTAAAACTAATTAAAAAATGGTGACGCCTCCCACCCACTTTCTCGGACGTTCCAGAGTGCCACATGCCGTTAACCAAACACAAAAATTAAACCCACTTACTCAGAACGATGGCCCCAGTAATTTCTGTGTGTCTGTACAATGTCAATAATTATCCCTTGTTCATGCTCAAATATCAGAAACATTAAAAACACCCTGTGATTAGCATGTTGCCTCGACACTCGAACAATTTGGTAATCAGCTCCCATGAAATACAGGGAGATATTGTAACATTAATTGCCCAACGGATTTGTCATAAGTCCAGGAATAATTGATCAAAAATTATAATTATTGCTGTCGTCGTACATTCAAGAAATGACGCAAATATACCCTACCACAAGGCAATACGTACAGTTAAAAGGGTAGCATGAATGCATAAATCAAACATAACTTCTGGATACTGATAAAAGCAATAGGCAGAATCATTCCAGAAAAATTCAAACCAAAAAATATTAAAATGAGAGGGCTACGGACAACAGATAATGGCTTCTCCAAGGTTGGAAAAATTTTCGAAAAAAGAAAAACAGTCGCCTGTAGGGGCCAAGTAAAATTTTTAAAGGAATGCATTTCAATTTTCCGAGCCATGTCCGTAATAAACTATATGGAGTATTTACATGGGAAGGAGACCGCCAAAGATTATTTCCTGCATCAGTTTCCGCTAAAATCGTCCAAAACGTTTTTTCTGTCATTTCTGTTGGTTTGGGTTTGGTGTACACATTCGCAATGTTTTCTTCGGATTACGTGGACATCAATAAACTGGAAATCCATAATTTGGAAGTCATATCTGCGGATATGGTAGCGATATTGGTTCATCTTAACCAATTCGTCATGGATTTCAGTTTGTATAAATTTAATGTGGAAATCACCCAGTTTGTGAACGCAATGCTGAATCTAGAGGAATACGGACGTAAGTTATTTCATGCCGGTTTGTTGCTTCATTATTTCAAAATTTAGGACATTTCAAAGCAATTGATAGACAATTGTTTTAGAAGATTTCGATGTATAAAGTTGATGACACAAGTTGATAATTAACAAACTGAACGTATTCTTCTATCTTAAAGTCAAGAATATTGTTGTCATCGGAAATAAACATTTCGCCAGCTTGATTTTCACTATTCAAGGTCAATTCAGTTTTTTACGTGTTCGCTTACCAAATCCCTAACAAGTTAATCCCAAATTTACCTTAAATAGCAAAAATAAACTGACGAAGCATTTGTTTTGTTAGGGAACAAAATGAATAGAATACATAATGTAAGCAGACACAATTGTGTTGTACCAGGAAATTCTGTTTATTATAAATTATAAGGGTGGCCCTTCACCTTTGATTATTTGGTATCCCTGATTTGGGTAATCTACTCAGGAACACCGAGCTCTAAATTCAATATTTTGGTTATGGTGTTCATTGAATTTAAATGTGGTTCCAGAACTTCGTTTTTGTTGGCCTCCGGTTCAGATTTCTGTACCTTCAAGTGGCCTGGGTGAACAGATACTGCACGAAGTTGGTTTGGACCAGCAATGTATCATGTTGTTGTTCATACACTGATTTCATCCTATTCCCTCACGTGGCTTCCTTTAACTACATTTATATATACTATAAGGCACACAGGCTCATATTCTAAAGTTCAGCTTGTTATTCATGGTTTAATTATGAAAATCCACTGAACTCTTTAATTATTTATGAATCGTGCTAAAATGAGTAACGCAATAGATCAACACTTGAACAGAACTTTAAAATAAGTAATCCGAAGGCTCAATAAATTCGTCGACTTAATCTTACATTCTAAAATTCTTACGACTATGTAAATATACCTAAAAATATTGTGGACATGGTCTAAATCCCCCAAAATCGTCATGTTACAATACGTAGGAATACATATGTATGTATGCACCAAGGCTATAGATAGTAACAGGTTCGGCCAAAGCGTATGCTGAAACAACCCCCTCGCTGTGACGTCATCAAAAGTCATTTCTTACTACACATACTACACAAGTATGTAAACAATTCGCAAAGTAGTTTGAATAAGATTTTTAATTCTTTTCAAGTATTACAATTAAATTTAAAATTAACCCACGACAACAACAGAGCTATTAACAAATTGTTTCCTGTTCACAAAATTAACCCGTGACTTCTGCTTTTTAGCAGGGAATTAGTTTGTAGTTAAGATTAAAAATCCCAGCTGACACTTGCGTTTCTTGCTATTTCTGTAAATTTAGATCTTGCTTACTCCATCAATGCCTTTAAATTGAATAATGACACTAGTGCCCCGCATGGGTACGAAAATGTTGTACCTGGACCTGAACCTGTACCTGAATCATGGGTACATGGATTTTTTGAACCTATACCCGTACCTGTACCTGAATACCTGGGTTCAATTTTCCTGAACCTGTACCTGTACTCCAACTAAATCGGGAGTACCTGTACCTGAAAAGTACCTGTACCCAAAAAGTACCCAAAAAAGTACCTGTACCTGGGTATAATTTAAAAGTACCTGAACATACCCGGGTATTTTCGATTGTAATAATTTAAACGATTATAAAAAATTTAAATACCTGCAACTAAGATATTTTGACTTAATTTTATTTATCATATTTGATTTATTTTTATTTGCCATTCTTCGATCTCATAACTAAGTACTGGAATTATCAGCAGCTATAAATGATTACATAAAGGTTGAAAAGGTAACAGATAGGAAAATCTACGATATAAATGACTAAGTTCAATGCAACAATACAAGTGCAGTATCACATTTTCTAAAAGTTCAATAATGCCGAGAAACTAAACGATTAAGAATTTGTTTTGCTACCTGCAATTGCTTTCGCAATGTGAAACATTTTTTTACATTCAAACTGGCTAGATTTTAATTTCAGCCAAGCTTTGAGACAAAAACATTTCCTACCGTATCTTATATTATCGTTTAGGCGTCAGAAGATCTGAGCCATAGGAGAAGGCTCGCTCTATATGTACTTCAGTTCCAGGAACTGCTAAAAAATCTCTGGTCATTCCAGCTATTAATGTTGGGTAGCTAACCACGTGTTCCTGTACGGTGGAATTAGTTTTCATGAGTGAACTTATACATACAAATTTTAATGTAACATGTTTCAAGGGCAAAAATTCGGATGGAAGTTTAAAGCTCAACAACATTTTTACAGGCATTACTTGGAAATTATTATTGACTTAAAAGTACCTGAAAGTTCAGGCATTTTACATTCAGGTTCAGGTAGTTACCCAGTGAGTACCCGTACCTGATGGGTATATACCAAAAGTATTGGATTTTGTACCTGTACCCATACCTGAACCTGAACCTGAATTTTCAGGTATCTAAAGACTGAACCTGAACCTGTACCCAAATTGGGTGGGTACAAAAAGTATGTACCTGATACGCACCTGTACCTGAACCTGTACCCAAATACCCGGGTAAAACCTGTACCCATGAGGGGCACTGAATGACACCGTGTGAAACTCGATGTGAACACCAAATCCCGACTAATTATTATTTTTTGAATCAAATTGAAAACGGCAAGTTTGGTAAAAATCTCTTCGTCAAAAGTCAACTTGCTCGTTCGTCTTCATAAAGTTCTGTTATTGCAGTGGAATTTGTAAATATTCCTTGGTCACATGATAGGTTTTAGTACTTAGGTACTTGATTGTCAATGCCTTTGAAATATCCCCTATGCTCCAGTTGACACTTTTGTGACCACTAATTAATTTGGCTTGGTCGGGGGAAAGAGATATTTAAGTGGTTTGTGTTTACTTAATGCAGCTTTTACTGTAGACTTACAATTAGAACTTTAGAATCACACAAATAATCTTCACGATTTCACTTCTCTGTTTTGAAATAATTGATTGAAGTTTCTTCATAAGCTAATTATGATCACCTTAAATTTGTTATGCTTTACAATAAGTTGTTAATTTCATCTCTAAATATTTTGTGTGTGTAGACAGTTACTTCGAATTAATTGAAAGGAAACTGGCTGAGTTCTGAATGGAAACACATTGGAAACGGTCGTAATTTTTAATATTTTTTTAGGTGTCAACGTGTCAAGTCCAAAAGTTCATTTTTTAAATCGCAGACATAATCAATTTCACTGAAATGATGTAAACAAATCCTAGCAGTTACACAATTTACATTTTCTTTCCTCTTACACTTAACAACCCAAACCTTAGCCGTGTGAGAATTTTTAGGGAACTTGTAAAATATTAAATCTGATCGTCTACTCTGTTTAATATTTTTAGTGTTTTTACATTCCGCTAATGCACAAATAAAGTTCAAATTAAATAATTTTATTTGCTTCTATACAGATTGTCAATTAAAGACAAGTAGAGCGCGCGCTGAGATCACTTTTACTGACGTCACAGCCCCCTAAATTTGTCCACCTCTCCGCCCTATTCATTCTTACGTGTGATTTGGCCGAACCTGTTACTATCTATAGCCTTGGTATGCACTCTCTTTTCTATTTACAAGATTCTACTTCTTGCCCACAATACGATTGATTTTCAATACAAGTAATTATATATAATTACCATCTATTTGATACCAGAGATATTTCTGCTAAAGTTTAAAGTTATAAATCTTTCCGCACTGTAGTATGCAAAATATTAAGCCAATAAGGTGTAAATTGTCCATGTGTAGTACTTTTGGCACTCTTCTTGAAGGAACGAGACAAAAATCACTCGAGTCACTTTAGTCGTAAAATTTATTAGATGATTTCGAAAACATATGCTATAGTTAGTTCGAATTAAGGGTAATATGTAAAAATCAAACCTTGTTTATACATTGATCATTTATATTGATGTGCTGAATTTAAAGTTATGGGGATCCATATTTGTTTTTATTAAAAATGTTTCTTTCAGGTGGTGAATTTGAAGCAATCGGAAATTGGAGTCGGAGTTTTGAATTAATTTGTAAAGCAATGAGGTTTCTTCGTAATGGAGGAATCCTTCTTGTCTTTTTCTTCTTCTTCAGGGAAACATCCATGAAAGTACTTTTTTGCAATTATGGATTCGTTGGATGGCTCATTTACGCCACTGTTGGGCTCCTGTACTTTGTACGCTTGATGGTAACCATCAATTTTCACATGGTTGTGAATTTTGGCCATTATGAATTCATTCAATTTTGGATTCGACAGCTCATGTGAGGAATTGTACCTATGTATATTATGTATCTATTCATACTGCATTTATACAGATAGTAAAAATTCCAAATACATTTAGTAGCCAAAGTTTTTCGGATGACACAAAATTTGGATATTTGATGTGATGAAGCGCTGGTGTAATATTGTTTTATTCTTTAGCAATTCAACGAGACAATATCAATCTTTGGAAAATACAAAACGGTGCATTGATTTCTACCAGATGCTTGTGTTGCAGCAGAATCTTCAAGCTGCAGCCTTTGGGGACTTCTACCTACCATTTGGGACGGGTGTGCTGGGAGTATCAATTTTCTGGTGCTTTATTTGTACAGAAAAGTTGAAGGCTCATTTGGCTGTCGTGACCTTATTCTTTTTGGGCAACTGGAATAGCTTAATATCACTGTACTTACAGTATTCTCAATGTACTAAAGTTCATTTGTTGTCCCGCCAGTTTAAAAGTAGCATTCAGAGCAAAACAAACGATCAATGTACAAAGTTAGGAGCGTGTACAGGCGATCTCTCAGACCTATAACTGTAAAATTCGGAGGCTTTGGTTCAGGAACCATGGCTGCATTTTTCAAAATTACTGTTGAAATTTGCAACTACTATGTGCTTGTTAACAGTCTCTATGTACACAAGTAATGTCGCGCTGGGCTGAGTTCATATACTATATAAATTGGGTAGGCTGGGGTATTCTTAAATTAAGGATACGATACGGATTACCTATCCCATTTAGGTTGTATTTGTTTCTCCAATAAATATATATTCTAATTCCGATTTATTCCAATACTTGAGTAAAATTCCAGTATAATTTTACCTGGGGATGAGAATGTTTTTTTGCTGAAATTTAGTAATTAGCCCACTTAACCTTAAAGCCTATAAAATTTTCAGCAGGTGGCAAAATTTCCTCAATATAAATAACTCACGCAACCCTTTCTCCTTTGAAAACTAAATCACGAGAACATTCTTCAAAAATCCTACAAAAATTATTCACGTAGCCTCGCAAATGAACATTGCACTTCCTATAATTATTGTATTGAAATTACAATTAACATTTACCACGCAAATGGTATTTTGGTCATAATGATCTAAATGTAATTGACAGAGCTTTAAAATTACCAACATAGTGAAAAAGTTGCAAGAAGTTGATACGCCATAGGTAATCCGCCAGGGAAACCAGATACAACGGGAAAGAAGAGATGGACTGATGGTCACCATCTGTTCACACTAGTGCCCCTCATGGGTAAAGGTAGTACCCGGGTATATGGGTACAGGTACAAAATGGGTACATAAATTTTGTACCCAAATATTTTGGGCACTTTCTGGGTACACACAATTTGTACCCGCAAGGTTGGGTACAGGTACTTGTATTGTGTATGGGAACGGGTACGGAAGAATACGTATTTGAGTCGATTCCATCAGGTACAGGTACGAGTGATTGAAATACCTTAACCTAATCTCCAAATACCTTAAATATTTGGGTACTTTAATGAAAACGTAAAATCAAGAAATCAGCCTACTCTACAACATGTGATGTGCTGAGTACAGCACAAATTTATGACTTCATGAACTCCATTTGAATTTTTGTCATGCGCGCATGGTTATGCTTTTAATTTACAGGAATTTAAGCAAATTTACTTGTCAAGCTATTCCACAATGTTAATGAAATTTTATGTAAAAGGAATATTGAGTACATCCCGAAACCAAAGTCACTTTGTTTAGGAGGAAGTAGTATCGGGAATAAACAATGCCAAAAATCATCATTGTAATGGATTGCAAATATTATATTATAAAAACTGGGTAAGAATTTCCTAAAAATCTCTCCTTTGTAAAGTCTCAAAAAGTAACTCATTTGTTTGGGCTAATGAGACAGCAAGCTCCTACCCTATACATTGCACAGATTGATAGCCCCCCCAGTATTGATCAACAAAAAAGGCTCCAAAATGTCATTCAATTTTGGATTTCTACCCTTTACAAATCAAAACTAACCAAATTTAAAATAATCTTGCATGTGTGCGATATAAAATATGTAGAATATATCATTAACAAATAAGATGGTTATAATGGTAATTAGTTTGATGATTTGAGTATAATAATTCTTTAAGAACACTTGAAAAGTACTACAATACTTGACCGTTGAACATAAACGAGTGCATACAGAAGAGCTGAGTAAAAAAGATGACAGTATCTGTCCAATGCATTAAACGGTGACTTTTGGCATCCCGTATTACAAAAACTACGTTTGTTTCTTAATAATTTTTTCAGACTCGTGATCCTTTTTGAATCATTTCTGATCAATTGTTCTTCAATATTGTTAAACACTAGATAAATTAAAATACCCAGTAATTGAATATTGTCGAAACTATTTTTGTACCATGATTTAATATAGATTTTCAAGTTTACTGTATCCGTGATTATCATGAAATTTGATTGAAACGATTTTCTTAAAAAAAGGAACTGGGTATAGTTCCAGCTACAGTCAGGTATTCAGTACAGTACAATACAGACCTGTACCCATGGGTCCAATATTTGGGTACAGGTACAATAATGGTTTAAATTGAGATAGGGTAATTACAGGTACACAAAATTTGAACCTGTTAATATAGGTACAGGTAGATACGGGTAAAGGTACACAATTTTAAAGTACCAGTTGTATGGGTCCAGGAACAGGTTCAGGTACAGGCTGTGTGTACCCATAAAGGGCACTTGTTCACCCCATTGTTTAATATCATTGAAGGCTGAACAAACTCGGGAATCTTCAGTTAAATTTTGAATTGAAGCTAATATTTACCCCAAAGCCAAAATAATTATTCAGTCAGCGATGAAATACACGGCCACCAATTAAGCCATTCCTACGATTTCGCCTCCTGTAATATAAACTTTTACGAAACCCTGTGCATGTATTTACATATCATTAGATCAAATTAGTTTTTTTCAGTTTTGCCATCCCTAACGGTTTGTGATATTCCAGGACTGTCCAAGAGTGCTTAAGAGTTAATAATTATTCTCCTAGTCTTCACGTCACAACACTAATAATAAATTATTATTCTTTGTTCACGTCAATATATTCAAAATTATATTGTTCGTAATTACTGTGTACAGTGTGTCCAATTTGAAATACGTGTGGAATATGTGGGTTAGTTCAGAATAAAATAAATATAGATAATTATATCTCCTTTATACCTTGTCGACATTTTAGTATTAATGACTCAGCATGCTTGAAAGTACTTCCACAATTACTCAAAAATAATTATAATGTATATAAATACATACTAAGGACAATAATTTCCTAACAACAAATATCTGGTAGATCCAGAAACAATAAAATAGAATGATTCCTGAAATCACCAAATGTGGGCGAGCATTAAAATACGAAGTCTGTGGACCACTATTAAAGGAATGTTTTCAAAGAATCGGAAAGTTTTTAAGAAAAAAAGAATGGAAATTTGCACGGAGCGATTAAATTTTCGCAGGGAGTACTATTCAATCTTCAGAGCCATGGCAATTGTGAATTATGGAGTATTTAGCTGGAATGTGGACACCCAGAGGATATTTCCATCCGAGATTTACAGGAAAACAATCTGGAACTCCTTTGCTCTCACTTCTGCTGGTTTTGGGTTTGTTTACACATTCGCGATTCTTTCCTCAGACTACGTGGACCTGAGTAAATTGGAAATCCATAATTTGTCCGTGGTAGCACCGGATATTTTGCAAATATTTGCTATTATTTACGTTTTTGTCTTGGACTTAAATTTGCACTGCTTTAATTCAAATATTATCGAAAGTATCAACGCGATCCTGGAACTTGACGAGCTTGGACGTAGGTGATTTTATTCCGTTGCATTTGGGGGAACAGTGATGAACTTAAATTTTCATCCCTTTAAATGAGAGCAGGTTAAGTGAATTCTAGTTTTTCCATAGGTGAAGAATTTCAAGCAATTGGGAATTGGAGCAAAGGTTTTGAGACCCTCGTCAAAATGTTAAGGATTATACGGAAGGGAGGAATGACACCAGGATTTTTGTACTACTTTCGGGAAACCTCCATGAGAGTTTTTTATGACCGTTATGGATTTCCAGGACAACTGGTTAATGCCATTGTAGGGTTCTACTTTGGTCTCCGCACAGCGATAACCATGTCGTTCTACATTGTAGTAAATTTGGGTCATTCTGAATTCCTAGAATTTTGGATTCGTCATCTTATGTATGGAATTTTATAAAATCCTATTATATGACTATCATTATACACCTATGATAATACGCATTTTTTGATAAGCTTACAAATTAAAAAATTTTCCTGCATTTGATACTGGCTACCTATAATGTTTTAATTTCTCTAGAAATTCAACGAAAAAAAAACCATCCTTAGAAAATGTCAAACGGGGTATTTGCTTCTATCAAATGTTGGTGATTCAGCAGAAGCTTCAGGATGGCGCTTTCAGGGAGATATACTTACCAGTAGGGACAGGTGTATTAGTAATAGCGATTTTCTGGCAAGTGATTTCCTCCCAACAGCTGAGTGCTCACATGTCTGTCGGGATAATTTTATTTGCTTTCGTGAATCTGCTTTTGCTGTCCCTATATCTACAATTCTCTTCCTGCAGTCGAGTTCAACGCTTGTCCATGCAATTTAGGCTTCACATTATTCAGAAGCTTAAAATTCGGCAGAGTGCAAATATGACAGAGCAGTCCATGCTTGAAGTCATAAGAAGATGTCGGTCCCTCAGACCGATTTCCATCCAAATTGGGAACTTTGGGAGTGGCTCTATATCAACGTTTTTTAGAATTACGGTGGAAATTGGGAGTTACTACGTTGTTGTCATGAGTTTGTGCACCAAGAATTAGCACACAATTGTAGTTTCTGGTTTACTGTAATATGTGTGGCTCACCTTGAATTCTATGCGGAAAGGTATTATGAACCCCTATGACAGTGGTTTTAAAATCATTTTCATACATTCCAGCTAGCAAAAAAGATACATAAATTTTGGAAGCTGGCTCTGAAATTCCGTTGTAATGATTATGAAACAGAAATAACAGAATGGGAGTAATATTGACAATTTCGAAAATGTCCTTCCGCGTTATTCTTATACATTTTCCGACACTGATTTTGTTACATACATATATGTTTCACTTACAAAAAATTCCTCAAATATGTTATCACATTCCTCTACCCCTCTTTCAGATTTTGAGGGTTTATTCCCGTATGTGTAAAGACACTTAATGACTATTATTAGGCAGTGTAATATAAGATTTAAATCTGGTCGGGGGGATCTCAGTAGGACGATTGTGGCTAAAGGGAGCGGATTTGCTGATGACCAGAGTCGACTCCACTATGTACATATGCTACATATGTATGTATGCGTGTGCATATCTACGACTACATGAATGCTCATCTCATCTTCCTTTTGACAGAGCATACTAAAGAATTACTTTGAAAATACAGTTGTTATCTGTAAACAAGGATTGCATGACTCTCGACATGTTTCGCGATCCTGTCGCACTTGTTAAGATTCCGAGGGAATTCTCCCGTTTTGAGTAACTTAAATCTAGTTATTTCTATGGTCCCATACATTATGCATGTCAGGATATTGAAATGTGAGTCCCTAAAACATAATATGTGTTAAGTTGCGTGTGAGTGTTTGTATGTATGTATATGTAGAGATACGTGATTCAAACGATTATTCAAATGGGGAAGACAAGAGCCGAGACTTGGAAAATTACGAGTAATTAGTAAAACTTTGCACGCGCGGAGCAATCTAAGAAAATAAGTTGATAGATGTAAGGTGCACATGAAAACTTGATACTGAGAAACAGGTATGGCTAGACTTTTATTGGCCTATTTAATAAAGATGCTCAGGGGTCCTTCAGACATTCATGCATAAGATAAGATGCTCATAAATCCGAGGATCATTCCACCAACCCTGAAAAACCCCTTGGTGTTTCATCTTATTTAACGTGTGTATGCATATAAGCATGTATGGGCTGGTTGGCCCTTAATTACCCTCCCACACCTATATAAAGAATCTTGTCATAGAGGAGCGTGCTATTTCAACGCACCCGAAAGGTTAATCCGCATTTTCCCTCATAATTCATGTCCACCACTCCAACTCATAAAATACATGTGTGCAAATAAGAAGCTAATAATTTACACACCTATATATCAACACACACTCATACACACACATATCACACATACGGTGCATTATTAAAGGACTGACAATGAGGATAACATTCTTCATTCTTCGTACAGGTAGTTACTCACATGTTAATAGGCTTGTATACAAGCTTATTTCGAAATGTCCCACTTCTTTTGGATCATTCCCTTGTACTTTGGAGAAGATGTACTTACAAAGTGAGATGAGACCGTATTATTATTACATTCTCAATGTTGGAAAATTTGTAGTCGACTGGACCAAGAGAACAAAGTTCCGACTTTTGATTGAGCAAGTTGACCGATTTATGGACAGTTGCTGTCCGTTTAAAGTTCATGAAAATTAGCTAACATTTTGTAGTCGTAAAATTTTCCGACATTATTTAAATCATTATTATTTTGATAGTTAAATCTAATTCTAATATTCAAGTTGTTACATATAATCCTAATATGCACATATTTATACCCCTGGAAATATTATTAAAAATATTTTTTTTTAAATCTCCGTGTGTATGGTGCCAATTTTAAAGGGATTTTTCTTTCAAAGTTACCAGCGACCAACTGACTTGGCCCCGCCATCTCTGTGATCATTGAAGGCCAATCATTTGCTTCGAATCGAAAATGCATCGGGTTCGTTTTTCTTCTTCGCCGAATACCGAGGAATTCTCCTGCAACATAAAAAATGACAAAAACAGTTTAGCAATAATTAATTGTAAACATAAGAGAAACATTTGACACGTCAGAAAAATTATCTTCATAAAACGATCAAATTTTTGGAACAAAATCGGTCTAGATAAAAATTTAAGAATGCAAAAGAAAAAATAAAACTTGCATCTTTGCATTACGTATATAATTACGGGATTTTTAAAAGAGATCTTGTTTGATTTGAAAGGAGTGCAAATATCCAATTTGATCATTTGCTAATGAATTATTCAGTAGTTTTTTAAAAATATTCATGAGGAAGGCAGCAAAACACTATTTGTTTGTGAATTTTAATGATTTTGAATGAGTTTCCGCAAGAATTTTCTCCATTAACTCAAGCAAGCAATTTGAGCAAAAAAATACGTGGAGTGCCATTTATTTTGAAAGAAACGATTCTTCACAGTCTTCTAAATATTATTTGATGGTTCTAGTATAAGGAAGGGAGATAAAAGTTATTTTTTCGTCCGCTATACACTAACTGTGACAGATGGTAGAAATAAAATGGTTATGAATTGGTCTCATATTAAAAAAAAGGTCGGTCAGCTCGATAAGGCATATGTCGGATGACTGCTGTGTTGGCGATGGTTATTTTTTACTTATATTTTTTTTATATATATATTGTGGCTGTTGTAGGAGCAGAGTCAATGTGCTTCTCACAATCAGTACCTACCCATATTTTGTACATACACATGGGGCTCATAGATTGAACAGGTATAAGGAGGGTAAGTTTGGTCGTGGTACCTGAGCACGACTGTGGGAAGAGAGAACAGGAACAAGAGAGAGAGAGAGAAGGAATAAGACTATTAGTATTTATACCCATGCTGTATACATAAGTTCAATCCACACATACACGGGCGAGTGAAGGAAAGGAATCCGAACGGAATGGAAAACAGAAACAGTTGTACAACGACCAGCGTACAATCAACATAATATCTCTTCGTCGGCCCCAACTCGGGCCACAATTTCACGAATATTCCATTTGAATAATATTTACTGTAAAAGTATTATTTATTACACGTGAAGCTACACCCACTACAAAGATTTACCTGGATTTGACTCCCTTGACAATTAGTGTGTGTACGAGGAGTCCCACGTTACAGGGGATCTCAGCCCAATACTATCTAGCTTTGTCTCATCAAATATTCCGGTTTTATAAATCCCAAATACTTCCTAAAACCCACAATTGACTTCAGTTTACCCATCCACCCAGGACGTGTGTACCACAAAATATCCACTTCCAAATATTTACCTCCGGACTGTACTGTCCCAGACTACATGTGAATTCCGAATGGGAACTTATTATTACCATTAAAAATTATCCTGTGCTCAAATATAAACTGTTCCTCAAAATAATACTCACTCAATATCCCTTTGACAATTTCGGAGACGCTATTCTGTCCATTTTATACGTAAGTCTTATTTAAAATTCCATTATTACAGGGAAAAGGGAACCCTCTTCATGGAATGTCCTCCCTTTTTGACAGATACATTTTTATAAGGGCACTTTTGTCCATGGGAAAAAATCTCTTGGGATGATGATGACAATTTTATTTTTGTCCTTGTACAAACTTCAGGCTGCGCAAGGGACAATTTTTTCTGCTTGTAGGGCTGCCCTTATAAAGAGCCTGTACTGTAGGGGACTCTCGCTATAACAGCCCTTATACAGGATAGGATTGTCACACTTTATGGAGCAAAGTGTCAAAACAAACTCCCGTTTGGAAAAATGTTCATTTTTTAAATTAGGAAAACATTGTTTCACTGCATGTGAGTCAGTTGGATATTTTTCCCCCTTTTACTGTCAATAAGGGCTACTGTTATAAGGAGAGTGACTGCGACTATGGATGTACATAATTACTATATGTAAGGGAGATAAAATGCATCCCGGAATGGAGGGAAGAACCGCGTTCATTTTTCACTGACTCTTCCGCCCTGCACCTTTTATTTCCTAAGTGTATTTTCCCATTACTTCCGTTTCTGTTATTTATTATGTAAAATGATAATGACAGCCTTTTACGCAAGGGAGTACAATGTGCTCGGGAAATAAATGACTCCACATGCACAGAGTTACGTGCAAGCGGGTAGGTACTCATTGTTGTTGTCTTCTTCAGCATAAAAATCCCATTCTGGTTAGGTTAATCAGCTGAAAAATCTCTCATGAGCATTAATAATGCATGAGGCGTTCGAGAGGGATGTGGAAAGTGTGGCTTCTGTGGGTCTGTCCTACAAGAAATTATAAGGAACTGAAATAATTATGACAAACCGGGATTCTCTTTTTTTTTAAACCGGGAAATACATAATAAATGACCAGAGATAATAAAAATCCAGACAGGGACATCCCCCGCCTTTTTCTAAGGAACCCCGTCAAGTATTAGTATTGTTCTATTCAAATTCTCCCGGAAATTTTTATTTTCATTGGAATTATTAATCATAATTATTTTTACACCTCAGAACCCTATTTATAATCAGGGGCAAAACAGGTTTAAAAATGTAATCATTCCCAAGTCGAGTGCGTGCATACAATTTAAAAATTCTCCGCCCAATTTCCCCGGAAACATTCCGAACATCCTACCACTCAAATTTCCCGGGATATTTTTAAACCAGAAACCTAGATTTATTTAATTAATACTAATAATTACTACTTTTATTTTATTTATTGGAAGAATGCTCCTCCAACCGGGGAAAATATAACGAGGTTTAAAGTAGTTCAAATTAAAGAGCACTGTTCTGGATTTTATTACTTTTTTTTCGTATAAATCTCTTTAACCAAAACCGCCCCAATATCTTACACCCAAAAGTGCAAATTCCTTTTAAATCAAAGGCATCCCAAAATCCCAAATATACACGCATTTCATATTCGAATGGGAATGCCAGAGGGGAAATAACATGTTTCGCACCCATTCATTTTTTTTTCAAGAATAACCGTAAGCACACACACTACTCTCATGTTTAAGCAAAAGTTTAAAAACTTTTGTATTAGGTACTCCCAGATATTCGCAAGGATTTTTTCCTTGTTAGAATTATATTCTCCTCCGGATTTCTCTGTCATAATAATTCTATGAGTAATAATGTTTTGGCGATTTTAAAGAGAGGCAGTACATGCATCCTCTCGCTTCGGAAAAACTCACCCTTCATCAATCACCCCTAAAGGGGAATATTTTCATGGGACGCAAAATATCTGCACATATAGATATTTGCATTTGCACGATTCCTATCTCTCTACTATTCTCCTTACACGAGTGTGGAGTTGTAGGTCGGATTTTTATATTTTTTGGGGGTGCTGTTAGAAAAAAATGTAACCTGTTTTTAGAATAATAATTATTGTGAAATAATTTTGGCCTGTCAATTACATATGTATATGGGTTTGTAAGTCTTTTTTAATTATTTATCTATTGGATATTTACACCTTTTGTATATCTAGTACATGGCCTGAGCACGTTTGTAAAATGTGCGGAAATCCCAATTGAGTTTATGTATTCAAATGGAATTAATTGAGTGTAATTATCAGTACATACTCTCGCTACAAGGGAACTCTTATTACAAGAGCACACTAGTTCTTTTGCGGCATTGTTTCCCCATAGCTAATTTTTCCCCTTACTAGAGCGTGACTTCAGATTAAGATTTGACTCCTTTTGTAGGAAGGTCTTTATATATAAAGTCCACTACTGTACAATTTAATTATAAATAGAATTTATTCAAGACAAAAAAAATCCTGGACTGGGGTTAAGTTCTTTTTACCGGTCAAGTGCAATTATTATTTTTCTCAGTAAAAATAAATAGTAGAATACAAAAATTCAAGGAGGTTTTCAATGATAATTAGTTTCAAGCTTGAGGAATACGATTGAGTAACATTTTCCGAATTTCCTAGGAGCTACTTATTACTCCTTATAAATACATAATGTCTATTGTGTCTAGTGTAGTTTGTATTTTCTCATTTTCATTGTGGCTTTTACCTTACATGATTGTTTCCTCTGAGAGTTTCCTCACTCTTGGAATTTGTTTCCGTAATTATTACAGATATGTTCTGTACTTACAGAGAATGTATGAAAGATACAGGAGAGTGTGTGTGGGGGGGAGGTAGAAACAATGACGAGGGTGGTTTGCTTCGTTAAGAAGGACCACTACTGTGTCTAGTAGTCTCCGACTCTCCTTGGAAAAATGAAGTTGATGTTTAAGTGGAAGCATCCAAAGTTTACAGTTTATATTCCTGAGGTCCTACTCTATAACTTAAATGAGATGAAGGGATGGATGCGGTTTGCAATCTACGGTTTATGAACTCATGTTCTTCTACAGTAGTCTATGGATGAGTGTATCTGTAGTGGTCGGCGGAGTGGACGCGGTGCTCCGGGCTGTATTTTATGAGACCCTATATGTAGATAATAATATATGAGGGCTATACCTAGATATACTATAGGGATACACATCCTTCAGCATAAGAACGTAAAAAAAGATGATGTATCTACATGTGAGCGTTTGTGGAACAAGTTCATGCTAGCCGTCCAGGTTCCTCTGTTTTGTTGTTGTGTGAATGTGATGTGGTTACGGTTAGAGTGAGTGTACAACATTGGGACTATATATAATTATTGAAATGTGTATATGTATCTGGGTATAGGTTCTATATATAAGGAAAGTATATTTTATAGATCTACCTAACTATACGTGAGAACAGTGATTTCTTCCGGTTTCAATTTACTTCATAAATGATTACGAACAGAGATATTCCCTTCCTATCTAAAAGCAATTTAGGGGTTAATTCCTCCTAATTTTAGAAATTAATGAGGGGGGGAGGCAAGTACGTTTTAACACTGTTAATTATTACTCTATAGTGTAGCATATGTGTGGGAGAGGAAATTGCAAGTTATATGACTCCCCTGACGAATGTACCGTTAATTATTTATAGTTATATATGTTACACGAATTTAGATGTAGATACATACATAGGGATCAAATCTCTACAGGACAAGCTATTTGTGAGGGACGCTCTCCTAAGAGCATTTTTCAAAAATTTATAATCCGAATCTTACGAACGAAATTCCCGGAACCTTTCCCACTTACCAATTTTAATTTAACGCAAGAGCATAATAAAATGCACTTTTGTACAGGAAACTGTCCCTTTAAGGGATTATACCTTCCAACAGCATTTTCTTTTTAGAGCTCAAATATTTGGACAGTTTCCATATTTTAAAATTTTGGCTTTGATAGTATAGAATTTTAAAATTCAGATTGTGTGCCTTTAATAAGATTTTAATGAGAGAGAGAGAGAGAGAGTTCACTGTATAAGAAGTAATTTTGAATAAGGTATGGCTTCACTGGAAGTTTATTTCCTTATGAATATTAATTATTTAATAGGTACACTATGAGCATATGAATGGGGAGGTAGGAAATGCAAGGATAATAACAATAATAATTATTATTAAGATAATATTAATTAAAGCATAGATACATATAACTATACGGGGAGTCTTGAAGGATTGCTCTCTTCCTTTGCACTTATTCAATTTGGCCTTTATCCATATGCTCAAAGAATTCCAAGACAAATGTCTGTGAATACTTTTGCATCTCTGGGTATTAAAATAGTTTAAGGGGAAATGTAGTAGCTACTTGTTTAATTTTTTCTGGCTTTTTTTAAAAAAGATTCTTTCATTGCCTGGGTCAATATTTGCAGCTCCTGCAGTGGCGGCCCTGTCATGAGAGTGTATGTGAGGGCTGTGGAGTTTGAAAGAAAAGCTCAAGAGTAGAATTTGAATTGAAGTTTGTTATTTCGGCTTCAAAAAATAATTACTGACAGTCTGACAGTCACTTGTTGGAAATTTTATGGGCTTTTCAACAAGCTCCTGTTCCTGTGTACAATGGTCATTGTTCAAGTTAGGTAGAACTTCCACTCTTCCGTGTCTTCCGCATATCTTTTCTGGTAACTCCCACTTGAGGTGTTGGGATTTTTTTGTAACCTGGCTCCTCTCTTTTTATTGCAGTGTGTTCAAAGAATTTTAATTGAATTACGTTTCTAACTATGGATGTACCCAGGAATTTTGAGGGGCTCTTGTGGAGGAGTCTATCCCGTATTTTCTATTACTTCTAGAATCTTATTCTAAATAACATTCATTATCTTGGAAATACGTAACCAATCATATACCATTTGCATATAGGAATTGGGGTAACGTGAGAGAACATCCTTTTAAAAATTGGGAAGACAGTATATAATTATCGTGTGGGATTTTCGGAAATAAGGTTTTTAAATGGGACTCCGGAAACAAGTGGTATTTACTGTTGCGGTGATAAAATGCTGACAATAATATTGTTCTGTCATTTTTTAATTTTGCATTTGGGACCCGTTATGAGTTCAATCTCAATCTATTTAAAATTTTTAGTATTTTGTAATGAGTTCGCTGTGGGGATTGTTGGAGGTACCCTGTATTTAATTATAATAATTATAATTTACAATACACCTTTATATATATATATATATATATATAGCACATGGAAATGAATGGGGGTATGTGGAGTAATTACTGATTGTGAGATGATTTTTACAAGAGCACATCACCACATCTATTTCTTGCTTCCATGCTCTAATTGAAGTTTTTCATTTCCTTTAATGGGATACAGATAAGATGCTAATAGTCATTCCCACATCGACGAACATGCTATTTCTTATCAAATGGAATATATAGAACTAAACGTTCCACAACTTGTACGGCTACTGCGGATTTCCCCAGAAATATCCACAACAACAACAACAACAGTGAGCCATTACTATCGGAGGTGGCAATCATTTGATTAATTATACAGCAATTGTTGTAACATTGTCACGTAGCTAATATCCATTTGGTCTCATCATTTTAATGCTATAGAGCCTAAAGAAGGGAACTCGCAGGTTGGCAAACAGGGCCGATGTCAAATTTAATCCCGGGAAGGAAACCAGAGTTTAAAGGAAGCAATTTGTACGTGCTTCAGGATTTCATTCCGATCCATATCTAAGCACGTAGTTACATGTTTTCCTCACATTAAATACATCTCTGCACATATTCACATACATAGGGTCTCACAAACATTTTAAACCCCCCACCCATCACTTCCTGGCTGAAATAAAAAAATTCTAAAAAAATTCAATTCACCCCAAAATTATGACAGTGTCTTCCAGAATTTCTAAAATCTGAAAATGACCTAGGTCAACGATTCCGGTCACAAGGGTCAAATATATGAAGTAGCGCCGTGTTTTTTTTTGACTTTTAGTGTTCAAATAGGAAATTCCATGAAAACTAGTTATTAGAATTTCCCGGAAAATATTCATTATTTTAAATTTTTAATTAATTGTTTAATTAAAATCTTACTAAATTATAAATCCTTAAAGAATCCGTTATCTCCTTCGCGTTCTTGACCCAGTGACCTTAAATTGTGGACCTAGGTCAGTAATAAAATTGTATCAAATCTGGAAGGGAATATCCTTCAAAGATTTTTTTTGATAATCCAATCGATTGTACAATTCTGTCCCTGAGACTCAAATGTGAGCAAGGGTTGGGAAAAGGATTTGAAACCACTACCTATGTACATTCAAAGGAATAATAACAAATTTGTAAAAAATCAGATAATTACAAATGAAGCAAATATTTTAATGTGACATAATTAAAAATTTCCATTTATTTTCTAGGGGTAACCATTCCAGTGGATGCTGAGCCAGAACCTGTCGGGAGGGTCATAAAATTAGCATTCAAAGGACCCGAAGATCCATGAATTGAAGTCTAATGACTATCTGAGGATCTTGAAATTGGATCTCCCATTGAAGCCAAAGTATAGGGGAAGGTTTAAGGAGGAGAAGGAAAAATCAACCTTTTGAATCCCAAAGGTGAAGAGACATTGAAGCTTGGAAAAGAATCCATTGACGACGGCACTTATCAACTGAACCAGGGTTTGAAGGAACCTCCAAGTTATAAAATATGCAATAATTTCACTTGTGGTTTTCATACAAAACTCCAACTATTTTTTTTATCATTCTCAAGCTTTTGAAAGTGCTTGAGAATATTTTCGCTCTCGTTCCTCCGTGCATGTCTTGAGTACTATTGGAGACCCTGGCTTCCTTGGTTAAACCAAGGAAGCCAAGGTTCAATCACGCTTTCCATTTCTCCACCACGGGAATCTCCACCAGCGTGAAGGATACCCCAAGAAAAAAAATTCTGGTTACAATTATTATTATATTAAAATATTATATGATATGGAGGAGTCCTATTTGCAGAAAACAATTCAGAACTCATTACGAGATTTGCATGAAAGTGAGGAGTAGGCCTGTCAGGACGGGTGAGAGATCTTTTCCTCCCTTGCAGATATTTCTATTACTCAACTGAGTCTTCAACAGTGTCTTCAGATATTTTTGCAAACTTTTTCAAAGCCTTCGTTCCATCTCCCCCCCCCCTCATTCATCACCCCGCTCCGTATACAATACGTCATAAAGGAAGAAACTCAAATCAACATCAATGTTTCAAAACCAAACTGAAGATCATCAACGTTGAGACTCTCCTGCTAATTTCCATTGTTTGGGTGAAGCCGCTGGAACCACACTCAAAATTAGTGCTTGCTCTTTCTGGGATTGTTCACAACAAGTCAAAATTCTTCAACTAACAATAAGTCCTTTCCATTCATTTATGAAGATCGAAGTAACCGCAGAGACTCTCCAAGCACAATGCCCCATCCTTGGGACATGGGCTCATTTTGAAAGGGACAAGTGCAAGGAATACCTCTCCACGACTTTGAAATAATGTATTAAAAAAATCTAAGCCTTTGAACCCAGTGAGTGAACACATGTGTGCTAGGAGTTAATTAATTCCAATAATTAATTTAATACAAGTTTCAATCCATTCCAAATCCTAGTTTTAAAAATATAATCAAGTTTAATGTCCGATCATGAGATAAGACGGATCAAATGAAGCCGAACGGAGTAGGGAGAGGGAACAGAAGTAAGTATTATTTAATTATTTTTTAATTTTTTTAAATTTTTTTTAAATTTTAGCAATAAATATAAAATAGTCGATAAAAAGTGTCCGATTTTGCTATCATAATCTTTCTTATTGTTAGTAAAGAAAGGCCAACATGAAGCAACATGCATTGCATAAAAATATGGATTTTTTTCATAATTATTTTTAAAAGTCCTGTAATTTAATACATGTCGTAGTCAATCTCTATCCAGTATCAAAAAGAATAATTTTGAGGATTTATCTTGGGATTTTTGAAGGTGTTTTCATAGAGTTAGCTGATCGTATGTAACTTTTGAGTACCTAATTACTGACAGGAGTCATCTGTACAGTTACGTTGCAGCAGTTTAGAATTTAAACGTGGATAAATAATACTAAGTGCACGTTATGGATTACTATACAAGGGACAATGAGATGTAGTGGAAATTATGAGGTGCTGTTATTTACCATGTAAATATAATTATCCACTCTTAATTGTAATGCTCAAGTACTAGGCTATATCTACCCTTCGCATTGAGGGAGCAAATACAGTGGAACTGACTCACAAAGCCCTGCCGTATACTGTAAAAATAGTATTTGAGCTACTTATGTAAGCATGTACATATGTGTAAGAATGTATGTTGAGAAGGGGTGATGAAATCCTATTGTGAGGAGATTTACATGGAGAGGGTGTAATAAAATTACCATATAAAATGCATGTTAGGGAAGTATTAAATCTCCTCAAGGGAATGTGATTGTTCCTGTGAGAAAGATATTTATTATTAGAGGTGCTACATTATATGTAATTACATACATATGCTTATGTACTCCTATTTGGAGTGTATAGACTGTGTAAGCTCTGTGGAGTGCTACAGCAGGATGAATTAAACTTGGTTTATTGTTTTGCTATTGGATTTTGTTTTGTTGACTTGGGATATTATAGATAGGCTTGTTCCTCCTTTCGGAAATTCCTCTGTTTGGACTTTCATTGAAAAAAGCAATAATAATAGTAATGACTTGTGCCAAAGGAATATAGCATACACATTCTACTATAGCATGATGAGTTTTGAGTATGGAGTACTTACTTATATTTATTTGAACAGACCTTGTATCCATTGCTATCCTACAAGCCTGTGAGATTAGAAACAAGGTAATAATTACACTGCATCAGGGCAAACTCCATGTATTTTTCTCATTGGCCGTTAAAAGTTTTCAGAGACGATAATAAACAGAGTCTTAACTTATTTAACTGCTCCTCATGCTGCGTCATCCCTCCTATACTGTAGTTATGCATATTATTTAAGTGAAATTTTCATTTTTCTCAGTATGAAAGACTCGCCCTGGTTTTGACATCCTCTGACATAGTCGCACGGTCACTCAGTTTCCTTCTGCATGCTTCTGATTGTGTGCTAAAATACAGGAGAATCTCACTATGAGGGATGTCTTTTTATTCCGGCGGTCTTTCTCCAATAGGGAAAATTCTACCTGTTGACACATAGCACTGCACAAGTGTACTACACATTATTCTAGATTCCCTACCGTAGCTCACTGAGTCTATTTATGTACATACATACATACATATACATACATAAAGGCCACAGGCTCAAATGTGAACTTGTCATAAATCCCCCGAAAGGGACAATTCAAATTATTAATTTTGAATTCAATTAATTTTTGTCAGTAGAACATCCAGCCCATTATTATCAGGCAGTACATTTTAGGATTTGGAGAGTTATGGTCGTAGTGAGGGTCGACTGTACTGTTTATACTTTTGCTTACTCATAAGACAGGAACGACATGAGTTTAGTGCTAGTGTTCGTTCTCAAAGTGAGGTACACGCACTCATTCATAAATCATAGATAATTGCACATTCCCCATATATATTATCTATAAATATCCATATCCCCTGCATTCACTGTATATTAAGATTCAAATGCGAGGGGGTTACTGTACTTGTATTACAGTGGACTATCACTTCAGGGGAACCCCTGGTAGCTATATATAAGGGACCCTTATTAAAAGAATTTGCTCCGGAGGGGCAGAAAAATATGAAGACATTTTTCGGATTTAATGCCATTCATTTGTACGTTAATTTGTCTCCTGTTAAGGACAAATGTCCGGAGCTGTGTATGTAAACAACACATTTTGACACTTGAGGAGATGCTGTTACAAATACAGTCCCCTGCACGCATGTCATTATATGTAGATATGTATAAAACTGTATTTACGTACCTCTATAAGGAATTCAATTCACATGAGTAATTGGAGTCCATTCCTGACTGTGATTATGGACTGCGTGTGTAGATTGGGCTTGTACAGGAAGGAGCATGTAACTAGAGCATAAGCAAATGAAGCATGGTTAAATAATTCATAAAATTGGATCGTAAGTGTAAAGGTACGTTTTGGAGTGTACTCTGACTATGGCGTAACCTCCTGTTCGGAAATATACATATTCCCACAAAAAAAAACCTATACAACAGTAATAATTGGTGTTTTTTATAAAAACAGTGTCGCTCTAGGGACTGACTACAAGTTGAGAGTCAACTGTACACTCCAAGATGCTCAACTGCTAATAAGTGCAGACACACATTATGCTAATTGCACAGATTAGGCATTTCTTTCGTACACACACACACACACACATGTGGGGCTCCTTGCTGTTTTCTTCCATGTATATAACTAACATAATGTCATTCTCATGTCCTCGCTCTTTTCTTATACACTAGACTCCGGCTAGAGTGGACTCCCCACATAGGATGACATTTATAGGGTTGTTGCCAGAAATGTCAGTTTTAGGATTTACCTTGTTAATAATTACATATAATTACACTCTATGCATAATTATCTATAGATACTATTGTAGAGAGATGCACTAAAATTTTGAGTTTTTTAAGGCATAGTGAATAATGGCTTTATGTATAGACATAGGCAGAGATAGACCGAGCCGCTATAAGAGAGTGGGACTGTACTTTAGAGAAGACATGTGGCTTGTCATCTTTGCGTGCCTCTTCCTTTCAGTTGTGTCTTCTTCCTCCGATTATTACGTTATCTCTGAACCGACAGTCGTTTTACGACTCCTCGCAACTCAACATCCACTCAGGGAAGATAAGAGTACCGTAAAAACTAAAAAAAAAAAAAACAAGAGTGCTTGTACACATTAAATCCACTGTACAAGAAGAGTACATATCTTTTTGTACAGGAGGAGATAACCAGGGAATTTGTTCTCAAAAAAATTATTGTCTTTTATCTCCCCAAAAGTTTAACAAGCCCATATAAAAGGGAGATACGGGTGTAATTTGGCTGAGATTAAAAGGTGCCCTCGAGCCATGCTAAACAAACCGGGGAAATCAGGTGTGAGTGGAAAGAGGAGTAAATCCACATTTACAACGTACTGGCAATATTCGGCTGGCAACTTTCGCTCAGGTGTGGTCCCAAAGACAAAAAAAACTATTCAAAATGTTACTTACAAATAGATTTTTTTAAAGTCTCATTCATTCACCCTTCAAAAAAGTCACTTAGGAATGTGGAGTCCACTCTGGATATAAAAGCACTCCTTTGACTCTAAACTCTGGCTTTTGTAATCAAACGTTTTTGGAGAGACGAAAATTAATAGGAGGGGGAACGGAACGTTCCAAAATATTTTTGGCTGTATCAAAGCAAATAGCAAATTGCTCCGAGTGTTTTTAGACGGAGAAAAACGAACATATTGTGGGAAAGGACGAGGTGTAAATAGTACATTTTTGACACTACCCAGAAAATTAGTAAAGAGGGGCTTATCATCATAGCCAGAGTACAAGACGCTAATTACCATTAGAATGATACAGGGCTTGAATGAAGAAATTCTCCGTTGTTTATTTAAATTGGACGGAGCCATTGAGCCCACGGAGTATGAAAGACAGGACACAAGGGTAGATGTATACAAATTGTGAAGAGAATTTAGTTTTAATGGTTTATTAAGTAAGATTTAGCGGAGGGATAGTAGTCCTTATTGTTAGTTGTGGGAATATTTTAATATAAAATTTGCAGTTATTTATTTCGTGCTCAAACCCGTTACTTAAATTATCCCACGGTTCGCTGAGACTTCAAGGAAAGTTACTCTTGTAAATATTCCTGGCCGAACCTGATTTTTGGTGGGATAAGAAAAAATTTAATACTTGATAATTGGTCAATTTTAAAACTCGCAATTTTTCCCCCTCCCCCCAAAACAATTTTAAAACTTTAAACCTCATTACCTCATTCATACAAATGACTGAGCTCTATCTATGTATGCTAATTAATGAGGAATTGAGTTGGGATTCAAAACACTTTTTTTTGGAATAATTGTGGAGTTGTGGTAAATTGGAATAACGTTTTTTTCAGGCGTTGCTTAATTATAGGGATTTGTTGGAAATAGTGGGAATTATGATAAATATTGCCAGAAATCTCACTTGAAACAGTATTGCCAGAAAGACTCTCAGGGCCGTATTAAAAGTTATCAGACAATTTTGGGTCAAATGAAAGAACTGCTTTGAAGGAGGGATGTGTGGGATATTTTTATAAGTTTTTTTTTCTTCAAAGGATAAGAAAATATTTGAGCACATGTCATACTTTTTTTTCCTTTCAGCTTACTATCTTTTTTTTTGGCTAAATTCTTTGACACTTTACCACAGTATTAATTTCAGGAATAGATTTCAAAAAAGGACTCAAATTTTACTGGGTGTAGAGATATCCTTAAAAATATAAATATACAGGACTGTACAATTTAAGATTCTAGGACTGGTGCCAAGTTTCACTTGTGTGAAGAGGTTGACTCCAAAGTGACAGGTCATTGTATTGTGAAGAAGAATGAGAGGAAATATATTTGCCCCAATGGAATCCTTCCTCTAACAAGAGTTTATTTTTAGCGAGATTGTCATATAGTTATAGCAAATCATACCCAAGTGATTTGAATTTGTAAATAATATTAATGTAACGTATGTATCTGCATGTGATTATTATACAGAGCTATCCCTTACATACGTTACAGTCCACTCTCTTCAAGAAGTGAGCCCAAAAAAGCCAAACAATTTTTCATGAGTTGGCAGTCTGTTATGAAGTCTGATTTTGACATTATGAGTAACAATTATTGGAATGTACCAGATATTTTTGTCCTTACAGAGAACATATTATGCTCTTATAAGGGAGGCTCCTATATACCCACAGACATTGTATACTGTTGTGGTAACAAAAAATATATAGTTTAAATCTTCACCCGAATTAATTTGAAATGTAGACTTGTATGATCCGTGTAGATTTGAAAACAATAGACTTGTGAATATACAGTTTGAAGATTAGCTAGAACAATGGGAAGTAGCGTTATCATTGAATTGAATCATGATCTCGATACGGCTGTCCACGTTGGTTTGTTGTTGGCCCATTTGAAAGGATTGTGTCTGTGGTAACTGTGTTTGTTCCATATGTATATATGTATGTACATATGTATGTAAGGGGTGGATTTGCAGAGTAGTTTGTTTTATTTAGCGTATACTGTGCATGAGATAATTTCTGGGAGGGAATTTGGTTAGAAAATGGATTTCGAATGTGTTGAGAGTCGTCTCTGGGATTAAACTTTCCTCGGGCGAGAACTTGTCGGGGTCCGTAAAGCTCTGTAGAATTTATAGCTCCCTTAGGTTTGCAATCGTGTGTATATTTCCTTCATATTTTTTTTAAATCTACACTTGTCTCTCTTTCTCTCTCTCTCTCTCCCTCACTGTCTCTCACAGTGCAGTATGTACAAGCATCGAATCTTACACGCACCTGTTGAGTGCCGTTAATACTTCCCTCCCCTAAACAGCCCTACAGAAACTGTTTGTTAGCATAAAAAAAATAGTGAGATAATTAAATCTTCTTTTACAGAGGATAAGTAGAGGACGGAGAGCTCGTTCAAATAACACTGAACAGAAACTCACGCAGTTGGACAGTATCCCTAAATTCATACTGTGTGAGTATGGACAAATGCATTGGAATGAGAAAGAAGGTTTATTATGAAAAAGCGTCAAGTGCATCCTCAATGGATTCATAGTACGTTCTTTTTTAAGAGCCTCTATGAGCAATTCCCATTGAAATGCATGTACAGTATTTGCGTCAAGGGAAAAATTATGAAATGAGCAAATATTGATCGGCACGATTTACGGTGCAGCGTGAACAGCTCTTTAGCTATTTCCTATACTTATGTGTATACACTATATAGCATTCCCTCTATGTACAAATTGGGATTGGCAAATCTGAAGATTATTGATAGGATTTTAGATTGGGGATTGTTAGCAAATTCTGAGCATAATAATTTACAATGGTGGTGAGTTACCCCCTTGTAAGAATATTTTCCCTGTAGGGACGAGAATATGCTCGAACAAATTCCCTTTTAGTGCAGTATGAATTGTTTAGCTTGTATATAAATACATATAAAATGTACATACAAGAATGCTATTTTCAGGACCAATAATTTTTTGCGGCTATTTTCAACATTGCTGTTGCAAATAGGGGGCAGACAGTACATCACGTTTTGAAGGCTTGAGTTTAAATAAATCTGCCCAGAACTTTATGGAGAGAAGTTATACTTATTTGTAGAGACAATGTAGGAAATGTTGAAGGATTTGTAAATAAGAGCTAGAGGAAATTGTTATTAGGGTTTTTCGCAATGTATGGAGGGAAAACAATGGTGAGTTTCCACGAAATGGTAATTAGCTCCTATTTCCAGGTATGTTTGAGCAAGGCTGAGCACTTGGAGAGTGCGAGAGGTACAAATAGACACGTTTAGAAAGGCACCTCTATTTTTTCCCCTCCTTCCTATCCGTGTGTACTAAGGCGAGGATAAGTGAAGGCATCCTCTTCGTCTGCTCTCATAGGTATGGATATATATTCTTGAGGATTCCTGTAATATTTGCTGAGGATGCAAACTTGACAAAATCTCAGGTCATTAGCACAAGCTCCGACAGGAGTAACATTTATATCATGACAAAGTCCATATCGTTGGCCAAATCTCAAATGGGTAGTCATTTTGTACCAATATCAATGCTTGGTCGCTCATACATAGATAGTATAGCGTGGAGCAATTTCACACTCCCGTCATTTATCCATTTACACACTCACAGATGTGAGAATAAGCAGGAGTACAGAGTCCCAAGCAACTTTTTCCCTTTCGGCCCATTTAAGGAGCAAAGATGACAAAATATTTCATTTCCTAGAATTAAATTTCCCCTATTTTCTATTATTTGTTTCGTACGTTCCTACTTTGGTCAATATTTTTTCCGGTCACAGGTGTCAAGTGCTTAACCCAACGGGAGACAAATTTTAGTCCCAAAATTTGAAAATGTTTTCACAAAATTCACGTCACATTTCAGGTTCCTACTGCCCACATTTTCAACTAGGGCTAATAAAATGCGCTGTAAAAAATCTCCCGTAAATTTCATACAAGACCTCAGTTTTACTTTGATTTTGAACCAGCCAGATTTTACGTAATAAAATACGGCAATATCCCAAATTCATTCCCAAGAAAATTTGCCACAAATTAGGGGAATTGAATATTTTTCCCTGTTGATATTGACCTAGGTCAATATGCAATGTATTTTTGCTAATCCAGATTTTGAAATTGGTTACAATTTAGGGAAATCACATAATCTTTAAACGATTTCCGTGTATTCTCTGGCATTAAAATGTTCCTGACGTCCTGTACAGATATAAAAATCCTAAGAAAAATAATCCTGAACCGTGTCGCTATAAGTGTGGGGCTTATTTGTAGAAAATAACAGCATTAGAAATATCTATAGAATAGTTCACGCTATATTTCAGCACCTCTTTCCATTAAGAAAAATGCTTTGAAAAAAAAAATTGAAATATTGTTATTTGGGTATCCGTAAGCTAACAATTGCTAAACTTAATTGTTCCTACACTTGTTACTCTACAGACTCAGTCCGTTGGATTCCCCTTTTTTTGTGATTGTGTTTGTGGAGTGATGAGGATGAAATACGAGGGGATAAAAAATGATTATTTTCGCTACAATTCTCCTGCAGTCTAGTATATATTTGATTGTTCAAGTGAGAATGGAGGAACAGAGAGTCTAGACACTTTTGCAGGATTTTCCTTTAAACAGACACCTACATACCTCCGCAAGACTCATTTTTTTCCACGGATATGAACTTGACAATGGCAGCTGTTGTCAAATTGATCCACGTCCCTTTGTTTTACCTTGTGTGTCAAAATTATTGAACCGGTTGAGCATTAAAATTGTATATAGCGTGAAATTCAAAACTACTGTAATATTTGGACAGGTATTGTGTATCTTGCAATCCTTTATTTTCCTTTATTATTTCAAGGAAGTAAAATCAAAAAATTGTAGGAAGAAGAAAGTCAATGATTGTATAGGTTCGGGTTCACTTTTTTTTTTACCTGTAAAATAAAAAAAGAAAAGTAAATATCTCCGATGGATGATGATGATGATGACTCAACACTTGATGGAGTTCACTTTCGCTCTTCAAAACCCTTGCAGATTTTGATTTTCCTTTCCTACCCCGCGACAGTTGTTGCATAATGTTTCTGTAATTATTTATCGAAAACGTAGAGGTTTTTATAGGGGCAAAAAGTGGCTGTAAAGTTCCCCATCTGTCAATAAAGTTTGGGCGTATTTCACACACACTCCGCATCTGTTACGGAGTGTATGTTTTGAGCTCTAATCTCTTTGAGCATGTCAACATCGTCAATCCACATCTTCAACGAGGATAAACGTAAATACATAAACAAAGTACTCTCTCTCTCTCTCTCTCTCAACTAATGTCCTTTGAGCAACTACTAAGAGCTTTGATAGGATTTTGCTCGAAACAAATAATGTAGTCCCCTGTTAACAAATTATTTTCCTACGACGAGAAAGTCCGCCCTAACAACATAATATTTCAAGGGGCTATAAGTCAAGTAAATCTCTGATTAGAATAAATAATCTAAAGTAATTTTGTGGTCAGAAGCTTCAAATAGTGAGCACAAGTAAATACCTATAATTTTGGGCTAAACATATATTTATAATAAAATGTGAGCATTTTAAATCAAGATATTCCTAACAAGTATTTATTTACCACAAAATCAGGGAGATTGATCAGTAGATTTTTTTGAATAAATTAGGATATACTTTGTAGACTCAAGGTGTAATTTTGTTTATGACTTGATTGCACCCGTATAACAAAATTAAGGCTCACTGTTAGTTAGCTCATTTAATGGACTTGTAGGAAGTTGTGGTTGGGATTTGGTAATAACTAACACTTCCTTGAAAATAATTAAATTGGGAAAGAACTAAAAGAACATCCGTTCCATTTAGCTGGGATAGTAATGTGCACTGTTGCTACAAAAGAGATCTTTAAAGTGTATATTCTCCACGAAGAGAAAAATAAAATTATTTTGAAGTAATTATGTAGAGATTCAAATTTACCATAATGTGTTAGTTGTATCAACGACTCTCCACTTATTTTAAATTACGCCAGGAACTATAAAAATGTTTCAGGCTTCCTTGAATATAATTATTAGTTAATTTTGGCCCCTATGAAAAAAAATCCATAACGTGTTTGGTTTCTGTTACAGATGGCGGACCTCCGCAATGGACCAATGGCCACGGACATATTCATACGAATGAGCGTCCAGCCAGACCCGAGGAACGCTTGTCAACATTGTCAATGTAAGTTGAGAGCGGAGTTCTTTACTTGTCAAAATTGCGCTAAAATTTTTCTTTGTATAGTCTAGTCGGGATTGAGATTTTAAATTATTACAAATCACAGTTTTTACTGTGTGTACGAATTTAAGGGAAGAAAAAATAATGAGAAATGTGTCTCACAGTGCCCCGTGTCAATTTCAATTCAGTGTACATTTGTAAATATGTATATATAATTATATGTACTCCCGCTTTATAAGTGACTTTTTTGAAGGAGCATTTTTCCCTTAAAAAAATATTGTGTTCCTTTTATGATTGCTCTTGCATTGAAATGTAATTAATTACTTTAATTTTTTTGAAACGATCCTCCTGCTTCAGGTACTGGACTGAGGAGAGGAACAATGAGGCGAATAAACTGACGACACAGTATACGAAATTGAGGAGACATTGTCTAGAGAGGGGAATTATTTGGGAGGATCCGGATTTTTTACCATCCTACAAATTACTCCCGAAATCTAAGAAATCCTCGTATCCAATCGTATGGCTCCGACCGCATGTGAGTTTCAATTTGATCGATGGCTTTTTAATATTGCAAGGTCCAGTTACTCCCTGGTTAAAGTACATAGGAATAATTATATATATTCCGAATAATAAAAACTGCATAGCGTCATTAAGGCTAATATGTATATAAGGATGAGAAAAAAATTAAAACCTGCAAAAGTTCAAAGCAAGTAGTTCCAAAAAACTTTTTTAAGGAAGGCTAATCATCTGGAAAAAAAGTTCATATGCTATAGGGAGAGTTTACTGTATCTATCTGTATAAAAAAAAGAGAGGAAGCCACATTATTTTTTTTTGTATGAACTGACATTGCAAACGACTTGTTTTTTGGTGGTCAGATTAGACTGTGGTGGCTTATTTCTTAAGAGCAAGTTCAAATAGTTTGAGGTGGTACTAAGCGATTGTGTCGGTTAATTTGATGGCTGTTGAATAAACTTTTGTTTGGTTTGATCATATAAATTCCTTATGGTTGTTTATCCTATGGTCAGAGAGGCAATAGCACTTGTCTCTCTCTCTCTTGGGAACGGTCCTACGAGCCTCTTCAGAGATTGAAGGACAGTTTCAAGTATAGGAATTTACAATTTTATTTCTATATGAACATCTTGCTCCGACTAATTCTGCAGCGTCATTATGCTTTTCACACCTCTTATATATAGATACAATGTTACGTAATTTGTGCAATGGCGTAAGTAAGCTAATCTCCAATTTCAAGTCATGACGTTTTCCTTTTTTTTTTGTTACCTCCTGAGGACGGGACTATGAAAATGTCTCATGTGTGCTTCAAAACAGGGTACTCTCCCTGTAAGAGTCATCCATACAAGAGCATTTGTTTTTATAAGGGAATAGATATATTTTGTCCCATCCCTTATGTATATCCCCTTAATGATAAATATGTTTCCTCTAATAATTATAAACGAACCACTTTATAGTAAACTCAAATTCCAGTGCTTACTTTTAGGAACACTATTATAGGAAGAGTGCACTGTAGAGCTCTGGGACATTATTATTTGTTTTAGCATATTCACATATTACAGTAATTATTTAAATCCTTTTGCTACGGTATAGTGTGCGAATTCACTTTCGTTGATTTAATTTTGCAGGGAAGAAATATTTTTAGCCTGCACAGCACTCTCATTCCTGGATGCATGTAACTGCATCCTTAGGAAAAATTAAATTCACTGTAATAACTTGAAGCCTTTGAGTGGGAAAATATTAGCATTATGTTAAACATAATAATGAATTGGAAAAATTTGCAAATATTTTTGTCCCTGTGGAGAAATTGCTCCCACAAGTGGGACATTTATAACGAGGGTAGACTGCATCAGTGCAGGTGCATACAAAACTGTACCAGCAACATCATGGAAGAGATTTGTTGGAAGGATCCAATGATTTGGGCAAAGTTCAACGTATGATAATTAGTCACACCGTTCAAAATCCTTCCACCTGTACTCACCACTTTACAAATCACGGCAAGCGTGTAAATCTAAAAATTTGACAGTTATACAGACGGAAGGCTCTCATTTAGGGGCCAAATTACCTGGGGTTGATTACAGGAGCATGTCCAAATATTTTTGAAACACCTCGAAAAAAAAAATTGTTGAGAGAAATTAAACTTTTTTATTAATAGCGAGAGTATACACTGTGTGTAGAAGTGCATTGGTCATAATATGTTTTACGTGTACGTATACATACTTAAGGCATGGGGCTATAATTATAGGATAATTATTCTTGCACCGAACTCACACTATGCACCTGCAGCCTCCATGCAGTTCAAATGGTAATAGGAACTTAATTATGCTGTCAAGTATGAAAAGACAAATTTTAATAATTCATTAAATGTAACCATGTGCAAAGGATTGTTTCAATTAGGGACGATTTAGATCTTAGAGGTTAGGAATTATCTTTTATCGTAAAATTACACTGTGTCCATGCCTAATGAGAGAATGTGCATACAAATTAAAGAAGTTTGTTTTTTATATTATAGTCAGTCATTGTATTCTATAGAATTTAAAGATTTCGCAATTTCCGGAGAATTTCGATACGCAAGGATGAATTAATATATTTGAAATGTAAAGCTGAGCCATGGCATGAGAAAAACTGAGTTGTGTGAGCATCTTCTATCTGCTGCACACGATTCGTTTCAATTCAGAGTTTCCGAGCGTGTTTGTTTTTGCTTGGAATTCCAGGGACAGTAGAAAAAAACAGTGTCCACTACTACTATCTGTACATGGTTAGGAAAAAGTCTATTGGAATTGTTTTACCATCTCATTGCATGCCACTGGCTTGTAAACCCCAAGTCACGCTTCTTAATTGCATTGAGCTAAGAGTTGAGTCAATGTTTACTGGAACTTATGGTTGGTTTTGCCAAAGGATTGATAATGTGTACATACGGAGTGTGTACATGGATGGGAATTGTATGACTCATGGATGGGATTTAATACAATGTCCCTTTGGTAGTGTGTCTTCATGATGGTGTTTAAAAAATCCAGGAAAGTAATTTTGGTATTATATTATATTTGATTGAGCTGAATGCTACTTAATTATTTCAACGTTTTTTTGTAAAAAAAAAAGCCTCAACTTCCTATGTACAATGCTCCTTATATCACTCATAATTTCAATGTACTGGGGAATACAGAGAAAAGGGCGTCTGAGTTATAGTCGACCCTGTGTATAACGGCACCCCGTGGTTTGACATTTGGGACCGTAATAAACAAATGTAGCTCTGGTTGTATAAAAATTTACATGAGCACATATTTACTCCCTGGGAAATCCAACTGTTTTTTTTACTCTAGGACAGAGTGTCAGTGTATAGGAAATTTGTTATGTGTAAAGGGTATGGGGAGTAAAAAAAACTGTAAGTATTTGAGTGCAATTGATGTTGCTGGGCTTACGGAAATGTTAATTTGCAAATAATATGAAGTATCCAAATTTTGTTTTAGAGACACTCTATCAAATAATTACAAGAGCGTTAGCTCTAATTGAAAGTCAAGAGCAAGAGGAATAGGATACGTTTCCGTTTACCACAATGCTAATTCCTTGAAGAATACAAAATACAAATAAATAATAGGACAAATTCTTAATCTTTAATTTCGATCCATGTGCTTGGAATTGCTTCATCCTTAAATTGAATGGGATAAAATTTGTATATAAAGTAATTACTAGAATGACAGAATGAGCGTTCTCATGAACCAATAAAATTAATCATTACGTAATTATTTTTAGGAACTGATGGCTCATCCCAGATTTTCAGGAGATGCTCCGTGGAAGTCGAACATTGATGCGGGCCTTTTGGGAGATATTTGGCTCCTCCTTGCCGTCACAACTTTAGCCACAACTCCAAGACTACTTGAAAGAAACGTTCCTTTTGACCAAACCTTTGGTCATGGGTATTGCGGAATCTTCAGGTATAAAACACATAATTACTTGTTTTTTTTTTCTTACCCTTGATGGAATTTATGCTCTGCTATAAAGTAGCAACATTGAGAGTTCAAGATCCCATTGTCAAATGCAAAGTAACTGTTTCCATATCTTCAATAATTTATGATGACCAAAGTTGACTCTGTCTCAAATCTTCGTTACAGTTCCTAAAACAATTTGGACGTTCCGGGTTTGAGCACGTGAAACAGTTGTTTTCATGTATGAATGTGTGGACTATCTGTACAGTGTATGTACATATAATTAATATGGCTCGTGTGAAAATATCTACGACTTAATAGCAAAAGAATAACCTCCTGCCAAAAAGAGAAATAAACAATGGTACAGTTTACTCAGAGTGTGGCTAATACAGTATGAGCCTACTGTCCCCAAATCTCTTTGGTTTCAATGTAGAGGGTATTTTTCGGGTCAGGCCAATCCCGTGTGTAAGCATGAGTCCTTGCGGACCCCAATGAATCATTGACATATGGGGATACCACATGTATGTGTTTAAAGTCCCTAAATGAATTTAATTTTCCCGTTGTTGAAAAAAATGTGGTCTGAAGAGTTCCGCCTTAAGGAAAATATTTATACATGCAGAAAGAAATCTGTGAAGGTTACCACACTCGTGTTATTTGGTTTATTCATTGAATTATTTACAAGCTATAATTTACGAGGGAAACCCGTTAGGAATGTCCATACAATCAACTGAATTTGAAGCTATGGGGCGGATCTTGGACTCATAAATTGCACGTGCTAACAAAAGTTGTTGGTCCGAACATATAGACAGAGTCTATACGCTAGATCCCACTCAACTGATTTCTCCCCCTTGTCCATATTACGGAAAATTATAATCAAAAATATTTGGATTCCCAATTTGAACCAAAATGTTTTCTAAAAAAATCTTTAATTTCGTTGACTTTGGTCAATAATTACGATAATGCTGGTCCAAATCATGAAGTAAAGATTTTGTCAAGGATTTGATAATTGAATTTTTTTGATTAAGATCTCTTTTTGTTTTCAAATGTTTTTATAGTCATTGTATGTTGATTATTTAAATTAAGGTCCCGTACATGGACTAGGCAGAAGAAAAGGTTTTATGGGGACGCAGTGTCTATTGTAGATATTATATTTATTTATTTACTTGCTAAAAACTGTATTTTAATTTCTTATGATGATTCATTTATTTGCACCTCCGCAGGTTTCGATTTTGGCAATTTGGCTCCTGGGTGGAGATCTGTGTGGATGACAGATTACCCACCTGTCGTGGAAGACCCATTGGTCTCTGTACTTCTGAGCCCAGTCACATAGAGTTTTGGCCTGCTTTACTTGAAAAAGCATATGCAAAGTAAGGGGTGGAATTTTTAACATGGATTTTTATTTTAGAAAACCTTACATATATGTACATAAATTAAAGGTATTCTCAGCATCTCAATCCTTTTAGAAATATCTCTTTCGCTTTTGTTCATTTAAATGCTAATTACCGGAATGAGTGCAAATACCATCGGCAATCGTCACGTTGATGTTAATATTCGAGGGCCCATTCCTTCCTTCTAAATACAATGCATTCTGAGAGAGTTCCACAAAGTAGTCAGATTTGCTCTTAGAATTAGTATGATGGAGTCATATCCTACAGGCCAAGGAGAAAACAACATTCTGCTAGATAAGAATATGAAGGAGTATTTTCACCCCGTGGTCAGTCTGCACTCCGTATACTTACAACACAATTTCCCCAATGACCCCCAATTGATTATCTCAACTGGTTTTATATGGCCCAATAAACTTGATTGAGGTTCTTGATCAAGGGAATTGTTCGCACATGATAAATCTTTGGTATTCTCTGATTAATTAATTTTTATAGCTTTATGGTCTCCCTGTCAGGAAATAGGGAACCTTAGCATGGGTCCATTCATTTTTTTATATTTATGACATAGATCATATTTTATTTCCCCTAATTAAGTATTTCATGATCGATTGTAACTGATATCAGGTTATATGGCTCGTACGACAAAATGCACGCGACAGGGAGTGGCGCCCGGGCTTTACAAGACTTAACAGGTGGGATCGTCCAGAGCTTCGCCTTAGCCTCTCAGGATCGACATCTGACTTACCAAGTCCTCAATTCTGCCGTACCTCGGTCATCTTTAATTGTAGCGACTGTTTTACCCGTAAGAATAAATGGACCAACAAATTTTTATGAGTGGCTTTACGCAAATTTTTTTTTACGCACTATTAATCTTTAACAACTCTAGTTCAATGTCAGAGTTCGTTTATTTGCAACCCTATGTACACAATTGAATTTAAAATGTTCTCCATAATTCCGTGTTTCAGGATCGAGAACGCCGTTCTCTAAAACTTCGGCATGGCTTGATCACCCATACTGCCTACGACGTGACTGGCTTGGCCCGCGTGCGTGAAACTGCCAATGGGAACTCTACAATTGGAGAAACACCTTTAGTACGACTGCGCGGGCCTTGGGGAAGAGGCCAATGGGTTGGGCCATGGTCCGAGAGGTCCATAGAATGGGAAGCACTTCCTGATCGGGATAAAGAAGTCTTATCCGTCCGAACCAGGGCTGAGGGAGAATTTTGGTAAAATTTGGTCCAAACATTATTATCCTTTAAAAATATAATATGATAATGGGGGTCAAAGCGGGTCAACGTACTAACACTATTTTTAAGAACCCCTTTGGAAGGAGGAGTATTTATCTAAGAATCTATTATTATTTGTAATAATAATAAAAATATTTGGACACTGCCAGGATGACCTTTGTGGACTTCATCCGGAATTTTACGCATTTGGAACTGGTACATGTCGGCCCTGACGACTGGTTACAAGAGCCGGCTCTTCAGCCCAGGAAGCCATGGCGGGCAGTTTTAGCCAAGAGACGCTGGAGAAGAGGTTACAACGCCGGAGGTGGACCTGATTGTGTCGGTATGTATTGAATATGCAGATGGGATATTCAACGAAATACAATTTTGAGCATGGCATAATTTTTTATTTTAATCGAAACCATTTTGAAATAATTATTTTTATTCTGATTTTATTTTCATCCCTGACAATAGATACAACTGCCATGAATCCGCAATTTGTCGTACAAATCCCTCGCGGTTCAGCAAGCAAGTGCCATGTTGTCGTCGCTGTTACTCAGCAATATGGAGAAACTGCAAGTAATTCCAGCTCCCAAGGCAGCTTGAATAACAAGAGCAAGGATGGAAAGTCTGGGAAAAACGTTTTCCATGCCATTGGCTTCGCTGTGTATGAAGCTCGTCCAAATGCACACCGAATTTCCACCCACTTTGTTACCGAAAATGTAATCAAATTTTGGAAATTTTACATTTTTACAAATTATGTTGAAATAAGGGTGTATTCTGATCTTTCAAATCCTTGGTGAATTTTGTTAACTCGTGGTTTATTTATAATTTGAGATCGGGGTAGCGAAATTTCAACCTCCTTCGGTTCAAACGCATCAATTATTCATTCTTTTGCATTTCGTAGCCTTAGGGGTTCGAGCATAAATCCTACTTTGGTTTATTTTGTTTTGGTTTATTTTACTTACAGCGACCATTGGATGTGACGCAACATTCAGTTTCTAGGGAAGTTGCTACCTTTTTTGCTCTCCCGCCCGGTGAATATATTATTGTACCTCAAACCAAGTTCCCTAACTGTGAAGCTAAATTTCTTTTAAGGATATTGACAGATGAGCAGAGTACAATTTGGTATGATCCCAATACCCGTGAATGCATATTTTAAATCCTTTGAAGTTACATTTTTGTACAAAATTACTTGATTTTTAAATATAGCAATAATTGTTTTTTGGGACGTTTTCAGGGAAGTCAATGAAGACAACATGCTGTACCGGAATTTTGCTGTAGAAAGTTTTGAGAGTATTTTGAGCTCTGTAAGTTGGTCCTAATTTATATTTAGTTCAATCTACTCATTAACATTTTATTAATTTAATACAAATTATGCAAATATTCTGGCCTAGACTTTGAGAATCTTTAAATTTATTTTTACAGACGGAGTGTCGCCATCTCATGGTACGCTGGAGTACTCGATTTCCTGGAGAAATTGATGCTGCCCAGTTCCGCCGACTTATTAAAAATAGTTGGAAAAGTAATTCATGTATTGAATTTAATTAAGTTCATAAATTTGAAAACAAAGAGTTACATTCGTTGTAACAAAGGCACGATAAATAAAAATATTATTTAACTTGTTTGATATTTTTCCAGCATGGATGTGGGCGAAACCTTCTTTGGAGCTTTGTAGAAGTCTGATTATGCTCCGAGATTCAAATATTAGCGGCCGATTAGCCATGAAAGATTTACCTGCTCTTCTAAACATGCTTCTATTTTGGAAGGTCTGCTAACCACATTGTATTCTAATTTTTATAAAGTACTCCCATTTAAAAATGTTATGTTCATTTGAAACATTTCCTTTTGTAAGAACGTTGATTACTCTCTTTACGTAATAGCATGCTCCTGCTATTAGTGTCAAATTAAATCTGTCACTTCTGGACCTGCTCTTTGTAATAGTGAGTGCGCTGTAGCACGTTTGTGTTAAACATTTAGATTTTCCCGCTGTTAATTATTTTTACAAAAGTTTCTGAACAATATTTATTTTTTGTGCTCTTTCTATACTATTAACGTGTTTTAGGGAAAGTGTAATGCATTTAATTAAAATGGTTTGCATTTTCAGGCCGCTTTCCAAAAATGGGACAGGGATAAACATGGAAAAACTAGTAGCTACCATTTGCGAGCTATGCTTTGGGAATCCGGGGTTGGGGTCTCGAATAAAGTGTTGGAGTGCCTGGTCCTTCGTTTCGCCAGAGATGCCATCTTAACCTCGGAGTCTTTCGTCCTCGCCATGTTGAGACTTCATTTAGCGCATGGTATAAATAACCTTTTCTGAATTAAATTTTTCCTACTATTCCTGAAGCAAAATTTGCAAAAACTATAAAATGTTAATTTTAATTTTGTAGAGAGGCATCATGCCCTGGATACGAAAACAAAGTCAAACCCTTTATCAGTTGAAGAGGTAACTGCTCTCTCCTCTCACAATATATACACTGTCAGTTCCTTATGACTGCAAGTATTGGTTGAAGAAGTATTTGAATATTGAAATGGTTTTTTTTAATTGCAGATGATACTGATGACAATTTACTCATAGCAAAGAAAGTGTATTAAACAGATTACTATAAACTTTGTTTCTCAAGCCTGACTAGTAAGAATTCCGTGATGGGAAATTTTGGTGAAAGTTGTGGAAGAATAAATTATATTTTCATGAGAAAGATGTGAAGCAAGTATTAATAAAGTAGAGATACTTGATCAAATGTTTCTTATGTATACAGATACTTTATGGTTGCATGTGGGAACAGTTTTTGAATACTTCTTTCAGGATAGAATTTAAATTGAAAGGATGAAGCATCATTCACGCTAACATGACAGAGTAGTGCAAGACATTAAGTTGATGAAGTGTTTGTTTTTCCTGACGAAAATGTTCCTGATATGCATTATGATAGAAAATGTGCATTGGGATTGCATATATCATCAAAAAAAATTCTAAATATTTTTGTATACGTACTTGTAGTACTACTGTTTTGGTTTTTAATCCTGTGAACACTCATCCTCCGGCATAGCTGCACATACATATGCACTAGTCTAGTCAAGTCTAATCTTTGTTGGTCGTGGTATTGACTAGTCTAGTCTAGTAAATTCACAATTGTTTCCAAGACATCCTAGTCAAGTCAAGTCAAAGTCACTTTTTAAGTCGAAAATCCTAGTCAAGTCATTCTAGTCTCCTAGTCACTTGCATTTTGTTGTCGCAGCTGTAGGTGCTGTTTTATTATTTGTCTTATTATTTATTTATTAGCTAAATCAATTCATAACCAAACCCTGAAAACAATATCAAAGTGGTTCTTATTTTAAGTTTTGACTGCGCAAGTATGTATGAAGGGAATGTTCAATTTAATTGGAGGAATTAAATAATTATCTAGCATGAATAAAGAATTGAAACAAATTGTGAAATATTTTGATAATCAATGCACTAGAAAGGTTAAAGCCCAGGAAACTAACAGATAGTGCCATTTCATAATTCCAGTTTTGCTGCCTCTGGTTAGGCCTTTCTAGTTAGTTTTCTAGGTTAGGTTTTTAAATTAATAAATTCTGCGTACAATATTTGTTGCTCCAACTGCGGTGGCTTAACAGAAGCTCTGTGAGCACGAGCAACGGCCGACAACTCAGAGAATAGTCCAAAATTAGTTGCCTTGTCGTGATCTTCTCTAGATGTGATTTCATTTAGTTGTTCGTTTTCTGCACTTATTTTGGGGACAGATTTTCTGGTGATGCTTTACTTTTCAGGATTTCTATGGTTCCTTCTTGAAACGTTTTCTCACTACCTCAGATTTATTTTTGTATGAAATTGTTACTGCATTAGCTTCGGCCTCAATCATTTCCGATATTTATATAAATCTGTATGTCTGGTGAGATTTCACAGATTTTCGTCTGGAACGTGGGCGAGTCATGATTTAATATTTGAATATAAATGTGTTTTTATTCGTTATTATTACTTTAGACATACATGACGTTTAGAGTACTGTTGCTGCCTATATTGTACATTGAATGAACGGCTTGAATAATTCAGTTATGCACTGCATTTTTCAACACTGAATTTATTAATCGTTAAAGGACGCAGTTACAAGTCCTGATATGGAAATTTCTTATGGCTTGGAGCCTTTGTTATTGTTAGAAGTTTCCCCATTTCCTCTTAAAACTGCTTCATTGAATGATGTAGTCATCATTTCAAGACATTCACAAATTGACTAGACTAGTTCATGCACATTGTTCACCTAGTCAAGTCAAGTCAATCATTATCATTTCTAATGCAAGCCTAGTCTAGTCAAGTCAATTCTTCACGGTATTCGGTGCTTGCTAGTCAAGTCAAACTAGTCAAATTTACGAAAATCCTTAACTAGTCTAGTCAAGTCTTCCATTTCCTAGTCAAGTCTGACTAGACTAGTGCAGCAGTGTCCTCCGGTAACGAGACAAAACCTATTTGATTTACTTTACTTCTGAAACTTATTAAAGGAGTAAAAAGTTTTTTTTGCATCCAGTTGTACACATATTTAAAACCCTGCCTTTTATGCTGGGACTGGAATATTTATCATCACAGGTTACAGGTCAAAATTTCCTCGAGTTCAACAAACATTTTGGCTGAGCTTCAACAAACATTTTCAAAACTCCCGCCCCCGTCCATGTAATACATCAGTAATTGAGCCTAAATTTAATACAATAATTTTGTTGAATTTGAACTCTCCTACAAAATGTCGTCCTAGTAATAATTTTATCAGTTTCCTCTTGGTATTTAACGGAGAATATTTTCCATTTTATTGTTTCAGGCGACAAAAATTAAACTAATTACGTCTACACTCATATAGATTCAGCATTGCATTGTCAAACTTTGATATATAATTTAAATATGATGATTTAAAAGTTCTCAAGGCCGTCTAGATATGTACATATATGCATGTAGTTTGGGATCTACCAAGGTGATCAAAATTAACAAAATGAAAATATTTCCAAACATCGCCCCCGTCTGACTTCTGTCACTTCTGATGAACACTTGACAACTAAATTGTCAATCAATTCAGAAGCAATAACGTCATGGTTAGATTAATGACGCTATCCATCATGGTAAGGACCATTCCCCTGTCAATGCTATATAATCCATTGAGTTTCACAGTGATTACAGTGAGCGACTTAATACGCCTTTGTAGAAGTTTATCGTCCGTCGAAGACTGTCTGAGAAACTCAATTACTCCAGAACTTATGATGGGCACTTGTGCGAATACAGTGAATATAAATATTAAAAAGCCAAAGCTGACGGTTGCTAAGAATCCTAGCACAAATGAAGTCAACCCGTACATCCTGACGGCGCCAAACGTGCAGAAAACAATCCACGATATGAGGAACATTTTCACACCCAGACTGATAAAGTCGACGTAAATTTGGAGAAACCATGTCAGCAGTAACTTAATACACCAGTACATTTTAAGAAGCTCATCCGGTTGACGCAAACTATGTCGAGTCACGTAGCTGGATTTCGAGCTTAGTTGCAAATAAAAAAACAAATATTAATTTTTGTACGTATATACGAAGCCCCACAGCCCTTCTCATCCCGTTTCATAAGGAACAATTTCGTATGATTTAATTCACTTTTTTGCAGCAATTGTTTTTTCGATATTATCAAGCAAAAATGATAGGAATTAAAATAATAATAATGTAACGCTATTTACAGTAGGTTGGTGCCGTGGAGTTTCCCTCTGTTTCTCTATTATCGATTAGGTTTCCATGGATTTCCCTATTTAACGTAAATTGTTGCTACAAATGTTCTTAGATTAGAACTGTAAAAGTATTTTAAGAAAATTGGCTAGAAAATAGAGGAAATGATTATTATACACAGTCCCTGCGCCGAAGGGGGAGAAAAGGTTTTGTGGCCTCATGTGAATGTTGATATGGATAAAAATAATAATACAGCATAGTACCTTAGCTCACCCAATACACTCACAAAAGTTGAAAATATGAGACCGATTTGTCCAATCATGTTGGTGTTACATGCATACGTGTAGTTAGCACACGCAGCAAAAAGTGTGCATAAAACTTGCCATCGAAAGGACATGCTGTCTGAAAATATTGGTCGGACAAATGTGACCAGCGTTAATAGGATTCCCGTTCCAAATACTATGTATGTCAGGAGTTGTGCTACGAACTGGATCGCCAAAACTAAGTTTGTACGCTTGGAATTAGCCGTCACGAATTTTTCTGCATAAAATTGAAAAATTTAGAAAGAATTAAAAATTTATGTAGGATTAAATACATTTTCATAGGAAAGGCTTTGTCAGAATAAAATTCAGCATCATTTTGCTCAGAATTTCTGGTTACCCTCAAACGTCTCCATGAAATCCAGGAACTCCGTCAGAAAATGTGGGAATTCATTCAAATGTAGAATGATATCCGTATAAAGCAGCATAGGTAACCAATAACACGATGTTAAAAATATAATGAATATTTTTTGAACCACCGAAGAGTCCTCAATGAGTACAACATGAAAACATCGAATCGTAACGGAAATAGTATAGAGTAGAGCAATAATCACATGAATACTCCAAATAGCCTGTTGTTGACGAGACCCCAACTTTGGTCTTTCAGTTGTTTCATTCCAAATGAAAGGAATGCCATTAAAAAAAGCTGAGAATTGAAAGGATTTCTTGAGATGCAACTTCAATTTTGGAGTGAGTATTACCCCTGGAATATTTTCCCTACCGGATGTGTTATTTTTCTTGGCTGGGAAAGATATTATGAATTTCACGGAATTATTACAGAACATGATAAATTTGTTGCAACAATTGAGTTTTAAAAAACGGAAAAAACACATTGCTCCTATGCCCTCCCAAAAATAGACCTCTCAAAATTTACATATTGAACTTTCTCGAAGGTGAAAACATATTTCTGCACATTTTCGTTTGTAAATTTGGAAATTTTTACAGTAATGTAATAAGAGGGTAATGTGGTCACCTTTTAGAATCTCTAGGGTTTCTGTTTTAAAGAGAATTTACTGGACCTTGGTGTAAATTCATATTTTCGATTCTATTATAAGCTGAAAATAATCCGACGGAAATTCAAAACTATATTTTTGAAGATTTGCAACTATATCCCAGCCATGACAGTGATGTTCAAAATGGTAAATTTTGAGGGAAAGCTGGAAATACCACACAAATAGCTTGTTTGGAAAATGCCATATATGTATGTAACTAGTATTTAAATATGACAGTGTTAGTATGTATATAATTTCTATATTACTTCAGTTTACGCCTCTTACAATAAATGTGTCTTACAAACAAATTCAATTTTATGTTTTGGTAGATTATTTAATTATTGTACATACATTCTTGTCCATATATGCAAACAGGATAACAATTACAAGCTACATAATTCCGACTCCAGGCATATTAAAATCATTAAAGAATAATAGTCTTACGTAGAAACTGTGCTAAGCACAGAGTAGATCATATAATTTTTCTGTCACGCTGATATCTCTTTTTGAGTCGTCTGAGTGAGTCGTGAATTATTTATTAATTTCTAGTGGTTTATTAACTGGGAGCAAGAAAAGCTATTAATTCAGTTTTTGAAAATAGATGATAATGTATTATGTAAAAGCGTATATTTTGTACTTGGTATTTAAAAATAATAATAGTAATTTAACATATGTATTTTGTAGGAATAAGGTCAATTTATCCTTCTTACTAAAAGCTTCATCGTAGTAGTAGTAGTGATGGTTGTCGTCCTTTTGTACATGCCTTCATTTTTATTTCATTTATGCAATGCTTTAAACATAAAATAAACGTATTTTTCTTTTTACGTTTCTTTTTTTGAATTGGACAGGTTAAAAGTTACAGTAACCAAAAGTGTTCAACTTAATTCTATCCAAGTCAGCAAAAAATATACAAAATTTCAGAATAGTACAAAAAGTAAACAAAAAAATAAACAAAACGAGAGAGAGAACAGAAATACCGCAATGATAAACACGCTACCAACAAGCTACTGTGGATGCCAACACTTGGAACAGACCAGATACAATTGGTCCAGCTTCAGGACCAGACCAGACCACAAGACCATGTTACAAAAAATATGCAAAATAAAAATGTATGAGTTAACGAAATCCCGTGGAACAATTTAAAAATATCAATTCTGACGATAAAACAAGAATTTCACTGGAAGAAGAAAAAAGAAAAAACTGTAAATCAGTTATGTCTAATTATGTATGTGCAAAAATATTTTATTCATGTATGTACATATGGACTGGGTGACATAAAACGCTCACACCAATAAACAATACAAGGTGAAACGGTAGATAATATTTGACTTCCCTACTTGTTAGTAGTTTCTTCCAGATTTTTAAAAATTAGTCCCGTACTCATAGCTCAGAACTATACAGTGGTCAAGTAAAAACTTTGCTTGACAAACATGGTCGGCTAATTATATGTTTATAAGTATATACCTAAGTATATATAAATATATCGGCTGAATTTAAAAAAAAGACATTTGCAATTGATAGCTTAATGCTTTTTAAACGGGATCTCCTGCAAAAGTGGTGTTTTAAAAAATGTATTGAACCAATTACATAAATGATTGAAGTAGCCTTATTATTAAAGTGTACAGCATTTCAGACACGGAAAAGAACAACAAAATTATACATACAATATCTTCGTAATTTCATAGTTGGTCTTAATTGATGACAAACTACAAAATTAGAAAGGGCAGCGTTCTCATGAGCAACTTTCTAAAGTGGCTAAAAATTAGAACACATGCTATGTTTTATTAGGCAACGTATGCACAAATAAGTAAATTAGAATTAATTCAGAGAGCAGCACGTATCTAGTGTGTTAGGGGTCTGAGTTTAGTGGAAATAACGTACTATGAATTCAATCAAGTTTACTTTTAGTTCCTAAAATGTTGAAGAGATTTTATTTAACTTTTGACAAATACCAAAATGGAACTTAATATTATCTTTGTTTGATTTTCTAAAATATAAGTTAACGCTGAGATTTAATTCTGATTATAAATATTAATTCAAAGAAGACCTTATCTAAATCTAAATACAAAGTTTATAAAGTTTAAAAAGTTCAAGTGTAGTTCCTATTACAAGTTATCAAAGGTTTACCCAAAAGGCTTCCCAAAATTCCTATCAAAATTCTAAATGTTTTCTCGAAATTTCTCGAAATACAATCCACGAGCCTGAACAGCTGTGATAAAATTCCTTCCAGAAAAGCTACTCGATTCTGAGAGTATTCAGATAAAAAGGGGAGAGTTTCCTACGAAGTAAAACGGAGAAAACCGAAACCCGAGTGCTATACGAAGAGAGAGTCCAAGAGGACAGCGTTACGGATCGGTGTGTTCACATCGACTGTGAATCTGTAAGATTTTCCAGGGGTATTTATACTCGGCCGCAACCGCACTCTCAAAATCCAGAAGTTAATTGAATAGTTTTTAAGACCGGACCATCTAGCCGAAACCACGTTCCAACCCCGCCAGCCTGGCGCCGGTTTGAGATTGCTTTACATTTAAACACATGGCAATACATACATAGGATATCTCAGCCTCAATTACTTTTCAAATCTTATGTCTGATCATAGCTTAGTTTTATTACGGCCTTAAAGACCGAGCCAGTTATTTGAGACAGATCCAATTATTTAGAAGGAATTTTATAACATTCATAAACTTAGATTTTTGCCTTAGAATTAATCCTTGTTCTCCCTGGGAAAACGTCTTACACTCTAAAAGACAATAGTATGAAGCTTATTACGCACTAATAAATTAAATACTTATACATCTTACGCACGGAGAGATTTCCCTCCTCTTCCCATCCGCTCGGGCTGAGAGGAGAAAAGGGGTAATTTCCACATACACAGAGAAGAACTTTTATAACTATGAGTATTTTTATTAAAGCCGACGGTCAGCAAGCTTATACACGTACAACTCACATTTACACAGTCCTACATTCATTATTCCTATTTTTATTAGTAAGCATTACATTAAATCTTACGCTAATATGAACGTATCAAGTGTTATCATTTTCAGGGAAACATCCTTTATTATTAAAGAGCACTTTCGGTCCATTTATTTAAAGTTTCGCACTTTTATAGTTCAGTAGCCTCACACAACCCACCAAAGGTGGCATGCCAATCACTCTTTATTATTAACGAGCACTACCTGCCCGTTTATTTAAAGTGCTACTCTCAATATAAGCGCGCACGATTTAGGCATACAACAAGTCTCAACGACAGGGCTTGATTCGTAAGCCTTTTGGCTTTTAATTTCTACAATCAAACTACCACCATTTCAAGTAATTATCCCTGTGAAGCACAGGGCTTTTACTAGTTTTTATTATTATATCCTCCGAATAGTTTATAATAAAATGCATTCTTCGTACAGTCTCCATCCGGCTAATACGAGCAATATTCATACGTTCCGTGTAATTATTTAGTAGAAAAAAGTACTCAGTTAATACAGTAAAAATTATAATTTGCATATTATTAAAGATAAGCCCTTACGGGTAATTATCTAGCCCAAACTGTGTTTGTATTTCGAAATAAGTGAAATTATATGTATAATTGAATGGGAGCTAATATGACTGCTCTCGAAATTGAGTCCTCTCATTACAACAAAACTGTTCATTGATGTCTCACTGAACTAGTAGGGTTGGTCGGCTCTACTATAGGCTAATAGAAAACATGTTAACAAAACACACACATGAAGGTCTGCGGAGATATTTCAAAATTGGCTGTTTCTATGCATTTCCTTACGATTGGGACCCGATTCGGTGGGAATTGAAATTAACTTAGACATTTTAACGACTTTTAGCATGGCACGGGCTCTTTGTTTGGTATTCCTTATTCATCATCTCTACAACCAAGTAGTGCTCCGCATAGGTACAAAAATGTTGTACCTAGACCTGAATCTGTACCTGAATCATGGGTACATGGACTTTTTGAACCTGTACCCGTACCCAGTGCTTCTGTTGGGGACAAAATTCTTGTCCCGTCCCCGTCCCGTCCCGTCCCGATATTTTTTAAAAACCTTTGTCCCCAGTCCCGTCCCGACAACCGGGACACGGGGACAAAAACCATGTCCCCGTCCCGTCCCCAAAAATTTATAAAAACGTTGTCCCCGGTCCCGTCCCGAAAGTCGGGACATGGGGACAAAAATCTTGTCCCCGTCCCGTCCCCAAAATTTTTAAAAAACGTTGTCCCCGGTCCCGTCCCGAAAGTCGGGACATGGGGACAACAACCTTGTCCCCGTCCCGTCCCCGAAATTAAAAAAAATATTGTACCCGGTCCCGAAAATCGTGGAATGTGAACAAAATTCCTGTACCGTCCCGATAATTACTGAAAACAGTTGTCGACATTCCCATACTGAAAAACGGAACATGAGGAAAATTTCGTACAAAAAATATTTGTATCACACACATAAAAAACGCATTTATAGAATCGTGTCTCCAAGATTCTTCCTGAACTTTTTGAGCAACAAGCCTCATTTTCTACAAAGGTGAAATAGTGTTCACAGAATAGTTTACTGATGAGCATTAAAGCTGAAACGTTATCCTTGTTCTGCTATGCTTGCTCGTCCCGTCCCGTTATATACACGACCAAAAAGCATGTCCCGTCCCAAATATAGTGGGGACAATTTGTTTTGTCCCCGTCCCGTCCCTGATATAATGGGGACAATTTTTTTTGTCCCCGTCCCGTCCCCGATATAATGGGGACATTTTTTTTTGTCCCCGTCCCGTCCCGAATATAATGGGGACAATTTTTTTTGTCCCCGTCCCGTCCCGAATACGACATGGGGACAACTATTTTGTCCCCGGGGACGTCCCGTCCCGGTCCGTCCAGTGTCCCGACGGGACGTCCCTGTCCCCGGCAGAAGCTCTGCCCGTACCTGAATACCTGGGTTCAATTTTCCTGAACCTGTAGCTTTACTCAAACTAAATTAGGAGTATCTGTACCTAAAATGTACCTGAACGCAAAAAGTACCCAAAAAAAGTACCTGGACCCGGGTATATTTTAAAAGTACCTGAACCTACCCGGGTATTTTCGATTCCACTAATTTAAAAGATTACAAAAAATACAATACGGAATGAGAAGTTAAAATAGCTGCGACAGAGACATTTTGACCTAATAAAATTGATATCTAGATATATCAAATTACATTCATTTTTATTTGTTATTCTTCGAAAGCATGACCAAATACTGAAATTATCAACGGTTATAAGTGATTATATAAGGACAGAAAAGGTGAAATACATCAAAACCTACGATATGAATGATTTAGTTCAGTGCAATAACACAAATGCAGTATAATAATCTCTAAACGTTCAATAATGCTGAGAAATTAAATGATTAAGAATTTGGTTTGCAACCTGCCATTTCTTTGGCAATGGAAACAATTTGTTTCAACACTCCAGATTTTAACTTCCGCCAAGCTTTGAGACAGTTCAGAAGATCCAATGGAGAAGCCACAGGACACCGGACTATGATTGATGGGATTAAAGGAGTAGAGAGAAGCTCTATCTGTATAATAGGATTTTTGTCATGGTTTAAGGCCTGTGCCCCAGAAGTTCGTCAAATGTTCTCCGAAGTTAAGAACTAAAAATTCAAATCGAGCTCTCAATTAGCTCTGCGACGGCTGAGAGATCAAAATAAAAACATAAGGGCGAATAAAAACATATGTTCGATCCGTAATTGGATAGGAAAGGCTAAACCACTGCTGTGTCACTCACTGCTTCCCAGATATTTCAAACCAACTGGACATTGAAGAGCCCATGAGGATCTTCGTGAACAATGACTACCGCCAAAAGGTTTTTGGGAATTTGTAATGCTTTTTACCCAATTTAGTTATCACATTATTCTGTTCTACATAAACGCAAACGTTACAATACATAAATACATAAAAGCTACAAAACATGAAAAAATATTGCATATTTTGTCATTTACTTAAAGCATTTTTGGAGAGGGTCGTTGTACTCCCCACTTTTCCCGACGTGGTTTAGTCCCAGCTTATAACTACAACAAATATCAGTTGAAAACTACGACGCCGTAATAAGAGCAGAAACTACCGGGGGCAATGAGTCTTCAAATAAACGAAGATAAGCGAGGTTTGGGACCATTTTGGAATTTCGACTGATGGGCTCAAAGTAAACTGCAAATACTGCGAAACGTAAATATCCGATTTAATAATTGAAATCAATAATAAATACATTTTTTTATTATTTAAAAATCATTTTTATGTAAAGTTTGAGTGAAAGTGAAAGTTTTTCTGACATTTAGAAATTTTACCGTATTTAGCCGACAATAGTCTTACTGAAAATTTGGTCCTTAGATTTTTAGTTGTCTTAATTTGAAGTTAAATAATAGGTAGAATAAAAATGAGTGTAATAATTGTCTTAAGTTTAAACGGCGTTTTTATTAAAACAAAGATTTTCAGAAAAGATTTTAATAAATATTTGTTTCGAATGAAGTTTTCACTGGTAAATTAGGGAATATTGTTTCGGTTATTCGGATAACCGACAAGCGGTTCGGTTATAAAATTCATCCGAACTGATGTATGGTGGTTCAATTTCGGATGGGAGTATTTTGTTTTATCCAAACAAAACGGTTCGGTTCGGATTTTAACAAAACATTAACCGAAACCTTCGGTACGGTTCGGTTACGGTTCGGATTTATGTTTTATCAGAACCGATTTCATCCTTAATCCGCAATAATTTACTGCATACTAAAGTGTTTGAATAAATGTAACCAACCTTGTATTTTTAAAAACTACTAGGATATTCACATCATCGCATTAATCCAATCTGAATTACCGAATACATGGGCAACTATAGTGCAAACCATCTGAGTATGCATTTGGTTTGGTTTAAACCAAATGATTTAAACCAAACGGTTTTTTATAAAAACCAATGGTTTTAACCAAACACCTGAAATTTTGATATTTTCAATCCAAAATGCTTATATTTCATCGTGCACAAAACTTGTTACACAACTTGTTGTGCACAAACAATTTTATTAAAATTAACGCAAACCGAAACCTCTGGACAACAAATAACATAAACCGAGTCATAATAACGTAAATATCCGTTCTTGAAAATCCGGGTCACTTTTACAATTTACTGCAATTTCTCACAATTTTGATTTTTTTAGATGCTCGAGAAGTTTCTCAAATCCAAAAATCATTTCATTCCATGGTTCGACTTACTGGGCGGTTTACCCCTTTAATTTAGGACCAGGGTAAACCAAATGTTGACTAAGATTGCATGTGTATAGGACCACAAATCTATTTTGAGGGTTAGGGCCATGGTAAATTTTTTAAAATTAATCCACCCCTGTTTCATGCAATCGTAAAACATTTGTACTGATGAATAGTAGCAGAAACATTTCTGACACTAGGATAATTGGCACATTAAAACAGTAGAAATCCTGTTCCTTAAGATAACAACTACTTCTGACTCCTCAATAGCTTTGCCTACACATAGTTGGTTTCTTAATAAATGTCGAGCCTTTGTAAATTGAATTCCGGTCATTGCATTGTCCTGAACTCTCCATTATATCAATCGAGAGATAGACATTTATTTATTTCACTGACACTTGAACAATGCTTGCCTGAAGGCAGTATATTCAGCTATAATATTGTAACAACGATTAATTCACATTTTATATCATTAACTTTATGTATAAATATTATAGAGGTGATTATGAGCTATATTATAAGATCTTATAATATAGTATTATTGATTCTTACAAATATTTCTGCCTTATACCAAACTGATTACGAAAATCTTACACCATATTTATGTTGAAAAAATGGAATACATGGTTTGTAAATAGATTGTATTCTCTTGATCAACATCATTAGGTTAGTGATGGCCGTGTTCTCATCTTATTGTTGGATCCAATTAAAACTGTCTTATTCCTCATCAATGATTACGATGATATAAGATACACTACGAACCTCTTCTGCAACCGCATAATTTTCTTTCAAAATTTGCAATTAATGTTCAGATCTGATTATGCCTATTATTGTGCAAAATATCTTCACAGACACCAAGAATATGAGGTTGGGTTTCCTCCTACTACATCCAACATGTCTGCAAAACATACAACAATTCAACTCCACCTCCACGAGTTATTTTCAATTTTGTGTTTGCTACTTGCATCTTTGTAACCTCTTCAAAAGCCATCTTCAATGATGTTATATAATCTTCAATTTCAATATCTCTTACGTAAGGGATGAATTTATCAATAGGTTTTAACAAAGCTAAACAAATATTATAATGTAGGCTTCCCATTCTGCATTCATCATTTGCAATCCTGGTAATGTTCTTGATGTATATAGCATTGCATTTGGAATATAATAATTTTGTAAACCAATTATTGCACAAACAATTAGCTTTAGGTTTTCAAAAATGACAATTCAATCTTGGAATGGCGCACATTGTAATGGAAAGCTTAATATAAACCATATACATTGATTGATAATATGTAACTTCTCATCAGGTCTTAACATTAGCGTTGACACTAAGGAGTTCTTCACAATTCTTTCATTTTTGTCAGTTTACCTTGCCTGGTCCATGTTATTTCCTCTCATTGTTTTGGACCCAACAAGTCCATTTTTCGTTGGTTCAATTTGCAACCTGGAATCAGCATGGCACGCTGTATTTTTTGGGGCACTGGAAATACTCTTGATCTACTTTATTGGTGGACCGCTGACCCTTTCGATTTTTATTCAACTGTCTATGTTTGTACAGACGTCGTCTGTAATCAGAAATCAAGTTTCGAAATTGCGGTATGTGTAATAACTAATGATCAATATTAATAAAAATCATACAGCCACGCAGACATAGAATACTTAAATTACGTAAAGGCGCATTTCACTGGAACGTAATTCACCTAAAACTTAAATTAATTGGGACAGCATGCAAAGCACATTTTAACATGTACCAATAAAAACACCTAACGTACAATATTTATTTGATATTTTTAGAGACCTCGAAACTTTGACACTAGATCGGTTATGGTCGGCTCTGCAATCATGTCGCCGCGTTAATTTAAATCTCGTCTTGTACAACCAGAGCTTTGCCTACACACACTATTTATTCCAAATATCATCCATAACCGCATCTGTGGTTTGCATCTTTTGTGGATTGGAATGGCTGCAATCCGCCCCAGTACACGCCTTCCCAATTATGGTAATAGGGGTGGAAGTGATGATCGTCTTCGTTATAATGTACGACAATGCCTTTGGAATACCCGAAGCTATGGAAAGTCTTAAGGAAAGGATACTAATGGTTTCAGTACTGTATGAGGATTCTAGGAAACACGGGTATACTAAACGAACTGTCAAAGCTGTGAGTAACAGTGGCGTAAAAGTTGGGTCATTCTCCACGTTTGAAAGAACATCAACTCCGGTTTTCGTAGATTTCGTAATGAAAAACGTCGTGAATTTACTACTTGCATTCTAAATTGCATATCTCAAAAGGAGCCTGCATCAGTATGCTCAACACTATAGGAAAATACATGTCCCGGCAATCCCAAAAAATTGAATGCATTGATATTGCATTATACAATTATAACAGGTAACTGTAATGCATTTCTGCTAGGGTTCCCACTTTTTTGAAACGTCATTCCGGGACAAAATAATTTTAAAATTGTTTTACTATACATGATTTTTAATCGTATTTTTCAGCCTTTTTGGCATCTAATAACATTTTCTTGTTTTCCGGTTTTGTTAATAAGAAAAAAATCACATTAAAAGGGCACATTAAGCCTGATTGGAAGCTCTGCCTTTACAAGTTCCGCTGACATACAAGTTTCTCTCGGCTGTCCAAATTTTCTTTATTATGCTCAGCTTCTATAATATGCTGAAATATCGTTCTTCAAAAGCGTTGCAAACAGGAATTTACAGCACGAACGATACAAACTTTAATAGTTCAGGACAGGACATCGTTCTTTCTTAAAAAACTCATCCCACTTTTGCGCCGACTGATCTAATCACAATCAAAAACTCTTAACTTTGACGAAATAAGCAAAAATCATTGTACAGCTGGTCCTCGTTTAATTTAATAACAAGTGCATGTGCAAGATTTAGTAAATATACTATAAATACTAAGAATTCCTTTGATTTTCAATGGTTCCATTTTTAAAAAAATATTATTATCACTGAAAGCAAAATGTCTGCTTAAATCAGAGATGATCGCATGGTCAAGTACACCACGCGTATTTCGGGTCATGTTCAAGTTCGGGTCATGTTCATGTCCAGAATTATAAGTACTATAAAGGATAATTTTAGGCTCAATGTTACCCTTTATTTAAAATCAAACTCCAATTTATTCAATTTAACAACATATAATTCCGGCTGGGCACCCCAAGCCACTATCTTTACTCTCAGTCCAAGTTCCTCGGACTCTCAAGCCAGACTGACTCTTTTCCACATGCATCTGCCCTTTTATTGAATTAGCCAGCATAACTGATTGGCTTAATTTGATTAGCCAATAGCTTAAACCAAATACCAATAGTGTAACAATGATTACAAAAGTGATAATAATAATATATTAACAATAATAATAACATCAGTATCTAAGGCAATAGTAAAGGTTTGTCCTTTACACAGTTACCCATAAACAGGGAAAATTTTAGTAGTCTCTGCAGTCCTCATTCCGAAGAAAGGTTTATACGGGAAATGAAGTTTAAGAGTCGTATTGGTCCACCAAATGATCCTCCGATAGGTCTGTTTAGTTCCACGTGCTTTAACCACTATTTCCTGTTCAGGCTTAATACCCCAGCTCATTACCCGGTATTCCTTTACATCATCAGACTCATTCATTTTTAAAGTAATTTCATAATCCAACGTGCACCGCTTAATCCGAACAGAAACATCAGGATGATTCATAACATCAGACAATTTCCTCACATAATTGATAAACACCACCTCTGAAAGATCAATCAATGAAACCGTAGGCACGTTCGTTTTAGGATTAGCTTTCTTTTCACCTAGTTTTCCAGCAGTATGTACAGGGGGTGGTATCGGGATGTACTTTGATGAACTCAGTTCTGGTCGAACAATTCGCTTACGAGGGACATGATTTTTGATCTCGTTGACTTTACTATTACTTTCCGTTTCACAAAACTTCGTAAAGACTTTAACGGCACCTTGCCGCTCTCTCTCCCGCACCAAATCCGCGTCTGCTCGTAATTCTGCCAAGTGATGGGCCATTGCACGTTCACGAAGGTAAGCATGATTAGCACTCGACCTGCATAACCGACGTCGGAGTTTTGACGGTTTCACTTTCTTACTCCCAGCTTTCTTAAAAGTTGTGTGCTGAGCAAAACATCCTTCCCTCAGTAACTGCTTGGATCGTCTCCTTACCTCATCTCTGACTACAACAATAAAATGTTTTTAAACTCATGAACTACTACACTTTGACCTACTCACACTTATCCAGGCCTTTTATTCACAATTAAAATAATTTAATACCTTCTTCAGTTTTTGGTCCAAGTGGAAAATTTGCCACAGAAAATTGCTTCATTTTGGGAAAATATGAAATTGGACTCACACCCGACAACAGTGAATTGAAGAATGAATAGTAATGCGTAGCTTGAGTAACAGCATTGAAAGTCATTTTCGAATAATTTGTTTTATTCAACAGAAGTACACCATTATAACAATGTTACCATAGTAACATTTCACTTATTGTTAGTAGAAATAATATCATTTACCAGTATAGTCATTCGAACAGTCAAATTATCGGCAATGTTACTATAGTAACATTTTTCTTATTGTTAGTGGGAGTAAAACAATCGAACAGTAATTACATAGCTATTCGAGCAGTCAAATCATCGGCCATTTATAATAAGAACGAAGTACACCACTCTCCCCCAAATGAAATGAAATTATTAAAACAAAATAATACTGTACCTTACACAAATATTCTCACTAGTGCCATCATATTGAAACAAAACAGTAATATATTTCATAATTCTCAGCAAATTAATTGTCATTCCTAATTTCACATCATTTATCACAGTAATAGGCCATATAAAATTTCGTCACCAATCTCAGAATAAATAAACAAAATCTGTCGTTTTTCGGCTACCAGTCATACAACACATATATGCAACACACTCATTCTCATCCACTCTCTCTGCTCCATCCACTCCTACATTTTTTCTCACACGCCGCCTACTTCTTTGACAGCACTCACGCTATAATTCATAATGAGTCAATGCTGAAAGTGAACTGGCTTCAAACGTGAGACGTGAACTCTACCAACAATTTTCATTGTCTTAGGACATTTTAATTCGCATATATTATTTGTAACCATTTTTGAAACTATGAATGGCCCAGAGAATTTTTTGCATAATGAACTAGTTATTCCTTTTGCAGCATTTGATATATTCAAAGCAACAGAATAAACTTGATCCCCCACCTTATATTTAGATGGAATCTTATTTTTATTATAAATAGCCATATAACGTTCCTGATTCTCAAAAGAATTAGTTTTGGCAAGATTTAAGATCAATTGCATACGTTCATTAAAATGATCCCTTTGGTCAATTCCAGATAAATTAACTTTCAAAGCAGTATCCAACGGTGTTCTCATTTCTCTCCCAAAATTTAAGTATACCGGAGAAAATGTAGTGGTGTCGTTCACGGCAGTATTAATTGCAAAACAAATCTCATCCAGCTTGCAATCCCAACTGATACACTCTTCAATTTGGGTTATTATTCGTTCCTTGACAGTTCTGTTATAGCGTTCACATGGATTACTTTGGGGATGATATGAAGCAATTTTCCATGACTTTATATTTAAAGATTCACACCATTGAAGGAACTTCTTACTATTAAACTGAGTTGCATTATCACTTGTCAACGTTAAAGGAAATCCCCATTTTAAAAATATTACCCATAGCCGTTTTATAATACTAGTAGCCGTAGCAGCTCTCAGCGGGAATAACTCAATATACTTCGTAGTATTGCACAAAATAACCAGAAGATAACGATTTCCTTTAAGAGTCTTAACATATGGGCCGCACAAGTCAATGCAAACATTATCCCACGGCTCTCCAATACTAGGCGATGAACCTATCCCAATATTATGTGAGCGAGCTGACTTAGACTTCTGACATATAGCACAAGTTTTAACATAGGTAATTACATCGCTACGCATCTTTTTCCAATAAAATCTCTCCTCTATTCTTTTATACGTCTTAGCAATTCCCATATGGCCCGATAAATCGTTTGCATGAAAATATTGCAAAATAACTGTGACTTGATCTTTTGGGGCCCATATTTTCCAAAATTTTGAATCATTTTCCCACAGTTTTGAAATACTACCTACATACTTGTACAGACATCCATCATTAGATAAATCAGCATCCCTAGCTAGCTTTATTATCTGTTCAGAGTAATTTAATGACGGACCTTTACAATAATTAATTACCTGTACTAATAGAGGATCTCTATTCTGGCTTAATATTAAAGACTTACGATCCAACGGTGTTACTTCGACTGAGTTTACCTCAAACACTCTGGACAAAGCATCTGCAGCTTCGTTGTGGATACCTTTACGATACCTCACCTCCATCTCATATCCTTGTAGTTCCAACATCCATCTTGCTATCCTTCCTGTAGGATCCTTAAGAGTTTTCAAGTACGTTAGTGCCTTATGATCCGTTTCTACAACAAACTTGGTTAATTCAATAAATCCCCGAAACTTTCGTATAGAGTAAATGATAGCCAACGCCTCCTTCTCAGTAGTTGAATAATTCGATTCTGCAGGTGTTAAACCCCTACTTGCAAACCAAATAGGATACCTATTTCCATCCCGTTCTTGTCCTAAAATACCAGATATACCAGTACCACTAGCATCTGTGTTAATAATAAAAGGCTGACCAAGATCTGGCATATACAAACATGAAACATCGTTCAAACCTTTTCTAAAAGTATCGAAAGCATCCTGACAGTCTTTGGTCCAAAGAAACTTTATATCCTTCCTCAATAATCTATATAGTGGTCTTGCTATATTCTCAAATTTATCAAAGAAATGTCTATAGAACCCGACAAATCCAAGAAAACGCTGGACACCCTTTATATTTATTGGGATTGGATATTCCTCTAACGCTTTTAATTTCTCTGCTAATGGTCTATATTTTCCTTCGCCAATTAAATACCCTAGAAACACTACAGTTTTCTGAGCAACCTGGACCTTTTTAGGATTTATATGAAAACCATGCTTGTTAAGTGACGTCAAAACTAATTCCAAATGTAGTAGATGATCATCTAAATTATTACTCCAACAAATTGCATCATCTACATACACTATAACATATAACCATAGTCCATCACTCAAAGCCATTTCTACTGCATCTTGAAAAGTTGCTCCAGAATTTTTCAATCCAAAGGGTAAAACTTTAAATCGAAATAATCCTTTTGGCCCTCTGAAAGCAGTCTTATTTCGATCCTCATCAGCAACCTCTATATGGAAATAACTAGATGGTGCATCCAAAACTGTATAATATGTCCCTGTAGATAAAGCAACAATCACATCCTGTAACCTAGGAGCACAAATTTTATTAGGAACCGTCACTTCATTCAATTTTCTGTAATCGAACGTAACTCGATACCCAGTAGTCCCATCACCATTTTTCTTCGGAACTATAACTGGTTCTGAACACCATGGGCTTTCACACCTTTCAATTAAATCTAAATCCAAAAGTTCGTCAATTGCATTCTGATATACTGCACGTTTAGCTGGCGTCATGGCCCTTGGTTTTAAAGCTATTGGCCTAGCATTTCCTGTATCTATTCGATGTTTTATGAGGTTACATTTACCTGGATATTTAGATAACATGGGCGAAAATTTACTAAATAACTCTTTAAATTTTACTTTATATTCCAAATTCAAATTAGAATTACTATCTATTTTATCATTAATTATATTTATATTATCACTAACTTCCATATTCAAACACTCCTTGTATACGAATACCCTACTTGTATCAATAAGGTTATTGTCTAAATTCACATCATCTATTAAACTCGAAGACCAAGACCCTTCACTCACGTGTACAGAAATCTGGTACTTTCCTAAGAAATCTCTCCCTAATATACAATCTCTAGTAGACGATAATATAACAATAAATCTATGTTCAATTACCCCAAAAGGACTATCTACATGTAAATCAACGTAGCCATCAGTTTTACCTAAACCACTTACTGTCCAAACCTCTCGAGTATCAAACTTTACTTGAATTTCATTATCATTTAGAAGACTAACAAAACTTGGGCCTAAAATAGACATAGTTGCACCTGGATCTAAAAGAGCTTGAACATCCATACCTAACACATTAATATTCATTATAACAGGAGGAAACTGTAACTTAGAAAGATAAACATTCTCATCCAATTCTATGTGAGGATTTGATGAAACCACCTGAGTCTGCCTCACTGCCTGCTCGGTGGACGACTGTTTTCCTGCCTAGGATTATTTCGTCCTTGTTGTGATGAATCCCTAGTTCTATTACCACTCGCTATTTCACCATTTTGACGTCCTCTATCTTGATTACTACTATTTATTCCAGGACCTGGACTAGTAGATCTACTTTGCGATGTCTCTGGATTAGGTCTCTCATCCCAATTACTCCGATTGTGTTGATACCCTTGGTTGTTATTCCAAAATTTATTCTGATTCCCTTGGTTATTATTCCCAAATTTATTTTGGTTATTCCACTTTCTGGGATGGGGGCTATTACTTCTTTGAAACTGAACTCTCGGCTCTCTTCTCCAATTATTAGAATTAGAGTTGGAATCCGAACTAGCACTCGGTCTATTATGGAAAGCCCCATATTGATCAAATGAACTTTGCTGTAAATTAGGAATAAATTTCAGCTGTTCAATAACTACCACATTTTGAGATCCTGTGGCACTTACGTCATCCTCTACAGTCATACTACCAGTTGTTAATGCTGTTTTAACATGTCCTGCATGATAGGCTAATGATGGTTCTAACCCTTGATTAGGAACTGGAGATTTGTATTCTCTATCTAATGCCACACTAAATTGAGCATCATGCGCAACATCCATCATATCTTTCAAACTATTGAATTCTCTCCTGAATGACATCACCTTAGCTCTATATTCTGGATGCATCAACTCTAGTACCTTATCGCAACGTATCCTTTCACTAGTAGTAGGATCAATTCGTTCATAAAAATCATCAACTACACAAATGAACTTTGATAATGGTTCTTCAACACCCTGATACCGATTATCCAAATCTCTAAGCATATTCCTGCCATAATTTCCACTCTGAAATTCACGTCGGAAATATTTCCTAAAATCATTAAAACTTTCAAACGAATACATTCGCATAACCCTCCTATACCACAAGAAAGCATCCTCAATTAATGCATACGGGATCACCAACTTCAGCATCTCATCGTCAGAATAACCCACAGCAATTTGGTATTTCTCCAGTTCCAGTAGAAAGTCGTATGGCGTTTTGGCTTCATGAGAACCTGCATACTTGGGAATATTGACGTCCTTGGCTTTTAGCCTCTTCTGTTTCATTGGTTCGACATCGCCATACTCCCTCCTACTCCGAACACTTTGTCTATCTTGTTCAATCCATACTCTACTTCCACCATTATGGCATTCACCTGGAACATGTTCATTAAATTGTCCACCAACATCATAATTATTAGGCTGTTGGAATTGTCCATCATAATTGAAACGTCCATAATAGTCGTTGTCATCTCTCATAAACTGATCATTGTCCATAATATTTCGTCGTGTTTCCTGTATAATAAGTCGCTTCTCAATGTTAATCATTCGTTCATCAATTTTAGTTAAATGTGTAGTCATTACATCCGTCAACTTCTGTATTAATTCATTACAAAAAGAATTATCTGAAACAATTGGTCTCTCAAGTGGAGGAGCTAGTTCCTCATTCCTGGTATTATCCAACATACTTTCATTCATAGTACTCGAAAATCTATTACTTGTTTGGGCATTTCTGTTATTTCTGTAATTGCGCTTTGGCATTTTTAAAATTTATCATTTACTTTGCAATGCTTGTCGATCACCTTGTATACAATTCTCATTAATATAATTATACAAATTCAGCATAAAACATTCATCAACAATCCTGAAGTATGTTAAATAATACCGCCAACTTGCAATAATCACACTGTATAATTTTCCATACGTAATTCTGTCAAAGTCAATTAGTCACATTAGCTAAGCACCTTAGCTAATATTTTGCTTTCCGATCTAAGTTCCTCAGACCGTACAACAAAATTGTCAATTTTGGTTTATCCCGGTTGAGCTTTTATAAAGGATAATTTTAGGCTCAATGTTACCCTTTATTTAAAATCAAACTCCAATTTATTCAATTTAACAACATATAATTCCGGCTGGGCACCCCAAGCCACTATCTTTACTCTCAGTCCAAGTTCCTCGGACTCTCAAGCCAGACTGACTCTTTTCCACATGAATCTGCCCTTTTATTGAATTAGCCAGCATAACTGATTGGCTTAATTTGATTAGCCAATAGCTTAAACCAAATACCAATAGTGTAACAATGATTACAAAAGTGATAATAATAATATATTAACAATAATAATAACATCAGTATCTAAGGCAATAGTAAAGGTTTGTCCTTTACAGTACTTGAAGTTATCGGGTCATGGCCAGCCAAAAGCAGAACCCGAACACGACATTTTACTTCAAGTCATGTTCATGTTCAAGTAAAGTATTTGAACTTGAACGTCAAGTCATGTTCGTGTTCAAGATTCATTTGCCAAATACTTGACAACGAACTTGCTTTTTTCAAGTTCAAGTTCGCGTACTTTCCCCACGATTTGCGCGGAAATTATACAACTTGCAAAACGTTTTTTAAAACTTCTGCTATGTTTTCTTTGTAAGCCCTGGCACAGATCATACAAGGAATGTCAGCCAGCAGCTTCGTCGTTGGTACATGCGATAGTCTCGTATTACTTTAATACCAAAGTAAAAATATTTACCCGTAGAAAAAATTAATAATTTATTTAGAAGTAAAACTAAATTATTACACCTACTTTTGAAATGGTGGGAGAAACAATTCGCATAGTACTATGCCTTCAAGCGTGGCTCAAAATTTAAAAAAAAGATTGCATGAAACAGTGGGCAGAATGTGTCGCGAAAAGAAAAGCTTGGTGAATTGGATTTGTAAAGTAGTTTTTGGGGTTGTGGTTAGCTAATTCTTTTTTGTTTGTATTTTTTAATTTGTAAAAAAAAAACAAAAAATTTCGATTTAATGTGACATAATACATATTATTCCTTAAATTTTAAAATACTTGAAGATTCATGTTAAGGTTCATGGTCAAGTCAAGTTCATGTTCGGGTTAGAAAAATGTACTAAACGCGCGTACTACACCAATTACAAGTTCTGGCAGAAAGTACTCGTGGCCATGAACTTGGTCATGCAAGTGTTTACTTGATCATAAAATACCAAGTTCGGGTTTGATTGTTATTGGTACTTGTATATTTATGTCCAAGTCATGTTCATGGCCGGATCCAGTAAAATACATGGCCCGAAATCAACTCTGGCTTAAATAGGTCTCCAGTGATTTCAAAAAATTCAAAGCTTCCTGTTGAAAGTGCTTTTTAGTTCCCTGGGTAAATTTTTCACAATTTCATTAGCGCTACTTCCGTAAAATTTATCGTTCTGTCGGTTTTCACAACTTTCCAGAAGATAATAATTATCATAATTATATTATATATATATCATATATTCATAATAGCGTAAAATTCCTTAGAAGTTCAATCATTACACTCCAACATTAAAATGGGCGAATTCAATTATTGTAAATTATTGTGCACAATATACATAGTTACAGGTAACATTCGGGTAAAGATTCTACTTTCGCATCATCTTTAATGTTGTTATAACATACAACCTTGCGAATAAAACCAGGGCAGTCACTTTTTCCTTCAAAAGAAAATATGACTGTTTTAAAGAGTCTAGTCTCTGCGCAGACGAGCTAAATTCGTCAAAAACGTTTAAAACTAAGCCTTCAACATCCATTGTTAATTTGTTGCATACATTTTTCACATCGTTGTGTATAATGTGGTATTTACAATTGGCAACAACAACTGATGGATCTTCTTCATGGAGTTTTTGAAACAGAATTTTGGCGAGCGTAATTTACGTTCGCCTTGTTAGCGCTGTAACATTTGAACATTTTGAATTGTTAATCCATTCTTATCATTTATGTTTCGGATTTGTTTGAAAATATCTTTGCTGAATTCATTTGCTTCTTTGAAAAAATCTAGAAGCCCATGAGATATTCCGCTGACTTTATCAAAATACTGGAGCTCATAAGGATACATTTTGATATCTCCTAAAATTTCATTTAATCTCGTACAAGTTCATGAAAGTTAAATTAATTTACATGGAATACGGACAGTTAAAATTGATTACCAATTACAATAGTTTTACCTAAAATATTTATGCCGTTTTAATGATTACCTGCTGATTAAGCGATTTTGTTACGTTTTTAATCGCATTTTAATGGTTTTATTAGTTTTATGTAGATGGCACACGGTGCTCTCGTTTGATCTGAGTTCCTCTAGAAGGGAATATTTTATTTTTCTCTTAAAAACTCTAGTGATTTTCATAACTTTTTGAGCTTGGAGTTTCCGGGACATTTACGTGTCCCGGAATACACCCTTCCGGGACACGGGACAAGGATTGTCATTCCGGGACTGTCCCGGGCATTCCGGGACGTCTGGGAACCCTAATTTTTGCTAAAATTAGGAAGTCAAAGAACCAGCAAATTGTATCCAGTATACTTGTCGCAATCCGTAACTACATGGTGTCAAGGAGTGTGTGTATGGAAGAGGGTGCCCAGATTATTTGATTCTCAAATCAGGACTTATAAATGAGTTTTCATAAAATAAAAAATCAGATATGCTTTAGTGCAACTTAACTATTTACATATGGCTTGCATATGCCTAAGAAAACTTACTTTAGTTTCAAAATTTTGAATGAGCTCCTCCGCGACAGAAAATAGTTTTCCCTATTCTCCCGGATCTTTATAAAAATCTAACAAAATATCTTAAAGCTAGACGAAAACACTTCAGTTTCTTCATTTCTTGCATCTGATTTTTGAGAAATCTCTTAAGATATCATTTGAACACTTTGAACTAAAGCTGTATATATTAAGATGCGCTTTATGAAAAGTAATGAAAAATTTCTTTTCAAGTATTTTTACTGCAAAGTGTCTTTTTTGTCCGCTACTTTGAAACCATGGTTGAATTAGAGCTCATCAGGTAATCAGATGACTCTAAGACAAATCAGGGCTTCTAGGCTCCCTGGTATGGAAATGTGTACTATTCTCCCAAATCATTCGTCAAGAAATAATTCCCAGTCAATTCGGTCTTTTCATACACTATCAATATGCAATTGAGGTATGGAGGCATGCTTGCATTCTTGGAAGTGTTATTAGGAATCGAGTGTCGTACACTGATACTGATGCGCAAGATAAACCGGTGTATTTGTATGTATACGCTTAGTCTACTGATTTTAGAACAAAAGTTTCAAATTTGTATAAAATATTATTCAAACCACAATTTGACACTTATAATAGTGTAATGGTGGGTTATAAGTGTTGGAGGAGATGCTTCAGAATCGGGTTAATATTGGTATAGGGTACTTCTGTAGCATTCTTTTAAACCCTGCGTCTGTTTAAAATCCTCCAAGTCTTGAAAGATGATGTATTTATCTTTATGGCTAGCAACTTCTTTACTCATTTAAAAATATGGGCGCAAAAATACAATTATCATGTACACTATACGAATGTATTGTGCGAATAAGATATTGTGGTTAAATCATATTTGGTGATTGAATAAATAATAATTGTATATTTATTCTTCAAAATATATTAACAGAAGGAGACTTTTTCATGGAAACAATTATTTCTCACGAATCACTAGTCAGTCTTATATTCGTAGCGTCTCTCTCTTCAGCCTCTACGTGACTGTCTGTCTTTACACACATCCATCCTCTCATCTATAGATCATATACATTTTCAGTAGACTTAGATATTCTAATTAGGATGTTGAGTGGATTTCTTACGGAAATTCTGCCTTCAAAATTACCATCAGATTTTATATCCTAACTGTAGTAGACACCCATCTGGCTGATTTGCTTATGGGCTGGAGTAGAATTCTTTACATGCATATTGTAGCTGCTCAGCTATATTTTATTTCGTATGTCACATTTTACTATCCTACACTAGGAGTACTCATTTCTGGCTAAAATTTCTTTGGGGGTATGTTGGCCTGTCTTCGACTTCTTCTATTTTCTACATTTCTCAAATTAAGCTCAGTATTTTTCAGAACAAATTGTACCTAAATCTACATTAAATGATATGTTTATTCCTTTATAGGCATCTTGCAAAAGACGAGAAACTAGAGAATTCATCAACAACACTTCGAGGGCTGAACCTTCAGCAAGGTTTAAAAATATATAAAAATTTGGGAATATTGAACCTGATGTGTAATCACAGCTTTGGTTAAATATTTCTCCCTATTATTATTGGCCTCAATATAAATTGTAACATTATATCAAATTACGTTACAATTAAGTGTCATCGTCTGATGTCCTCATTTGTTTACTCAATTTTCCCAATGGTGAGCATTATCTTCGTTGGCACGGAAGTTTTAGTCTATCCAATACTTGGAAGTATTAATGAAGCAACGCAAGACTTTCAACATTTTTCTGCAAAAATGTCCTTTGGAAAGTTGGCCAGACGGGAAGCAAAAGGTAGGTTGGCACTAGGAGTCAGGGGTGAGCTCTGTCTATACCATGAAAAAGACCACGACGTTGTTTATTTTAATGGCAGTTATTAATTTTACGGTGAATTCCGTAATTCTAATTTGATTCTCACATGTCCTACTTCTGTAGAGATGTGCATTCAGTAGCATGCGGATTTTGTAATAAAACCAAGTAGCTAAATTTGCTTCATTAGATAAACTCGTTCTCATAGTCAGGCTGATTAATAGTTTCGATTTATTTTGTAGATGTTGGTTCACTGCAGTAGCTAATTACACATTTCACAATTAACAATGATATGTCGGAACTTGGGTAGAAAAATTATTGCCAATATTAAATCAGTGGATGGTTTAGTAATCCATTGGGTTTCTGAAGTCTTGCATTGAAAATGCGCTCATTAGTCAAAAGCTAATTACCATATCTGTAGAAATGACTTTTGCATAATTGCGCATATGTAGTATATTATTGGATTTTAAATGCAGTAGATCTATACTGTGTGGGTCTTGCAGTTAAAAATCATAATTTTTAATGTGACTCCTGAACTCAAAATTGCTTATGGATTGTGAAATAGTGAAATGACATATTTGATCGTAATAACATTGCCCCGATTCACACGAAACCTTTATCTTAAAATCCGAAATCTATTCTCTAAATCAGTTGGTACTATACCAGTTCTGCGGGAAACATGCTAACAAAACGAACGCACGAAGCTCTTCAGAGGTTTTTCAAAATTTCACGTGCATTCTATGCATTCCCCTACGATTGGGATCCGATTAAAGGCGAGTTAAGATTGACGAAGAAATTTGTGAGAATATTTCTCTGGAGGGGACTCTTTGTATGGTATTTCTTATATGTCCTATCAGGAACCAAATGCTTCATCGAAGGGTATGTACATAAAAATAGGGAACTCACTTCAATGGCCACTGACATAGTTTTAATCACGGGATATATCACCTTCTCCTTGTTTATGCTCAATTGGATTTTGCACAAAAAGGATATCATGAATTTAATAAATGAGGTCTTAAAGATTGACAACCAATACTCACGTAAGTGTTATTATCCTTTTATGCAAATGTACACGCATATCTGTAATGTCACAAACAGGGTTGCACAAATGAAAATGCCCTGGGTTTTATGCCTGCCCAACTCAACCCTTACTTTGCCTTACTTTGAAAATGCCCGGCATTTTGGGCAAGTAAATTATATTACGATTAAGCTCCATGGAAAAATGGCTGTTATACCTTACGTATTATTTCCTTTTCTGAGTTTCTTCTGGACTGTGGTAGCAGCCTTTATATACCCTATATTAGGACAGATCAATGAGCTGTCCAAAAGATTCAAGGGCATATGCAAACAAAATTCTGATAGGAAAATTGGCCAAAGAGAGGTACAGGCCATGGTACCCCTTGCAATTAATGTTCAATCTATTTATTCAATGGAAAGAACAACGTTTTTGTATGTAATATTGCTAGTAGTTAATTACACAGCCAATTCTGTTTTGGTTTGAATGTTTAATGGGGACAGTTGTAAGTTAGGAATATATATTATATATACCTATGCACGTCAGCGATAAAATCTCAGTCGAGTCAGTATTATTTCCCTTCCCTTAAAGTTCCACTCAACTACATTAAAATCGAGACAAAACTCAGCGATCGTCTAAAATGTTTCTACACTTTACGAAATAATTGAAACCATAAAATTCTTTTGGTTTAAATCTCAATTTAGCATCCATTCGCTAAACCTTGTGACAATTATACATGGAGGTGATCAACAGTGGGCAAAGTAGGGAGGAACATTTTCCTACTTTTGAAATAAGCTGAAATTTTTGACAACGTAAATTTTAAAAACATTCTTTTACACGAATCATTTTACAGGGGAAAAATCGAGTTTGTTTTTACATTTCCTTATTAATAATACATAGTCAAATATTGTATCCTCTGTTTGAATTCAATGAGGCAAATCCACTACTAATAAATAAATAATAAAATGTACACGTGTGCTATGGACTAGTGTTTCTGAACGGTACCAAAACATGGACTCGACCCGACTCGTTTTCCCGAACCGAAAAAAATCAAAATTCTGTTCCCAAAACCGGAACCGATATTTTCGAGTCCGGGACATTTTTGGCTTCCCGGAACCGATCCGGAAAATAAAAGCGGTTCCCGAACCGGTTCCGGTTCCTTTCCGAACAGACAGAAAATGTATATGATTCATTTTTATGCAAGCCAAAATTGTGTCGCCTTTTCAAATGATAGTTGACAAATGCTGATCAAATGCAAGTTTCGCGTTTTCATCCAAAACGGCAGCTTTAACAAACCATTCCCGACAACTTTCGGTTTTGATTTTTGTACCCGAAACCGGACCGAAATTTGACGGTTCATAAACCGATGACCCGAAACCGGACCGAAATGTAACGGTTCTTTAAAACGTTGACCCGAAACCGTACCGGAACCGAAACCGAACCGGAACCTCGGGAATTCCCGATACCGAACAGAAACACTACTATGGACACATAAATACACACCTGGTATTACCCTGGCACCTTACTTGTATTGACTTTTCAAGAGCAATTTCCTCTATTAAATCCAGAACGTCGTGTCTCTCATTGTCAGTCTGTGTGTCGATATTCAAGCCTACAGCGAATCCTATTAGGGAAAATCAAATGGAATTGAAAGTATTTATTGTAACATTTTTGATATTTACGCCAGTTAAATTCTCCAATACTGTATCTATTGTTGAAGTTATTTGTCCTACTATTTTTGAATTGCAAGCCTTAACATCCATTAATATCCCCTAAAATATCATTAGACAATAAGGACTGATTTGTAGGAACCATGAATTTCAGTGACTATAGAACATGAAACGTATTGCGCTACTACGAATTCGTTTCATTTTTCCTTTTTGAAACAATCAGTGCGTCACGCGTCGGAGACTTCAGTTACATTATTATGGTAACTGAGCTGTATACAAATTATAATGAAATTATAAAAAATCATATTTGATCAGCACTTTGTGCTGATCCGACTAATGGGAAGCACCATACAGTGATGCAACAGCAAGATTTAATAACAATGGAATGTTGGTATTAAATTCATCAAGCGATTAGTTAAATTCCACGTGTGTAGCCAAATACTGATTGTGAGTTTGAGAGAGAATCTCGGTGGGCTGGAGCGTTGTACCATAACTTTAGATGATATAATGTCAACTAGCTATATGAAACGAATTGTTATTCTTACAATTAATAGTTCACATGTCTTATATGAGATTAATTTTCCCGGCGAAACGGCCTATTAACATTATTAAATCCTTATTATTAAAGGGCACTTTCCGTCCGTTTATTTGAAGTTTCGCACTTTCATAGTTCAATGGCCTCACACAACGCCCAAAAGGTGACATGCCAAGCACTCCTTTTTATTAACGAGCACTACCTGTCCATTCATTTAAAGCGCTGCTCTGAATATAATTGCGCACGATTTAGGCATACAACAAGTCTCTTCGACAGGGCTTGATTCGTAAGCCGTTTGGCTTTTAATTTCTACAGTCACAATGCCACCTCTTCAAGTAATTGTCCCTGTGAAGCACAGGGCTTTTACTAGTATTGTTGTTGAAATAAACGACTGTATTCAAAATAGTGCCCTTTATTGGTGCGTGTTTTACCCAGGTATTTGGGTACAGGTACGTATTAGTACCTTATGGTTGCATGTGCAAACAGTTTTGGATTTTGAAACTGTGGTCACTCTTCCTACGAGATTGTCCTATGAGACAAAACCCATTTAAAATACTTTAGTTCTGAAACTTATTAAAGGAGTACTAAAGTTATGTTTGCAGCCAGTTGTAAACATATTTAAAACCCTGTCTTTTATGCTAGGTACTGGATTATCAATTACCGCAGAGCAAAATTTTCTCGAGTAGAACACATTTTTTTGGCTGAGCTTCAAGAAATATTTTCAAAACTCCCGTCCATGTAATACTGATTTAATTTTTAATTTAATTTTTAATACTCAATAATTTTGTTGGATTGAAACTCTCCTATACAACGTCATCCTAGTAATAATTTTATCAGCTACCTGTTGGCATTTAACAGAGAATATTTTCCATCCCATATTATTGTTTCAGGAGACAAAAACTAAACTATGTCCATGCTCATTCAGCATTGCGTTGATTAACTTGTATGTGTATGTATGTACATAATTTGGGGTCTGCCAAGGTGAGCAAAATTAACAAAATGGATATAAACATCTATTCGGCACATTTCTGACTGCGACACAAGGGTGATACAGTATAAACAACTAAATTGCCAATTAATTCAGCAGCAATAACGTCATGGTTAGATTAATGACGCTATCCATCATTGTAAGGACCATTCCCTTGTCAACTCTGTATAATCCATTGAGTTTCACAGTGATTACAGGGAGCGACTTGATGCGCCTCCTCAGAAGTTCATTGTCCATCGAAGACCGTCTGAGACACTCAATTACTCCAGAACTTATGACGGGCACTTCTGCGAATACAGTGAATGCAAAGATTAAAAAGCCAAAGCTGAAGGTCGCCATGAATCCAAGTGCAAAGGAAGTCAACCCATGCATTCTGACGGCGCCAAACGTACAGAAAACAATCCACGATATGAGGAACGTTTTCATACCCAGACTGATAAAGTCGACGTAAATTTTGAGAAACCATATCAGCAGTAATTTAATACACCAGTACGTTTTAAGAAGCTCATCCGGTTGACGCAAACTATTTCGAGTCACGTAGCTCAATTTCGAGCTTAATTGCAAACAAAAAAAAACAAACCGTAATGTTTTTACGTACAAAGCGCCAAAAAACCTCACATCCCGTCTCATAAGGAACACTTTGAGATTATTTAATTCCCCTATTTTGAAGCAATTTTCCTCTATATCAAGCAAATATGATAGAAATGAAAATATTCCGTGTTTCTCTGTTATTGAGTAGGTTTCTATTCATATTCCTATTTAACGCAAATTGTTGCAACAAATGTTTTTAGATTAGAACTGTAAAAATATTTTAAGAAAATTGGTTAGAAAATAGTGGTAGTGATTATTATATATACATTTGTACATACGTACTGTAGTCCCTGCGGGGAGACGGGGGAGAAAAGGTTTTGTGACCTCACGTGAATGTATAGACAGATAATAAAAAATAATATAACATGGTACCTTAGCTCATTCAATACACTCACAAAAGTTGAAAATATCAGACCGATTTGTCCTATCATGTTGGTGTTACATGCATACGTGTAGTTAGCATACGCAGCAAAGAGTGTGCATAAAACTTGCCATCGAAAGGACATGCTGTCTGAAAATATTGGTCGGATAAATGTGATCAGCGTTAATAGGATTCCTACTCCAAATACCATATATGTCATGAGTTGCGCTACGAACTGGATAGACAAAACTAAGTTTGTACGCTTGGAATTAGCCGTCACAAATTTTTCTGCATAAAATTGAGAAGATTAGAAGGAATTAAGAATTTAGATATAGGAAATTGTCGCAATAAAATTCAGCATCAACTGGCCCCAAAATTTCTAGTTACCCTCAAACGTCTCCATAAAATCCAGGAACTCCGTCAGAAAATATGGAAATTCATTCAAATGTAGAATGATATCCGTATAAAGCATCACAGGTAGCCAATAACACGATGTTAAAAATATAATGTATATTTTTTGAACCACCGAAGAGTCCTCAATGAGTACGACATGAAAACATCGAATCGTAACTGATACGGTATAGAGTACAGCAATAATCACATGAATACTCCAAATGGCCTGTTGTCGAACAGACCCCAGCTTTGGTCTTTCTGTTGTTTCATTCCAAATGAAAGGAATGCCACTAAAAACAGCTCCGAATTGAAAGGATTTCTTGAGATGCAACTTCAATTTCGGAGTGAGTATTACCCCTCCAATATTTTTCCTGCCGGTTGTGGTATTTTTCATGGCTGGGAAAGATATTATGGATTTCACAGAATTATTACAAAACGTCATAAATTTGTTACAACAATTGAGTTTTAAAAAGACTGAAAAAATACATTTCTCCTGTACCTTCCCTAAAGGAGACCTCTCAATTTACATATTGCATTTTCTCGAAGGAGAAAACATATTTTCGTTTGTCAATGAGGAAATTTTGACAGGAATGTAATAAGAGGGTAATGTGGTCGTCTTTTAGAATCTCTAGGGTTGCTGTTCTAAAGAGAATTCACTGAACCTTGGTGTAAGTTCACATTTTCGATTTCATTGTAAGCTGAAAATAATCCGACGGAAATTAAAACTTACTGAGATTTTTGAAGATTTGTAACTATATCCCAGTCTTGACTGAGTAAAGTTCAAAATGGTTGATTTTGAGGGAAAGCTGGGAATACCACACAAATAGCTTACTGGAAAATGCCATATATGTATGTAACTAGTGTTTAAATATGACAGTGTTAGTATGTATATAATTTCTATATTACTTCAGTTTACGCCTTTTACAATTTTGTCTCACAAACAGATATTCAGCTTTAACTAGGTCAAATTCAATGTTTTGTATTGGCAGATTATTTAATTACGGTGAATACATTTATGGTCAGACACAAAAAAGATGACAGTTACAACTTACAAGCGATATAATTCCGACTTCAGGCATATTAAAATCATTAAAGAATAACTGTTTTACGTGGAAATTTTACTAAGTACAGTCGATCATATCATTTTTCTGTCACCCTGATATCTATGTGAGTCCTTTGAGTGAGTCACGAATTTGTTGTGTTATATGGAGTTCCAAATTCACATTCAGTTGTATTTTGAAGGATTAAAGCGTATTTATTGTTAAAACAAACTAAATAAAAAATGGGGTTTTAAAAAAACCAAAACGAAGATGCTTTCACGGCTCTAAAATTTGAAAAACTAGCATTTGATATGAGAAAAATTAGAGCAATAATGAACGAAACAAAGCATCTCAGGTGCTATCGAGTAATATATTATGTTTATGTATGTGTTAGCACCCGAGATGCTTTGTTTCGTTCATTATTGCTCTAATTTTTCTCATATCAAATGCTAGTTTTTCAAATTTTAGAGCCGTGAAAGCATCTTCGTTTTGGTTTTTTTAAAACCCCATTTTTTATTCAATTGTTTTCAAAACTTTCTTGATAATAATATATTATGAGACCATTATAATAGTAATAAATTATTAAAATTTTCATGAAGTTCAAATAATTTAATTAGTTGTTAATATTGGAAAGACTTCAAGTTACGTCTAGAATATTGAAGGTTATGATTATGACAACCGTAATTCGTATTTTTAAACAATTAATTTTTAAGGGCCCAAGCCCTTGGTCGCACATCATAAGATTTTGCACACTAACTTGCAATAATTAGGCAGACATATGTGCAAATTCTTATCAAAGTTGTTGTGGGGGAAGGCCTTTAAAAAAACTGCAATGTATTAGGATAGGCAATTCCGTAGACTCAAGGAAAAACTTAGGTATAAACAGCTTCAGATCTCGTTAACTATACATTCTGAAGATGTACGTTAAGCATTGGACGTTGTACAAATTCTGTCATTGACTTTAAGCCCTTAATATTCGGATTTGGTCAAAGGGTGTAGAAGTTATCCTCAAATCTTTTTTTTTCAAGGGGGGGTAAGTGCATATCTACGCTTTGCGTTTTTTACGAAAACGAATTTTTTTCAAAAGTTGAAAATTCTAATTTTTGCGAATCAGTAAAAAAGCATCTTCGTAATAATTTTTTATTAAAATAAATTTATTACATTTCACTTCCGGTATGTGGCATGACAACGCTAGCACTTCCAGTTTGAAAATATTCCATTTTGCAATTATTGCAAAAGTATCAATCCGATTAGAAGAAATAATTATTAAAGGATGAAAAAATTTTAAATTTTATTTTATTTTATGAATCTCAAAAATCTTTTTAAGCTACATTTTTTTGTTGGCTTCTTTTGTAGTATTTAATAGCAGACTGCTATCAAGATTAGATACAAAATCTGCCTACCCCTCCTCACAATTGGGGTATCTAAAGCGCTGAGTGCAATCACAATTCACAATATCACAAAATTTTATCGTACAATTTAACGGAAGTCTTTGGTCTAGAAAAACGAATTCCAAAATTTATAGTAACCCCAGCCCCAAACCCCAATAAATAGATTCAAATTTTAAAATAAAAAAACTAAATGTAAGAGGAGTAAGGTCAAGGAGTACAAAAATTGATAGACAATTATATTATATCAATTCTAAATTAATTATTAGATTTATATGCCATGTGTATCAAATCCCCGAAACATCTAGTAAAAGAGGATTGAGCTGTAAACAGAGGGGGGAAAGTGCCAGCTGTCTTCTGTTGTTCCTCTGCCAAAATGCAAATTAACCCAGGGAAGAAACCTCCGACAATTAAGGTCGAACCAGATAAAAAAATTATCCCGAAAGACAATACCTCGAAAAAATCTGTCAATATAACCGGAGTTTCAGGTCAGGGCCAGGGATCGTCCTTGGCGGAAAATGCTCAAAAACGTGCTTACAGCAGCCTGGCGAGCATCATGTCTAAATCAAGTTAGTTATTGCGTTATCTGCCAGCCCGCTCAACATTACATTTATCTTTGTTTACTACAGCCGAGTTTCGAAGCGTACCATTTAAAAGTTCTTTTTACATATGTACCAGCTCTTATATTTACGATGGGCAAAAATAAAAAAAAAGAATGCCTGTTGAGGACGCGGAAATAACAGAACGTCTAATGGCAGTATTCATTTAAAAATATTGACGACATCTTTGTATAAATTCTTCCAGTATTCTTCCAGGAAAAAGTATTCCAAATTATTTGTTAGTGGATAATTCCACAATTTGAAGTTCATATATTCGCAGTTTAATTTTAATTAAGACTTTTGTATAATTTTCAAATTGAGAAGTAAGTTTATAAATCATAGGAACCAAGGGGTTAAATTTTTCATGGTAATAAAAATAGTTTTAGGTCGGTTTTTAGGGCATTCTTTTTATATTTTTAGGAGATTCTTTATAAAACACAATTTACAGTCAATGAATGTTGAACTTGTAGGGGACCCAAATGGTAGCCTGTCTTCTAAAAAGGCAACGTGGAAGAAAAAACCAGTGAAGCCTTACGAGCCGATTCGACTTCCGAAAGAGATCTTGACAATTCAGGCCCATTCCGCATCAACACCTGTCACCGAACTCCCGTACTTGCTAATTGCTGCACACATTGGCTCCCTCCAATCAACCCGTCAATTTTACCCCACCACGAGTTCATCAAATACACCTTTGACAGTCTTCCACGATATGTTTGTGGTGCGTTCTAGAATAGTAATGGAACTAATAATTATCCTGCTTCGATTGAATGCAAATTTTGTTTTATGTTTCCTGAATGCCTCAAGGTAGATGACAATGGATGTGAGAGGTTACAAGCCAAGTTCAGTTCGGCTGTCTACGGAGGGACGTCTCATCATCATTGAGTGTCTTCAGTCCGAGGTACCTCCAGTGAGGTTCACCCAAACGGGAACCGTCGATGCCAATGATAAGTACGTGATGGATCCTACACCAAGTATTCAACAGATGCCTGTTCACACCACCTTCAATTACACCCAGCACCGAGTCAAGCTCCCGGAGGATTTTTCCGAGGAAGGCTTAAAAGTTGGAATGGATGAGGTCACGGGTCACGTTATTATCACTGGTCGGTTGGTTCACAATCATAACGCAGCCTTCCCCGAGTCATGGAACACTTCCGCAGCTAGGAAGACTAAAGGTCCAATAGTAAACACTTCAAGTTCAAATCTCAGCTCGGAGGATGCTCGGAAATTAGCTGCTTGGCATGCCGTTCAAGGTCATCCTCAACAGACTGGCGAGATTTTGGGAGCTACTGGAACTCCCATCCTCATCGGATGTGAACGGAAGCAGTGGCTGGAGAAAGAGAGTGCGAAATTGAGAGCATTACAGCACAAATCGTTAAAAGAGAATATCCAAAAACTCACCGATCTGAAGAAGACTCCAGCCGATGCTAAGAAACATTCGGCGATGCAAGGTCTAGCCAACAATTCAGGGGAAGCCAAAACAGCAGTCGTACAAGATTCACTTCATAAAGGTATGCCTTATCTATAGATAATAAAAGGTATCACATTATTAACACTTCTTTTTCAAACGCCTGACGGGATCACTATCTAAGTTTACCTAATCCAGTGACAATATTCTGACCTAGCCTTGAATTGAAGTAAAATGTCCATTCGATGTAGATCTGTTTATTTGATCCAGCTCAAAATTAACTCTACCAGTTGATAAATTCATATGTGTTATTCCAGCCCCGAATTCCTTGGAACACAAACAGGGATCCGCTATCGATATTCTACGAACATCACCGGCTCCTGCAACTTTCTTAGGCCCAGCAGGAACGGCCTTTGTCGCCAAAATGATAAAGTCGGATCCCCACGATGCAGCCAAATCCAAATCCAACGACAGTAAACCAAAAGTAGTCTTTCAACCGTCCGAAGGTTCCAAGCAGTTATCCTCACCGTCTTCAGTCATCTCTAATGGAAGCAAAGGAAAAGCCAGTAATAATATAAAACCCCAGCAAAAAGACCAATCCAACAACCAGCCTAAACCGAAACTTCTTTTAAATGACACCAAGCAAACCAGTAATAACAAAAAAAATAAAGACCCACCAGCGTCTTCTAAAACAGAGCAACCATTGTTGGACGTACAAGGGAAAAAGTCCGCAACTCCGTCTTTTAAAACTGACGAAGCAATTTCCTCCCATGAGTTAAAAGGATCTAATTCTGAGAATGATACAAAGACATCTGGTCCCATCGAACCTCCTGACGCCGAAGATATTTCGAATCTATCATTAATTGTCACCTCTTCATCAACAAGTTCCAAAAATCTTCGTGGAAAATCTAGCACAAGTACAAATCTTCAAACTGAATTTAACAATATTTTGGGTACGAATATAGCTAATTACCAAGCGAGTGGCTCGGGCGGAACTGACGTCACACCATTTAGAGATCTGTCACCGAAACGAGAGAATTCGCCCTCTTCGTCACCCCTGGTGTCTCAAAGCCCTGCAGGTACAGTTAGAAAGCATAAAAAAAGTATAGATGAAATCTTTATAATTCAATGGATATAAATACATATAAAAATAATTATCCGTGGTAAGTCTGTCAAAGTAATTAAACCACATGTTACCCACAAATTCAGGCATTTCGGTTAGAAAGAGGCGTGGGTCCGATTTTTTTTTTAAATTGAAGCTCTGTAAGAAAAATGCGCCATGAGCAGGTTATGATCATTGTTTTAGCAAGATTATTTTGACTTTTACAGGCGGGCCCAAACCAACCAGTCCGGGCCAAAGTCCTAATGCGTTAGCAGCAAATAGTTTGATTTCCTCCGGACCTCCTACTATCAATGATTTGACGCCTCAAATAAATGAAACCACAACATCAGATGGAAAGGCCGAAGCCGGAAACAGTAGTAAATCATCTAGTAACGTAGTTTCTAGCAATAATGAGGCCACTAAGAAACTCTTAAGCTGTCCAGGAAGCAAATCAGAGTTGAGTAATTTGGCAGGAGTTGATTTGGAAGAGTTATCAGAATTACAGAATCCGGAACTGGAAGGTTCTGAGGATCCGATCGGGAAAGAGGATAAATCTCTTTGGGAGAAACTACTTTTGCATGCTCAAGCCGGTGCCAGCAATACCAATGAAGAATGATTCCTATTCGGGTACAAAAATTATAAATTACATACCCATAGAGACAGGCTTTGAGAAACCCTATAATTTACATACATGTGTAAATATAATACCGCAATCAATATACAAAATTTTGACGCGACTACCTGGTTTCTCATTAACATGACAATTTCCAACGTAGAGACCTATCAAATAGCCTTGAGAAGCTCATAAAATTACCTACGAACAGCATTCGAAGTATTTTTGAAAACAGTTTAAGATTTAAGGTCTCATTCGATCATAAATTGGTTAAATTGATTATTACAATGAGCCTTGGCAAAGCTATTGTAAGGTTTTCGCCCACTTTTGCAGGTATTTTGATAAGTCCGCATTTCAACCCTTTGAACGTAACCTGGCCATAAAATCCTAAAAAAAATGTGCAATCACTCAATCGCATATGAAGAATCAGTCATTGTATCAGTGGTATCTTTATTTAAGCCAGTATTTCAAAAATTTTAGCCCATAAAATCCCATAACCTAAGACGTCCTTTTGCTCAGGTACAAGGAATGCATAAGTTCATTGCATAAGAAAACTTTTATCACTGTAACAGATGGCAGCACATGATGTTATTTGGAGCAGTGAACAACTAGCCAGCAAAAGCATTACTCCAGCGGTAGCTTTATAATAAATGACGAGATCAAAGGGAGTAGAAGTAGTTCATAAATTGAAATCGATTTATTTAAACGCAGGGTGACAAAAATCCGAGAAGGAACAATTTCAATATAATAATTCTTGTAAAATTAAGTATGTTGAGTGAATTAACAGAAAAATATACACATTTGAGTAATACAGTTTTTTTTTTGTAAAATGTAAACACAAGACTAGTCTCCAGCAAATACTTGGCTTATTCAGCTTAAATAATACCTTAAGTTAATGTGGGATCACCCACCCATAGAACACACGAAAGGATTTTCGAGGACAAAATTACAAGAATAATCTGCAACAAGGGAAATAATGGAAAGAAACTGTGTAATTTAATTTTGACGGGAAATGAATAAATTTTTTGAGGATTTGACAATATCAATTGTTTTGTAAAATTCATTGAGTTGACGTAGCATTAATGCATTTACTTGTACGAACACTTATGAATACGTGTGACATATTTCCCTTAAAACAATCCGATTCCCTCATACATGTATTAAGATTACGCGGATATCTATCTCTATACTCGTTATAATGTATTGATAATTTACGTAAAATTTTTCAAAAAGTTTTGATATGTTTTTGGCAAATTGCTTTCTCACTCTCGAAACACAACATCTCTTTCAAATATCAAACGCTAAACTAAATAAACCCAACAAAAATATCTCACATTTACATATGTAGTTCCAATCTATTAGAGTTATAATTATTAGTCTTAACCAAATTCAATTGGGATCCTTAGGGAAATCATATAGGTACACATCCTTAACCATTATTTTTGGCATGACGTCACATCTGACAAGGATTTAATTAATAATAATAATCTACAATCAAAGAAGAAGAAAAAACATCACCATGATTGCTTACACAATAAATGAATTATCCACACTCACAACATTTACACCCCCTTTCGTATAGGAATTAGTTTTACAAAGCCAAAGTTCATAAATATCCTCTATGACATACTTTTACATGAAGTCTCTGTACATACTCCTTAATAGTAATTCATAATCATTACTGATAAAGTACACACTAAAAGTAGATCACTTAGTTAAAAGATACTGCGTATCTGTATTCTATCTCCTATAATATAATAATTAATTCCTTAATATCCATATAGTATATAGTTACCATACAACAAATATTGGCAAGGGGATTGAAATTGAAGTCATGGGGATTCGCTCGGATGTTCTATTACAATTATTAAATCATAATTAAATACATCATTACGCCTATGCATCCATACATATACGCATAATTATACATGTATAGTGACTATTCCCAATATTCTATTATACCGATACAATAAAAAATGAATATTTGTCTACGCATGAATAGTTTAACATACAATGCATATATAGTAAATGTTGCATTTAGTTCGTAAATCTAATTTTATATATATATAATACGTAATGATAAAATTGATATGGCCGTTTTCCTCACAATTTTTCCAGTAGTTTTACAACTATTTAAAGTTAATTATACGTACTTTTAAACAGTACTTTTTTGTTCTGGTTTCTTTGTACAGCTTCCCAACGCTTGCCTATTTGTCTCTAGCTTCTTCACAATTATAATTCACAATGTTTACTTTTTATGTACATTACTTCCAAGGGCTCTCCTATGCGTGTTTGAACCATAGGCAACTTCGTAGTGCTGAAAATAAAATTCAACAAATCCCAATTAAAACCCACCTTTAAATTTCCAAATTTTCTTTACTAAAATGTAACCTTGCTCTAAAAGTACGTAACATATCTGGGACTTGGCAAATTGCTCATTATTTTTTACAAGTCAAAATTTGTGCCTTCTGTGGGTGCTATTACGGAAATAGTACACTGCAGTTCCTGCTACAGTCTACTCCCGTCGTAATACTGGCCCTCTCTCAAGTCTCAAAATTTGTAACAAGTTTTGTGGTGCTCTTGCAGATAACGTTCCCTGCATTTATTTTTTAACACATGAGCAACCCGGTCAAAGTCAAATTAATATTTTCAGATCATTGACAGGGACACTTCTTTATAGTAGGCAAAGTTACACGAGTAGATTTTAAAAATTTGGGAATATTTTTTGAAACGTTTGAAAAAAAAGCTTACGGGAAGTTGCTGCAGCATTAAAAATGGCGGCGGAAGAGGCGGTAATTTGTGGTGGGGACATGGTAGAGTAGTTACCATTGGTATTGTACGCGGAATGTGGCGTGGAGGTATTGGAAGCGTAGCCACCTTGAGTTCGGGGTGAGGACCCCGTTGACGAAGACGTCCCCGTCCCATTGGTTCCTATTCCAATTCCGTTAACTAGACTCCCGCCATTATTAGCCCGCCCGCCGCCGCCGCCCGTGTACTCCTCTAGAAGAAAAAACCTGATGGTCAAACACAAGAATTTACAGCACTTATTTCCAGCAAATCTTACTTTTTGTGAGTAAACCTAATAAATTACAGTCTCATATAATGGATCTATTAAGTTGAATCATATTTTATTTGGTCCATTGGTTCCGTAATAATTCTCACATGGATTTTAAAATCCATAAAATGGCAAACGTAAGTGCCAAATGCTGACGGAAACCGGGAAACGCTATGAGTTACATATGTGAGGTTTGAAAATTCAAAACTCCCGCTCACCTTCATTCCACTGGGAATTACCGGTGTCGAGACCGGTGTATGCATTGAAGCCAGTCATGTTATTGGGGACGGCTGGACTTCTCGGTGCTGTGAGTGCCAGCTGATTGTTCCTTGGCATGCTGTACAGAGCTTCCGCCAAATCCGCTGCCCGCTTCAGAATTATCTCCTTCGGCAACTTCTCCGGATCTCCGGGATGGCGGGGAATCAGCTTCTGCAGCCGTTGGAATCCGTAGTCTATCGTCGGCTCATTCAGGGCTAAAATACACAACCATTCATTTTAATCCGATCTTCCCAAAAGTCCGGAAGGAGTCTTCCATCCAAGTTATTTAATTCACAGTGCTTTTATTTATTTTCAGAATACAGCCTATCCCCTTCCAACAATTGACCCTCATCCAAGGGAATAATCTGAGTGACAGGAAAAATTCTGTCACTGGATTCGTTTCCAATTAACAAGGAAAATTACAAGGAATTCAACCCAATTAAAAATGGCTTTACAAATTAAATCAAAGTGGACCCACATGAACCAGTTGCACTTTGTAAGAAAAACAAAATAAACTATTCCTATCATGTTTCTGGTCTCATGAGAGTTTGCACTGTATTAAATGGCATTAATAATTTTGGGAAAATTTTAATATAATTTTTTTTTATAGATATAGGTCTCCGTAATAAATAGCATCTGCTTTGACATAGCGTCTTTAGTGTGAATACTGTACAGAAAGGGGACCATTAATTTAACTACACATCACGTCAGAATTTTGTACAGACCGTTACAACGAGGCCCTCCAGTAGTGTAGCCAGCAATGTTACAAACCAATAATCATAATAAGGATCACTTATGAAAGCACCAGGTGGGAAAACAAGTAGCGTTCTCCCAGCGTTGGGGACAACAAGATTCCAGTCGATACCTTTTTTTCGTACTGACACGCAAATTATCCCAGCCCACGGGACTGTTGTGACAGAAGGAGTCGACTGTCATCCCTTGGTTATAAAGTAGAGGGAATTAATTGTAAAAAGCACCTTCGGAAAAAATATTACGTGGCCGGAAGGGCCGCTAATAATTTAAGTGCTATCCGAAGAGGCATATATTGCATTGATTTTTTTTCCTTGGGAAAATAGAGTGTTGTAGTGTGTTTGCCAAAGAGCTGATTAAGAGCACGACGTGACAATTTGTAAATAGAGAGAGAGAGAGAGAGAGAGAGAGAGAGAGAGAGAGGAAAAGAATGGGAAAGAAATGGACTCACAAACATAAACAAATCGACCGGGTGCTCCTTTACAAAATTGTTTTGACTTGTAGGACAGCGTTACTTCAACCACTCCTGGAATGTGACGGGGCGGTGTTTGAACACGAATTGCGTGCGATGTTATTAGCTACGACACATCCAAAAAAAAATACATTCACATGGTATAGCCACATAATTATATATAAGTAATTAGATGTGTATATCTATAGATATGCATCCTACACTCACTTACTACCTCCCTCCCTCACACATACTTTTGAGATATGTAAGTAATCGGATGGATAAAACGCTCATAGGATTTTTTATTCTGAGGAAAAAATCACTACATACTACTACTATGCACCACTCGCTCCTCCATAATAATCTATTCGGATTTCAAATGCTCCGCACATCACCTCGCATGCAAACTCCTACTCAATTATTCAGTCAACTTCAGGTCTAACCTATTTTCTTTGGTTTGGCTCAGACAATTTACAAATATACAGTCCAATCCCGCTAGTAGGGGTTCACATGGGATCTTGGATTTTTTATCCTCTATAAATGCTAGTAGCTCTTGTGAGGAGTTCAGTGTCTCAAGTATTACGTAAATTGTTGAGGGAACGGAGTCAAAACATCCACAAGGAATCCTGGAACCAATCCATGATAACAAGGTTCAACTGCTCCTGTTCCTTTTTTTCCCTTCCTTTAGTTAATCCCTCTGCTTTTCTTTGGAAAGAAATAAGCTTTAAAAACTATTCCCAATGACCTTTCAGTGGTTCAGAATCCATTTATGAAATATATTTAAACCCTTAAATTATGCAACTGTCAGGGACAACAGTGCAGGAAATAGTTGGAATTAAGTATGGGATATACTGTTCCTATAAGAGACTCCATTCCAAAAGCATTTATTCCTCATGTAGTGACAAACATTCTAGAGTCAATCCCTTTTTAGTAGTACTGTCAGTTCTGATCCTTACAAGCGAATTTTAAAACGCTTGGGCTCCCCCATAAGAGAGTGTACAGCGAACGTTGCCCTTGCATTTCTGGATTATTGTGTCATTTCTTGGGTAGTTCAAACAGAGAAGTCTAATTCAGGGAATTGGCTTAAAATTAGGGCTAATTTTCTAAAAAAATTTATTCCACCTTACACTTAGCAATTTAATGTTAAACAGTTCCATGGATCATTTTTAGTTTAAAATGGCATCAGCGCTAATATTTAAAAAAAAAATCCCTTACCTCCGACCAAACAAGCATGGAGCCAAAAACGACTTGAAGTCCATCAAAGAAATTATCACCAATAATGATAACCGTGGCGCCCCCCGTCGTCCAACCCTCGCTCGGTGAAATGGCTTTGATGCAAGGTGTTGCTGCTGGGACTGGGTAGCCTGCGCAAAAAAAAATCGCGCCAAAATTAAAATCCATGTTTCTTTCCATATGCCTCTATCTAAAATATCACTCAAAAATGATTACAAGTACAGATACAAGCTGAGCCCTTAATCATACAAATACATACATTTTCCCTGGAATGAAATAAAAGTTACAGGGATTTCCCCAATGGTAATTTCAAACCAAGTGAGAAATAATTTGCCAGCTTTTTGTAAGTAAGTAGTACTTAAAAATGTCTTTCATCTTGACTTGAGGAACCTGAAAGAGCAATAAGTTTGTCGTGAGATCCTCTCCGTACACACAGACACTGCCGCAATTACTGCATCCCTCCCTGGCAAATGATTATAGTAAGGCAGTGAATGAATTTCCTTTAGAGCTGCCATGTTTTACTACCATGTCCTCATATGTTCGGGGCTCCTTATCAATGCCCTATAAATCCCAGCCATTTCACATTGACTCCCCGTGTATAAAGCTTATGAGGACAAGGAGGCTACAACAAGAGTGTCTCCCTCCACTATCTCCTCCAATGCTGGTTGGATAATTCATGCACACAAAACCTACTAAAACCATACAGGGACGGATGGGGAGAGTTGGAGTGCTCCGACATATTCTTACATGCCCTGACAATAATGTGAGTGAGTATAGGGCTCCTCCAACGTTGGTGGTTGACTCAAGGAAAGGAGGAAGGGAAGACGACGAGGGCTGTGAAAAAGGAGGGTGAGGGAGGAAAAGTCAACAGAGAAGGAAGTCTTCGAATTTTGCCCTGTTGTCAAATTCCCCCTTTTTTCCTCAACACCCAAAATCCCACATTTTTTCCCTACTCTCACTCAATACACATATCAAGCCCTCTCATTCCTCCACAGTTTTTCTTACATTTATATCCTCCACATCTTCAGCCTCTTCAAACAATTCAATTCCACCGTCAAAATTATCCCCCCTCCAAAATAATAATTATCCTCAGAGAATTATCCCACTAAATTATTTTGTCACATTCTTTACAATCCAGCTATTCCCACAAAATTTAAAACCCACTTGATCAAATGTGATTTTACTTATAATTATATATTTACATGCTCTATATGGAGCTATATTAAAAGAGTACTCTCTCCATAAGTACAGTATTGAATACACATGTGTTATATTGAATAATTACTAATTATTTAAAATATTTAGTATCAATTCCCTTTCCCACAATGCTAATTGTAGCCCTTCCATATGCGTCCATTAGTCCTCAAAGGCTCCTACAAGGAACTAGTACCTCTTGTACTGTACATATAATTATATTGAGAGGGAATACCCTATAATTACTTATACCCTAACTGATGAACCCACCCTTGATATAATAATAATTACTTACATTAGTGTGGAAGGATTTTAAAAAAGACTTGGCTAATGGGAATAAATGGGAATAAATAAGAAAATAAATAGGAATGAATGAAATTGACGAAACATTTTCCTCCTCGAGTGTTGAACAATAGGGAAACTGATGAGAAAATGTTTCGAGACGGAGACATTTATAGAGAGGAGAGTAGAGAATTTTTTTTTTTTCACAGGAAAAAGGAGCAAGCAAGTTGTTTGATAGCGGGAACGTGTGTGTACAAATATCAAATACATATATAAAGTCGAGAGAGATGAGAGTGATGTGAAAAAAAGAGGAGAAGAAAAAAAAAGAGACGTGCAGGATTTTCCAAGGAAGTGAATTGAACATTTCAAGTGCAACAGTGGATGTACAGATACATTTGAAGATATATGTACAGATATAGGCTTATGTATGGTCACATTGGGAAGGGAAGGACCTGCTGGCTTTTATATGTATATCTTTTTCTGTAGATACATATGTGAAGAAAGAAAATGCGGGATAGTGCTAGAGAGAGTGAGAGAGAGAGAGAGAGAGAGTGAGTGAGAGAGAGAGAGAGAGAGAGAGCGAGACAAATCGATGTAGTGGAATTCCCGTGAGACCCGCCTTTTTGCTTTCCTTCGGGGAATCGCAATGGCCGCTCGGGACTCTGGAATGCCATCGTGGGGCCTCTCCACTCCCTCCCAAGACGCCCCGAATCACATCCTAATTGCCACATCTCCACACCAAACACCTTCAAATACCCGCACACACACAAACACAATTCCCGATTTTCAACTTTTTAACCTCATCCCATCTCAGCATCTCTCCTTTCGCTCTGTGTCTGTGCCTGTGTGTGACTCTCTCTCTCTCTACCTTCTCTTCCCTATTACAAGTGTATGTTCAGCATGTCCCTTCCCTACATATGCAGTGTGGATCCTGTCAAGCTCCTTGTCTTCACTTGCCATTTCTCCTTATCTTGTCATTGTCAAGAGTCCTTTATCTCATCAGTCTTGTTATTACACACATTTTTCCCAGTCTCTCTGCATTACGCTCCCAATAGTTTTTATTCACCATTTTATTTAATGCCGACAATTCCCATTACACAAATTCAAAGTACGTCGTATGTATTTGTAAATGTATATGTAACGTGGATTTTTATTACTACACGCCCAGGGATCGTTTGATCCTCCCGAAAAAATCCTAACTGATTGGGATACTCCACCTTATTGTTGAGTCCCTCTGGGATTCCATTTACGCATATCTGACACTCATTGTCAGTTAGTCTTTGGAAGGAAGAGTAAACTGAGAAAGTTATATTTTGAACAATTATCCTTACATTTTGAGGGAAAAGCTGGAGATGCTCCATCTTTGATCCCAGTAATAATAATTATAGTAATCCTCAAATACTAATACTTCTTTAAATATGTCCTCAAATCATTTATGATGAGTGTTCAAGTCAATGCCCGGATTTTGCCCTATTTAGAAATCCCAGGAATTTCTTACATAAACCTTAAATATTAGGAATTTTATATTTGCTTCCTTAATGGGATGTGGAGGGGTTGGAGATGATTTGGAAGAAGGGAAATTTTTATTTTTATTTAATTAGTAATTATATGCAGTGGAGTTTTTGCATACCTTCCGAAGGATCAAGTCTTTTCGCCCGTCGTCCATGTTTGGAATTGTTGTGGACGAACATGTTGTCAGAGACGGCCAACAGTGGCCCTTCCACTCCCACCGTCGTTGAAATCACCACCTGAAAAAATCATAGGAAAAAATAAATTATTATTATTATAGTCTTGTCATTTCTGGGTAATTTACATTTCAATTACAAAATGACCCTGGTCAAAGGGGGATTTCCAATGATTGTAACAAATAGAAATGTTTCCACTTATTTTGGAACCAGTGTTACATTTTCTTACGATAATATTGTCGGAGCGGTTATAGCCTTATTAAAGGCAGATTATCCAATAATTTTGTTTTAAAAAATTTGTACACGTAAGTGTACACGTCTGACTCGGACATAACATAAAGCTATGTTTACTCCACAGCTGCTGGAACCCACTAGAAAATTCAGTAGGAATTTAATCTTGTGAAATGTAATTGAATTCCTGGTTCCTTCTCGGATTGACAATCCCTGCTATTCATACAGTGTGAGTTCCAAGCCAGTAACTTCCAATGTCGTTCTTGTGAGTGGACAAGAGTGGGAATTCCTGATAAAAAGTTTTCATTGTGCCGGGATGAAAAAAACATGCTCCAGGATGGAACCCAATCTAACATTTTCTATTTTTATATTTTTTGACCTCCCAACAAAACAATTTTTTGAATGTCTCCGACGATAATTTCGGTCAGAGTTGAATCTCTGTGAAGCATCTGAGCAGATCCCTGCTAATAGCACTGCTTATTACATGAGCATAAATATTTTCTTACATTAACATTCCCTACAAAGTTAATATTGAAACTAAAACCAATAAGTGCAGGACCAATTATTAAAAGATTTTGCTGGTTGTATAGGGGTGCTTTCGGAAGGAGGGATCCCTGTAGTAATTCCGTTGTGAATGATTATATTTTAAAAAAACAGAGGGAATTTCCCCACCCCTAAATTATGAAAAGAAAATCCTGTGGAAATGGCTATTAAGGGAGGAGATAAGGAATAAGAAGGGAGATAGAGGGGACATAGAGAGAAATGGGAAGAGCCACATATTGTATCGGAAATTGATTTAGATTTGTTTTGGTCGGTGGAAAAAGGCTGATGATGGTCAAAGCCGAAAAGACACAAGATTTGTGTGTGTGTGTGTGTGTGCCTTTGGACGGGAATTTGGATTGTGTATGAGTTGGAATACAAGGGACACGTGCGAGCCCATTACATGGCGGATTAACTTTAAGCCTCCCTGTTAACATAACATGACGAGAGGGATCCCGTAAGTCTGCATGCAGAGGGCCGGGCCCGTATGTATCCCCATGTAATTATATGCACACAACTACACTCACACACACTCACAAAACAGACAGGTCCAAATAATGCTAATTCCCTTATTATTGAATCCCCATTGAAAATTAATAATGCACCCTCCGAGGATTCCTGGTTTAACATTACGTTCCCTATTAAATACGGGGATGGAGACGTGAGGGTGCTATTTTTTATAGGAAAAAATTCTCAGCTTTTAGAAAAATTCATGTCCTTCGTCCCACAATACAGCACAATCCCTTTCCCTTCATCCGAGCATCCTCAAAGGAGTCAAATTTGACTCTTACTTGTTGTACGAGGACAGGGACATTAGCACTCCTTCAGAGGAAAAAAAAATTAAAAAAGACAGTGCTTGTAAAAACAGGTCCCTTACAAATATCCCTTTACAAATATCCCTTTACAAATATCCCTTTAATCTAGAAATCCCCTTTTAAGCGGATCCTTTCCTAATGAGGACTCACCTCAAATTCTCTTAGTAAAAACTTTAAAAAATTATCATTTAAGGAAAGGAGAGTCTAGTCCAATATCTCTGTTCCTATCGGAGTGGATAGTGACAGTACTTTTATAATTGAGTCATTTATCCGGAGAATGCACTGTACAGATGAAAGGGGGAAAAAAGTTAGTCGTATGTAATGCTGACGCATTCACGTGAGAGATTTGTTGGGAAGTGACAGGTTGAATGTTGAATGATATACAGCAAGACTAATTCTCCCAAAGGGATCCCAGCTTCTTAACTTTTGTTTTCATTTTCACAAGTAGAAACTATAGGGCACATTTCCTTCCTTTCCTTCCCATCGCTTCCTTCCTTCTCGTCGTTCGCTGTCTCTCTCACTCTCACTCTCTCTCTCTCTCTCTCTCTCACGTCGTTTTGTACAGTGATCAAAGGGAGTCATCCCAATGCATAAGTTAACCCTAAACATTCCCTCGTGTCTCTCAACATTCCTCCAATAGACACATTCCACAGACCTGTCTCCCTTCAAGGTGCTTATTCCCTTCACTTTTAACATTCCCCCAGTCCCATTCACCCAAAAAAACATACTTCCCTGCCCTGGAGATGCAAAACATGCCAACTCCTCCGACCAACCTCAATCTCCAAAAGCACTCCATCCTCCCCAACTAAAAGAACGAACCCAAGACTCTGAGCTAGACCTTGAGCTTTCAGGGAGTAAATGCTATTCTGAATTTCCCTCAATTCAATATATGTTTCCTCAAAAGACGGAAATTTAGCTTGTTTTGGCGTCAGGCTCAAGACTCCATAGGAATAATATTTATAAGGACCCGTGAAGGAAAAGGAAAAAAATGTATGGTGGGTTGAAGTGACTCAACAGAGTCACAAGCCACAATAGAATTCGAACAAATTAGTGGGAAATGAGAGCACGCTGCTTATGCTATTTTTTGGTTCAAAACAGAAAAACACACATGTTTCCAATGATGACTCCCTTCAGTTTCACACTTTGGGAAATTATCCCTCATTTTCTCCCTCGTAATTCAAACTAATCACAGGAGGCAGGGAGTGTTGGTTTACAATCAGCTCCTCTCTCTTCACACTCTCAACTTTGACATAATTAGCTCAGATTGTATTCCCTACTTAATTTTTACAATTACTGTAGCTTCAGGTGCAACTTTAAAAGTTTTATTCTGCAAGTAATATTTGCTACAATTATCTCTTCATTTGTTGGACTAATGAAGTAAATCCTATAGATTGAAGTAGCGTACTGTATTAAGCTTAATTATTACCTAAGCTTTAAAATCTCTCAAAATACAAAAAAAAAATATACAAAATAGCTCAGTACAAATATGTACATATGTCAAAGCATGGAAATTTAAAATGTATGTGAGAAAAAAATGAGAAATAGAATATTTTTGAGGGATAAATATTTAAGGGGAAAAAAGTAAATAAAGACAAATGGTATGAGGAGGAGTTAGTAAAACTTGGGGGTAATAAAAGTTTTGGTACAGTGAAGCATTCGCAGGTAATTTGTCAAATCAACACATTGAGGAAGTGAGGACTGTTAAAAGAAAGAACATTAGGGATCGGGTTTCCTCACAATCCACAAACCAAAACAAACTGCTCCTCTTTCCAAGCTCAAGTGTAGTACAAGTCTCCATGAGTGGAGGATCGGAGCAAAGGACGTGGTAACTGGAGTCTGAGGACAAGTTACGTTTCAAATATTGACTACTTCCTCCGCAGAACAAGACCTACTTCCTTTTCCTTATACAAAACATCTACGGAGTCACTTCCCGAACCATTCTCACGCTCCAGGCTATCTCCCTACATTTATTATGTATGGGATAATCAGAGCGTCACCCTCAAGTCAAATCCGTTCGGAGAGACGTCATTTCTATACTCACAATTACATTGCATCAGTTATTATATCCGTCCAGGATCAATCAAAAAAAATGTTTGAATATTTTTGAGGGAGGAGATATACCCTTTGGAGAAGGCTCTTAAAATAGGAGAGTATATTATACACACTGTCCAGACTTAATTCCAAAGTAGGAGGATGGATTGAGGTGGGAAGGAGACGATAGCTGTGGTGTAAGAAAATGCAACAAGTGTTCAGGTTAAAACTATTCCTTTTGCCTTATCAGTGGGAGAAAGTACTTGAGGGAGTATTTTACATACGTTTCCTGATTAACTTCCCTTTGAGGGAATAAGTTTAGAGGGAAATCTAATGATTAGGATAGTTTGAGTAGATATACTTGTACAGGGCTCTGTTGAGAGAGTTCCGTGGGAATAAGGAAAGGTGTATATAGGGAAAGGAGAAAAATGGGATTTAATTTTCATGGAGATACGTTGCATTTTGGCTGGGATGTGTGTGTGTGGTAATGGTACATAGATGCACTTGAAGGTTATTTTGTGGGCTCAAAAGGGGGGACATTAGTGGGGTGACATTTTAACACAAGCGGATTTTCTCTTCATCCCGGGATTACCCAAATGTCAACTTTGGATGGGAAAAGATTAACTCCATTAAGGCCAATATCTTTTGCCCCATCTCCTCCCCACATGGATACACAAAAGTACACTCTGGATTTGTTTTACTTGTGTCTCCCTTCTACATACATATGTAATTATGTACACCCCTCCTCCAAATAAAATATTCAATCTTCCCTTAATCCCAACTATGCTCCAATTCAAACCTTCTCCGGGCCCTTATGGCTGGGCTAATATACAAACATATGCACCGGCTCTGTCTAAATTATTTATTTTAGAAGAACTGCAACCCATTCCCTGTCTTTGAATTTGAGAAAATACAAAATCCCATGATTTGGAAGCATCCATATGATTTTTATTATCTTTGCAATATAAGCAAGAATATAAGAAAAATTTTTGAACCATAAATGTCCATATTTTTCCGTTATGAACCCAACCTGTCAAATTTTGTTTTTTCAAATTTATCAAAAGTTACTCAAAAATATTATTCAAAATGTTCCATATTTTGTGGATTCCTAGGAAAAAAAACCTCTTGTCTTTAGAAATTATTCGATTATTCGCTTATTGCTTTCATTATTGTGTAGTTGCCGATTCGGGGGTAAATTTTGGTCGGAGGGAAAAAAGTTAAAAGATTTTTTGAAAATACTCACCTGAAATCTTCTCATGTCCCTAGGATTCCCGGCATTCTTCAAGCAGTTCTGATTGCACTTGAGAAAGAATTTAAGGAAGAATCTGAAAGAGTCAGAGAGAAATGCAAAATTACATGAAATGATCCCATCAATTATTATCATCCATTATCCAATATTTTACATTCAAAACCCTTCAACCAATCAAGCAATTTGCTTTGAATCCCAATTATGTCCCACGGACATGTGGAATAAGTAAATACGAACACGTGCTCAGTACTGAGTGTAGATTGACTATGTGTGGAGTGCTGTAGGTTTTTATTGTGACCCTGCAAGCATGGATATATATACCAGTAAATAAAAGTAGGTAGAGGCATAAGTGAGTTTTGATACGTAGTATGAGGACATATAAATATTGGAGTGATATTTGCACTAGGAAATTAATTTGGTCGGAAAATAAGAAACAATACGGACCCTTTGAAATTGTGTGGTTAGAGTGGTTTCCTGATTTTCATCTGAACAATGGGTGAATGTAAAGAGGAAAAAGTGCACCCATGTGTCGCCCTCGGCTTCACACAACAAAGCTCCGGACTACAATGGAAACGTCCCATATGGGCAGTGCACTATCTCCTCATCCACACCATTTGGTCAGAGAGAGCCAAAGAGAGAGTGAAATTTAGACAGAGACAGAGAGAGAGAGAGAGAGAGAGAACTAAAGAGAAAGAAAGCTCTTGTAATGAGTCAATCCCATGTCAACTATTTACTTTGATTTTCAAAAATTCCTCTCACAATTTCTTTCACCCATTCCTTCCTCAAAAATAAAGGCGAGGGTCTATTTGAACAATGTGGAATATACTTATATGGGATACACTCTACTTTACAAGATCAATTGCACACGTAATGTCATTGAAGACAAGATAGGGATCTCCCTCGTATTATTTACATTACGTGTGTTCCTCTTATGGCATACCATATGGTACTATATGGTTCTGTCCCTCCGAGGAAAATGCCCCTAGCTCTTTAAATGCACACCAGCAGCTCCTTCCTTTACTTTTCAATTTAAGAAATGTATGTATTTACTACCTACTCTTTACAAAATTTTACAAGTCCTTGCCTTTACTTTAAATTGAGGGGAAAATTTTAAATCCAATTATATCTCAATTTCTAGTATGCTCTTCTGTGAATGAGATGAAATGTAAATTGTAATATGTAGTCACACATCATTTCATACAAACCGTACAAAAACTACAGTTGGAAATTCCAGTGTGATTTCAAATTAAGCTTAATCTCTTAATTTCTATATTGGTAATTACCTTAAAGTCGCATTTAATGAACCAAGGTCAGTTTTTCAAAATTTGACATGGGAGTGTTCGATGGGAATTGAGTAAAGGGGCCTGTTCGTTGTAGATAAAAAGGAGATTGTATGTTATCGACGATAGTTTTGTAATGTATGGGTCCAGATAAAAATTAGCATGGAGTTTAAAATTGGGCACCACTAGTGAATACATGACTGGCTTTAGTATTTAAATAAATAAAATAAGTAACATTATTTTTATGGAAGAAAGCAGGACTATTTAAATGGAGAAATAAGTAGATGGAAAAATTGAAATTTATATGTATCTATGTTGAAGTAATGTAAATACAGGGAGGAGGGAGGAGTACTGCAAGGGAGCCGGTGCATACAGAGCCGGGTGCATAACCCAAGGGTGAGCTTACCCACTGACGTGTACTCTCTCTCCTCTATTTGCATAGAATGTCAATAGGGAAAAATACAGATAGGGAGAAGTTTCGGAAATAATTCGATCGCTTTATCTATTTATGTGCGTGTGGGTCGGGTCATATGAATGAAGAGCGGAGAGAGACACACGCAATTTCATGTCAGCCTTTTGTCCTTCTCATGATCATCATCATCATCATCATAGAGAGAGCAGAAGGAGAGAAGGAGCCGCTGGAGTAGTACAGGCCCGAGTTGGAGTAGATATAGTAGCATTGTCGATAACAATATTTTTCTGTTCGATTGACAATCTCATTATCGCCTCGCGCCTTTCCCTTCCTCACATTTCCATAAAGCACCGTTATTTCCTATTTATCCCCAAAGTCCTCACAGTTTTTCTCCATACACTATTTTTTCCTTGCTCTTTCTGAACATTCCCTCAACAATCCAAGTGGATCATGTTCCTCCAAGTAAAAGGGTCCATCCGGGAAATTCCCCATTAATTGTTTTCCTCCTTAGGGATATTTCTACGGTCTCCTTATAAATCCTGGATTTTTTGTTCTTCCCTGGTCTTCAAGAATTTTTTCTAATTTCATGCTATTTTTCCCTTGGAAATTAATCTTCTAACGAACGGGAATTCTTCATAATATTCCTGAACTTACAATAAAATTCTTTTCCTTACTAGGGAAATGATCTTAGGCCGGAGTGTCTAATAGTAAGAGTGCACTGTATCTAGGGTCATGTATTAAGGAGAGAGAGAGAGAGAAAGAGAGAAAGAGAGAGAGAGAGAGAGAGAGAGGGCAAAATGGGACATTTTATCAGGGACCAATTCCCTCCAATAATATTATTCACCCTTGTGACATGAGCGCCGGAGGCGCTCCCCGCGCAAATCGAATTATTCCCGCCCTCCAACTCCCTTTAAACTTGTACGAACACATTTCGGCTCCCCTTGTTCTCTATACGACTTTAACGATTGGGGTAAATTTCCAGGAGAAAGAATCCCTGAGTAAGTTGCAATTCCTGCATGTGCCTTTTATTTAGTTACAGTTATATCTAAAAATATACATAAGTATCTACTATAATGATGCATGGACCCACACATAAGGATTTTATTCCTATCTTCTTGGGGGGTTTTGCAATAAAAAGACCTTGAATTATTTTATGTAATGCTTTTGGAGCATTATTTGTAAATATTGCAAAGGCTACAGTTGAACTGAGCTTCACAGGCCTTGTAGGAGTAGGGACGGACTCCTCAGAGTGCACTCTCCCATTTAAAGAGACTCCTCCATAAAAGCACTGCTATCTATAGATAGTTTTCCAGGAAATGCAGACCCATTCCCACGTGTACTGCAATTAGTTTTTGTACGCTTAAGAGAGCAGCGCAAGTTGAGACACCTGTGCATCTCTTCATGTCTGCTCCTTCTAAGAATGCTTATGTAGGTACATAAAGCGAGAGTGTACAGTATGAGTGAATGTGCATATAATTGGTTATGCAATAAAAGGAATTAATTTACAGTATGCTCAAAATGCACCGATGCCAGTAATTAGCGAGACTTGCATCCACTCTCTGATTCTATTTAGAGACTTGTAATTGCACCCTGTCAAGAGTCAAAACGATCAAGGTAAATTTTTGAATAAAAATGTGAAATGGTTAGTTTTACTAGAATAAAAATGTTCTAGATATTATATTTTTTTAATTTGTAATTATTCATTACAAAAATACTATGCAGGGACCTACTTAAATAATTTTGTTTGTTTTTTTTTTTGACTGAAACTGAAATCCAGTAGATTGCTTTGAATTGCAAAGGCAAGATGATTTTGACTCTTCACCAACCATATGTACACTGTCTTATATCTATGCCTAATGTGTAAGCACATATGTAGATATTCATGGGAAATTTGTAGAGAGGGAAGGCTATTATATGTGTAGCATTTAGGATGGATGGTAGAAGCTGTCTTATATGGAAAAGGGTAGGAGAGGTTGGGCTGGTGGAAAAACTCCGGGTCTCCACTCTGTAATGGAGAATTGAATAATTGAGCATCTTTGAAAGCCGATTTACTATTTGATGAACTGATGATTAAATATTTAATGATTTTTTCTCCTAGTTCATCTATCAACGGGATCCTCGTCTCAAAGATGCGGATATCTCGCTCTCTTCGGAAATCCCCCTCCCCTCACTCACTCTCTCTCTCTCTCTCTCTCTCTCTCTCTCTCTTTCCTCCGTCCAGTTGTACGTGGAGAGTCACTGTACATATTTTGACAGACTCCTCACATTAATACAATTCTTATCTGACTCTTCCTTTTCCATCTCTCCCAAAAACCCACTCATCTTCTCACACACACTGAGTCATCCTTACATAATCTAATCTTATGGTTGCGCCCCGACATTTCTCCAACCATAACTCCCGCTTCTTTAACACTCTCTTTCTCTCTCTCTCTCTCTCTGTGCATTGTGCTTCCTCACATTTTTCAATCCCTATAATACATTTACAGTGTACTGTCTCTACAAAAGCATCCCTCACAATGAAAAACTCAGATTTTGACACTTATGCTTTTAAACCATGGCAAATTAACATTGTGGTCAATTCGGATATGTCTATAAGAAAAATACGGGGAACTGTCACAAAAGCACAAAAACTGTCTCCATCAAATGGGCTGAACCTACTCAAATTAAATTACAAATTTGGGCTTAATTGTTATTAGTTTTTAAATCCGGGGCTCATTGTAAAGAAAATTTTTGAGAGCTGTAAATACATTAGTTGAGATATAATTACAGAAATCCATAGGGAGATTTATGAATCAAATTTTTGAAAGATTAAATACTATGCACATCTCTTCTTATGTATATGAGAGCCCTCCCTAGCCCTGGAAATAATACAGAAACATGTTTCCCTTGATTTTGTATCTACAGGAAACATTTTAAGAGGTAAATCCTAAAACACATCCACATTTCCTTTTGACTTCATGGAGAAAGTTGCCACAAAATAGGGGTACATTTTGTAGGAACCGTGTGTACACTGTACATATGTAAATGCAAGTTGTTAAGAATAGTTTATATTATTTTGTAGGGGAGTTACATCCAGGGGATTGATAAAAGGTGGGGATCCTGTGTGTTGGGCTGATGCGGGAGGAAATGATAATGTGGTTGATGGCATTGTAAACCTTGGGAGACTGAATGGGAATAAATGAGGATTGTGTGGAAGAAATGATAGGGAGAATATATATGCACCAGGAAAAAAATATAGAGACAAAGCAAATAAGGAGAGGAGCGAGAAAATTTATGAGCTTCATCAAACCTCTATTATTGCCGCTAATGTCAACAGCCATTCGGACAAATTACTATTGTATATCCTGCATTCTTCAAAGTCCTTTGTAATTCCCCACGAAAATCTTATAAATTGACCAGGGAGAAAAACAGTAGGTTCGGTGCAATTCCAGCATGAAACCGCTTTCCAGTACAAATATATTAAATACAGTGGAAGCTCATCTTTACATCTCCGAACACAACCTCCTTCTCTGTTGGGTAAGTTCCAGGGAGTTTTAGCGAACTCCTTTTAGGGCTGCTCTTATATCGAGCGAATGGAACTGTATTGTGAAGGTGGTCAGAATAGAGCTGACCCTGGAGACTAGGAATAGCCTCAGCTCCCGTTATCATTGTCCCGGGTGTGTGTGTGTGTGTGTATGTGTCTGTTGTGTGTGTGTGTGTGACTGAACCAGACTCCACAATCTCCACTTGTGTGGCCGCAGAACAATAGGAAGAGTAGATTGAGCAATCCAGATTTTATACAGTGTCTGTACAATAATCAAAGGCTGAGCAAAATCCATCCTGGATTGCATCCCTGGGTCAATATTAATTAGATTGTCTTTTGGAAATAAATGTAAACAAGCCCGCGTTGAACAATGGAGCAATCACCGGAGTGACCAAACATTTCAACATTAACAAAAACTCAATTAACAAGGAATCCGCTTTAGGAAAGGTCAATGATCAGCCTTGGAACTTTCGTAATGCTATTTATGTACGATCCGTCATACGATGGATGAATTAATCTAAAGCTCCTCCCTCACTTGATTCATTCCTCAAATTTCCTGTAAGCTCCAATATCTATTCCATGTAATTAATATGAGGCTTCCCATTGCAAGACTTCTCATCGGAGCCAATTGGAAAGCTTTGTAATTACGCTAAAAATAATTTACAAGGATTAGGAAACTGATCTTAAGGAACGGGTTTGATTAGGCTTAAAAAATACGGGGTTCATTCTGATAGCATCTCTAAAGATTAATTTATACTGAGGGTATAGATTCCCTACAAGTGGTTTTTGAATTCCAGGAATGGAATCTGAATGCAGTAAATCATTGAAATCTGTAAAATCAGTAAAATGGACAGAGCATGGTAGGTTTTGAACAGGAGGCTCATTTGTTGTAAAATTCGGAAATAATTCAGGAGACAGAGAATTTCAGTGCTACTGAAAAGCTCTCTTGAAAGAAATGTGTGAGATGATATTTTGGTAAAAAACAAGTGAAGGATTGGTTCCATACAGCCAGAGATAAAAAGTGCGAGGTCGGGGAGATCTCACAGTGTGGGCAAAGTGGAACGGGAAATGGAAATGAGAGGGAAAGGTGTGTATATTATATGTGTGTGTTTGTGTGTGTGTGTGTGTGTGTGTGTGTGTGTGTGTGTGTGTTTGTATTTGTAAGAGAGAGAGAGAGATTTGGAGGGAATGACTCTCCTCCATGGGTAAAAATAATGTGGGCTAGATAGAGAAACTAAGCCTTCCCATAAATAAGGATGAGTGCATACAAATAGAGGAAGTGACGGAGGAGGACTCCTCTCTCGGAACTTGCTCTGGAAAATCTGCAGAGTCAAAAAAATTATGTGGGATATGGCTTAACAGGTGCCCATTTTTTATCACCATCTTTTCCCTCTTATTTTATCTTTTCTCTTTTAATGTTCCTCTCACGCAAATACGCTCCCATCTCCCTCCCGTCTCATCCTTCACTTCCCATGTAAATACACACTTCCTCCCTCACATCACACCTCAGTCATGCGTCAGCTCATTTGTTTCTCCCCACACTCTCACAAAAACACACACAACAAAATCCCTCCTGTGCAGATCCCCTTCCTACAGTATTCTCTCAAATAGTAATTTCCAGAGTCATAATTATTGTAAGCCAATCCACCTAATATAATTTATTATTATATAATTATTGCCTCTGCCCTTTTCCATCGCTAAAATTATCTCCGGGATACATTCCACATTTAAAAAAATTAGTGCCTGAGTAAGTATCTACTACGGGAATGTAGCCAAGTATTTGTGCCCCGACTTGTTATTAGTAAGATTCTTATTTTAAACATGTCTCTTATAGCGAAAGATCCGTATCTACATGCAAGTCTTGAGATCTTATTTTTACTTCCTTGCAATTACTAATTTTAAATCATATGAACCTTAATTAAATCATTAAATCCTTTGGAAACCTACTGGCAAAAATTTGAGGAATTACAAATCCATCCTGAAAATATAATGAATGTAGTGAATGATGAGCGGCTAGGAAAGAGGAATTTATAATTAATGTAAAATAAATAGAATTGAGATGTTAGGAACAATTTTGGAATTTCTGGGACCATGTCCCTCCAATTTGTGAGGAAATAGATATATTTGCACTTAAGGAGGGACAGATTGAAGGAAAGGGACGGAGGAAGTTGACGGAGTCCCATTTGACGGTAATTTTCCTCACGTAACGTCCATGTATAAGGTTCAGGGAGTCATCATGTATCCACATATAAATACTTGGGCATACAAGGACTGACACAGTTTACGACGGGAGTTTAGCCTCCTGTAGTATAGACTCATCCACAGGGATATACATATGTATTCTAGTATTTAGGGAAAGGCAAGCCTCGGAAACATTGACTACAATATGGATTGTGCCGAGTAGAAGGAAATGGTCTCGAAGGAGAAATTGCCACTCTATAGAGGCGAATCCACCAGGACTAGGTTTAAAGCTCCTCTCGAGATTTTATACGGAGGCAAAGAAAAAATAAAATCTTGTACAAGCTTCAGGCTCCGCTCTCGGATTTTGTTTAAAAATTTCCTTGTAGTATACTGTAGCTTGTATCCCTATGTCACTATACAGCGTGCATATGGGGACGCTCCAGTATCCTTCCCCAGGAATGGAGGTAAATACGGATGTACATAATTACATATGTACCTATGTACGTCTCTAGGACTATATATCCGCATAGGTTGAGTAGAGCGGGAAACCGCCCATGAAACTACCCAGTAATCTAGGTAGTAGTGAGTAAACGTAGTTTTGTGAAAGCACAAAATGGTTTTAGTAGCCTCGGCGGATAGGTCCCTACAGCCCTACATATAATTACATATATGTTTGTGTACCGGGTAATAATACATAGTGTGGTGCGGTGTTGGAGGTGTGTAATCACTCTGATCATCAACCAGTCTACAGGGAATCCCAATGCCCCGTCTGTAAACTCAACCTTGTTACAGTGGTCTCCCTCTCGGAGGGACCCCTTCATATGTTAACAGTTTCTCAGCCCGTTCAAAAATGTCTCCACAAATTCTCCATATATGCACAACATGTGTGTCACACAACATAGTAATTTAACCTTTACAATAGAATCAACATAAATGACTCATTATAGCAGAGCCACCTTACAGGGGCTATACTGTCGAGTCCCGTTACAAGAGAATCTCCTTAAAAAATAATTACTTCTGTAAGAGCAAATTTCCTTGAACACTGTCGTATTTGCAATTACATCGTCGTTGAAGAGGCAACATGGTCTTAGTACTGCACAAAAACATATGCACATAGGCTATTTTGCCTCTTGAACGATTATATGCTTGAAGGGACATAATAAAAATGCTTCTTATAAAAAAACATCCTGAACATTTTAAAATAGGGAATCACTTCCGGAAAAACTGATTCCCAAGGAAGACTTGGACAGAATTCTCCAGAACTTACAAATGAAATAAGACTTTGTCCGTATATGTACCTGGACTGTGTTGGAGTGGGAGGGAGAGCTGACTGAGAGGGCATTGTGAATGCAGCGGGTGTCTACAAGCTCATCAATCGCTCTTTTAGTCCTTGATTGAGCCTCAACGAATCTTCCTTCCATTGAGGGCTAATGGCTTGATGGGTTCGCTCTTCCCTGTGTATGCACTACACAACACAAGTACTACTATTTCCGACCAATTTTTCCAGACTTTCTTTACTATCTGTCCCTATTTTTATTTACAGGGATTTTTCCCCTGGTAGAAAAGTCTGAGGAAAGTTAGAATTATTGTAGAGTTTTTATTTAGTTATGTTATTACATATAAATTTCTTGTAGATATAGAAACTCCCTGATGAGGACCACTTTGACTCCCAAGAGCTTGCATAATCCGGCTCGAAGGACCACTTTGACCTCTTGAATTTCCCCTGGTGTAATTGATATGTCCAGTTTTTTGAAACGTAGGGGGAGACACTAATTTCTGCATTCTTAATTGTGTGATAAGGAGACTGCTCTGGACATAAGGGACGCCTGAGGAGAGCTCTCATGACGAAAGTTTACTGTATTCTGCATCATATGTTTCAGGGCGTATAATGTGCAGGTTGATATGATGAGATGGGGACCTGTGACTGTAAACAGGAATGGAAGGACTTTGTGGAGTGGCGATTGAGGGAAAAAAAGGAAGAGAGAGAGAGAGAGAGAGAGGAGTGAGAAAGGAAGGAAAGGGAGGGAAAAAAATAAAGGAAACATTAAGTCGTCTCTTTTCATTTTTCCCGTCGCAAAAGGAAAATTGAATTTGGTCCAGAGCGAAGGGAACTCAAACTTCCCGACTAACGAACCATTCAAATTTCTGGCTTAAAACTATTGCAAGAACAACCCATAGAGCTCCCCATTCCATTGCCCGGCATGACTCATTTTATAGATATATAAAAGTAACAGTCCGTCCCACACACACACAGTACGCCCGATTATATTGCATATAGGAACAAAAATCCACTACAGTTGAGAGTTTGTCCACCACCAAAAGAAAAAAAAACAAGGTCCTTCTTAATTCTATATCTCCAACAACAATAACTCCGAAAATATCGACCTTGTCCATGCATTGTTTCCGATGGGCTCTTTCGGAGAAAGGAGGAGGTACAATTGAGGGAGAGGAAAAAAAATGAGGACCAATTTCCATAATTAAAATTTGGGAGTGCAGCCCAGGATTCGTGTTTTAGTCAACGTGACTCGCTGCTCACTACTCTGTATGAATGAGTGTACATTGTAAAATACATAAACAAAATATGGATACGTGGAATCATTCACATCTATTTATGCACAGGGTACGAAAACAACGCTCTCCCTCCCCACCTCCACAGACCATTAAAAAATTTCAAAATTTCAAAATTATAAAGAAATCTCTTCCAGACATCCTCAATTCATTTCACTGACCCAGGTCAAAATTCCCGGTCACAAGAGTTCAGAACCTAAGGTGTGGCTACATTTATAAACAAGCAAGATTTCCTCAACGCACGATTCTTTCCTCAAAGTAAGTTTTAGAAATTTTATGAGAAATTTCAAAAAATTTGTGCCTTCGCCCAAGATGACAATTTTAGCTGTAGTTTTTTTTAGTAGTGTGAAACAAATTTTAGGCTTGCACAAAAACATTTCAAGATTTTGATGAAGAAAACCCAATTTGCTTTAGGTTTTCAAACCCTGCTGATTTTTGAAATTTACATTTTGAAAATTCTTTGAAACTTCTTTGAAAATGAAACAAATTTTGAAAAGTTTGAATGAAAATTTGAGACAAATGAATATTCTTTTTTCTCTGAGTAATTATTATTTACAACAAGGGTTACTGTGCGGGGGGAGAGGGTTTTCAGGGACCATTAATCCAGGGATAGGAACGGAGTGAGGAGATACAAAGGTGGATTGATTCACAGAGGTCAACCATATGGAGACTGGTCGCTGTGGAAAGTGATCGTGACTCCACGGATGAGCTTTTATGAATAATTAGGGTGCACTTGAATGATTAGTTTTCATCCACAGGTGATTATGCAAGGAATGACATAGCCACACGATTTACGACCCAGCATCATATCATAACTTTAAGCATCCACCCAATGGACAACACATACTCTGGACTCTGCCGTATAAAGAGATACAATGCTTTTGTACGTCTGTATATACCCTGACACTCCATAGGAGTATGGAGGTGTAGTAGTACAGAACATCTACTAACAGTACAGTATTTATGTACAAGATACAATTCACCATTTCATAAACACCAGGCAAATAGTAAGACTCGGGCTTTCCGTGTGTCCAACCATTCCAAGTCACACGTAATGACAACCCAACAGTTCAGAGCTTGGCATGCCATTCAGCCCAAAATGTGCACTTTTCCATGGACAACCAAACCCTGCTCCGTTCCGTGTCATTGGCTTTCTCGAGTCATCAGCTTCATACAACCTTATAAAACAGTACCTATAGGCAGTGCATACCCTCCCATAATGTTTATATACATTTTATTGGAGACTTTAACCTCACGCATATAGACACTTTTAATTTTTTTTTTTATACGAACCATAGATATATGAACCAGACATATGAAGGGATGCGTCGTGTATCCCTGCAAAATATTACGTGACATGTAATTACTTGGATCTTACATTGGCTCTTGCATAAATTAATGTAGTTACTTTATTTTAAAACCCCATAATTTAGTAACGTTCTGGAAATACTAGGGGAATAAATTTTAATTAATTTCCATACAACTCACACTCTCTTCCACAATCATCCACATCATTCTTTAAATTGTGTAATAATAAATTGTAGATTAAATTAAGGAACGGGATTCATTTTCGTACTTCAGAGCCACTGTGTTTAAATTCCAGAATATTCCTTGTCCTCATCACTATTTTCAGAAAGTTACCATCTGATATATGTAATTATGTAGCTGAGCTTGAGTAGATCAGCAGCTGTTTTAGTAATCTCGTTAGTCTCATTACATAAGAAAGATAAACACCGGGAGATTTTAACGATAGACGCCAAAATGTAGTCGTTAAAATTCAATGAACAAGTATCTAATTACATGTACATAATTAATTATACGTCCATACATACGGTTTGTCAAAATTTTTAAACTAACTTTACTAAAACAAAAATTTCCCTATTTGAAAATATGGCTTTTTGGGGTTATCCCAAGTTTTGTGAGTTATTGTTTGAAACAGGGAATTTCCTACCACTTGCTTCATATTATTGAAATAATTCTCGGAAATATGTTAAGAGATGGTGCCAAAATACTCGGAAATTAATTATCGAATAATTTGGACATGGATTGGGAAATATAGCCCTCTTTGCAAAAAGGCCAGCAATGGAAGGTTGTTACGTCGGGTCGTAGGAGAAACAGGTTTTGGAAAAAGAGACGGAAGAAACGGGACTTATTGGGACCGTATTGGGAAGAACATGTTCACACAGGGAGATGGTTCAGGAGCTACCGTTCGGAAAAAGAGAAAAGAAATAAAGGCATATGCGGGAGACACTTAGGATTGGAGGGGTACACAGATGGCCACCTGGTCATAAAAATCAACTTGATTAATCGCATCGGACCCTCCAGCTACTGAGAGTATAGCGGGGCGCTCTATTTCTACGATCTATGTATGTATGTATGTATGTGTGTGTCTGACAAGGCTTGTATGGGAGTAAGGCTATTATGGATCCACATTATACACAAGTGATAGAGACCCGAGCTGATTTATATAAATAGAGGAGACATAAGGAGACCCTCGAAAAAGAAACGCGAAAATGATACTGGGATTGTGTCATGCTCCCTGTAACAATGGATGCGTGAGCATAGGAGGATTTTACTGTGTGGTCAGCAATAGCAGCAGTAGCAAAATAGGACCATGGATATAGCAATTAAGGGACTGGGACATTGGCAGGTTGCCCTGTACTCCTATGAAGAATTATATGTAGATACATCCCTAGTGTTGTACACTATAACCGTAAGACCCTCTGTGTAGATAGATAACTGTGATGTAGTCTGCCGTATACAGAACACATCAATATGTACTCCCTACCACAGATTTAAAGGCCAGGCACAAAAGGAGTCATTTACTGTTAAAAGAGAGCCCTGGATAAGGGACCCTCCAAGAACAAGGGACGATTGGGATGTTTGAATGAATCTCCTTTCCCCTTTAGTTCACTCAGTCATGTATGTACATAATTACATATAGATACTTACTTACACAAAATATGCTCTCATTGAATAAATGATGGAGTTGACTGGGCACTTGTTCACTTTTGGAAACACATGTTATACAATAGTGACAATGAAGTGTCCATATGGGTCTATTAAAGTCACCCACCGGCACCAGCCTCTCGCCTTTTTTTTTACTACAACAATCAGCTGTAGATATCCACTGTATCATTATACACAGTGTGAGGGACGGCCCTTAACTCTGCCCTCACAAAAACCTTTTATTTTTTACTCTAGTAACTCTCTGGCCAAATGCTCCTTCAAAATCAAATGTCCTTTTGTGTATAATAAAATAATGCGGACCATTCATCCAGCTCATCAGGACCATTAAGCGTGTAACTTACCTTTTGTTATTTTAGCACGCCACTTCGGCTCCAGTTCAAAAAAAAAAAAAACTCTAACTAAATAAATAAATAATGTCCTGGAACACATGTGCTCTCAAGTCTGACTTGTCTTTTTATCTCGGGCCCAAAATCCACCTGACAAGGCTCTACATTTCAAATACAGTATATATATTCATGTGTATCTACAATGCTGTATGTACAAATGTAATCTAACAATAAGGGATTGACAATTAAAAGATTAAGGTTAGGATGCATGTGCTAAGTGTATTAATAGAAGGGCTGTGAAAATTGAAGCTACTGTGCGTCACTGTATTATATGTAGCTCGTGTATTCAATCAAAAATAAAGCCTGTGATATAAAATGGATGGACTTTGTAGGAGTCGCCCTGGAAAGAGAAAAATCTGACTCGTGTGACAAAATGACATGGAATTAAGTACGGCAAAAAAATATATAATGGAAGTAGAGGATCCTTTGGGGCTGCTGCTGTAAAGAGACTGTACTTTAGCACAGTTCCAGAGAAGCAGTTAGTCATGCTGTCCTTGTATTTTTAATTCATGAAATGACTACTTATGGTTTCTTAAATGCTAAATTGCTGGAGATAGGTCTAATTGAAGGATGTTCATCTCGGGGAAGGGGATTTTTCACTGACCAATTATATGGGCATTTATGGCGATGGCTAATCTTTACTTGAGGAGTTGTGAGGATAGTGGGTATGTTCACCGGGAAGGAATATCTAATTGTTGTGTGGACGGGGGATGTGTAATAATAAAGTGATATTGGGAGTTGGCGTGCGTGAAGGTAATTTCTTTGGAGGGATATCCCAAAGGTACAATCTTCCTCATAGCAGACCGTTCCATTTCTCCCACATACTCCATTATTCCCCTTCCAATCCCTTCATTTATACTCTCGTCCTATTTCCGCCTTCCCTATAATAATTCCCTAAAAATTTTCACTCCAATATTCTTCGGATTCCTTACCACATCTCATATTTATACACAAGTAATGACTGTTGTGATCAAAGAGTTGGGGGGAGGACCATGGGAAAAAGAAATTCTTTCAAGGAAGGGAAATGTATGTAAATTCATGCATATTAGAAAGTACAGACTGTGTGTGTGTGTGAGAGAGAGAGTGAGAGAGAGAGAGAGAGGCGGGAAAGGACTCAATGGGAAATTCAAGGAAGGAAGTCAAAGCAGGCTTCGTACCTCATAATTATGCAAAATAAGATGCGATAAAAATTCCCCAATCCAGCCTCTCTCCAGGGCTTCATTTTAAAACTCGCATAAGGAAATTACACTTTTCCACAATAAATATTCATATTATAAAATCATTTGGAGAGTGCTGGTTTCTCAAATTTGAAAACGGCGGGAAATTAAAAAAAAAAAATCTCAATGCCTCTCCTCCCTTTAAAAATTTGTTTTAATGGTTAAATTCCAGTGAAAGATTTATATTTGATGGTAAAGCTTCAACGCCGTTTAATAATTAGGCTCATTTTTTCTAGGGCACTTGAATTGGTGGAGGCGCCTCTAGCGCGGGAGCAATATATTAGGAGCGAAAATAATAGTAAAAATCAAAAGAATGGAAATAAGCTTTTGATATATTTTTACAAGAATTTCCCTCCAGTTTCAGATTCGGAGAAAAAAAAAACACATTTTTTAGCATAAAGTTTCGAAGCGAGGGAATAATTGTAAGAGCTTCTTAATTGAAGATTTACAATGGTGGAGGCGCCGCTTGCGCAAGAGCATTACGAGGGGCGAGAACAATAATAATTGCAGGAGGATTTAGTGGGAAGTTTGAATTGAAAGAAGCTTTTAGACGGGAAATATATAAGTGTAGAGTCAAGAGAGAAAATATTGTGTGAGAAATTGGAGAGGGGACGGAAAAGATTGGGCTAAAGTTTCCTTCAATCTCACTACACTATACAGCGTCCTTTCATCTCTGTCTGAGGACGGAGTGAGTGAGGAGGAAAGACAGAGGGGAAGAAAATCAAGTCTATCACATGGTATAGGAGCCGAGGAATAGAACTTTTTGTATAGAAATGCATTTAAATGCACATGGACTGGTGCAACAGAAGAAGACGAAGCACACTTGCTCCAATGTAATCTCTCACCGTGAATAGCTTACGCACTTATGTGTGTGTGTGTGTGTAAGCGTCTGTGTATATATGTTTGTATAACCTGTGAAGTTATAAGAAAAGGCTTTAATACCCATTACATAGAGATACAGTGAGGGAGAACCTCATCAACTATACAGGAGAGAGAGAGAGAGAGAGAGAGAGAGAGAGAGAGACCGGTGTAAGAGCCCCAAACTGCATACTACGTAAACCAAACGTGAGTCAACGACTTACTCCTTCCTACGCTCAAATACATATAGTACTAGTGAGAGAGTGAGAGCTATATCGGAGAGAAACCTCACTGAAAATACTCTCAAGCTTCCAGCAATCCATATCAAGTGAAACAAGAGCTCTGAAAATTGTCCAACTTGTTCTCTCCCAACACTCAATGTAGACACGGGCCTTTCAAAATTTTATTGTTGTTCGTCATGATTTACTCCGGACGTCTTCCTGGCTTACGTCCTACACATTAGGCTTCCACATTATGTATATGGAACTCAGCCCTATTTCAGCTCTGGTTGAGAAAAAGTGACGAAAATACTTTTTCCTATAATTACACATGTACATTTATAAGCCCACATCCCACAAGAGATCTTCATCCCTTATAAAATCAACCGTTAAAAAAAATTCTTCCCGGAACCCTGAAGATGGTTACTGACCCTTCGAATTTTTTCCCCGTAATGTAATTTATGACAATTTTTGTACGTCATACAATAAAATAACAAGAAATCTTAAAAATACTTAAGTTTAAAAAATACTTTAGTTTAAAAAATACTTAAGTTTAAAAAATACTTAAGTTTAAAAAATACAGAGTTAAATTACACTTCATGACGTAAATCTCCCAACGTGGAATATACAGTTGGATAAAATACAGGAATTAAAAATAGCGCGCTAAATTCAAATCAGCGCGCCCAATTGGTCCCCATTTCCTAAAACACATAACAGATAAGAAAGAAGTAAAAAAAAATAGAGACAGACACCCATCGAGTGAAATGAGAACGATGGCGATATCATCTGTAAATTAAAAGAGTCCGCGAGTTTCAATTAGAGCCATTGACTAAAATTACCCACTTCAGCCTTTCAATCAATTTCTTTCCCCTCTATCGCTCTCTCTCTCTCTCTCTCTCTCTCTCCTCTTTTTCTTTCTCTCTCTCTCTCTTTCCTTCCAACTCTTCCCTTAACTCCCGTCTCCATGCAAAACTCCTAGTACCTTTAAGTACACATAGAGAAAAACTGGAAGGGAAGGAACAACAGAGGGAAAAAAAGATATAGAGACGTGGAGATAGAGAGAAAATAGTGGAACTACAAGAGACAGTCGTCGTGTAGAAAGAAAGTTGCGGAGAATAGGAAAGAAGAGAGAGCACATTTAAATAGACAATGACTCTATCCACGCAGATTCATCTCTCTCTCTCTCTCTCTATAAGGCTCTCGCCCTGGTGCACGTACAAGTAGACAGTAATCAATAGGAAATCTAATCAGACCAATCGTCTCGTTCAACTAATTTTTAATGGATTAATTGCACCCAATTTAATCCACATAGTAGTGTAGTAGAGATATAAGGCTAGCCGAACTTCAACCATAACTTCCTCCCTCCTCATCAGACTCCATGGATGTATGTATGTACATAAGGGCTCGAGGAGAAAATACCAACTTGTTCAGTCCTCTCTTCTGTATATCCTCCAGGCCTTTTATCTTTTCTCATATTTTATCACCAGTTTTGCCATTCCCGAATTTTTTTATATTCTCTTCCTCCCATGTCTCTACATTTCCTTATCTCCCATCAGCCTTCTAATAGCATTTTCCAAATTGATGGCCTTTTAAATATTAAGCCTGGCTTTTCAACCGCACTTGTATATATTTAAATATTCCCGCGCAGTCACCATCCCTCCTAACTACACTTGCATTCCTTTCTTAATTTTCATTCGGACTGTTAAAACATAAATCTTGAAACCAAGAAAAAAAAAAGAATCGAATGTCTGGAGTCAAATCTCTGTTCCCTTTACAAGGGACAGACTCTCGTTACAAGGGACAGGCTCTCGTTACAAGGGACAGACTCTCGTTACAAGGGACGGACTCTCATTACAAAGGACGGATTTCCAGGCCGCAACTGCATTGACACGATCCTTCCCCGGAACCACTTTAGTTTTTTTTTTTTTTTTCAAAGAGAATAAATTAAAGTACGTCCAAATATTTTTGAATCGCAAATTCCCTAATAACTATACATGAGTGACGTTACACTCAATATAATTTGTATGTAAGAGAGGGTCCCCTATAACAAAGTTACGGTCCGTGCTCTTGTCACCCTAAAAAATTCATACTGTTGTAAACGAGGATGTGTTTTAATAATTAATACCTTTTTTCCCTTATAGGGAAAATACGTACAGGATCCTTCTCCCATGGTCATATAATTATGTACATATGCTGTAGAGACAGTGTGTCCGTGCCTATATCTAATTATGCATCCATATGTTAATCATGTAAAAATATTGAGAGGGAATTTTGAATGGGGAAGAAGACAATAAGGAGAAATAAGAGGATAAATGGGAAGTGATCTAAAATAATAATATGAGGGCTAAAAACCCTGTGAAATGTAAATGTTGGCGTGCGCCATCAAACCCAAGGATAGAATTTTTGGGAGAGAAGAATCCGAAAAGGAAACATTGTACAGAACGACGGAGCCTGTGTATACATGGAGCCAACAATCATAGGAGATTTTGGCTCGGGCCAGAGCATACAGTAGTTGTAGTAGTAGTAGTAGAAGATGATGCTCGTGAAGAGGAGAAGAGAAGAGGAGAGAGAGACGAAGAGAGAGAAGGGAATGTCAAGATAGTTGACTGGTTGTTAGATGAACATGTGGAGGAGCCATGGGATATGTTATTGCATACAAGGATATATGCCCTTGTGGACGTATACAGGCCCCGGAGTATAGCCAGGATAGGGAGCTTTGGGAAGGAAAGAGAGAGAGAGAGAGAGAGAGAGATGTGGAAGTCAGTGGAGAGAAGTGAGGAAAGTCCCGGAGGAATAGTTCCCCTCCCACAGGAGAAATCAATACCTGTGGGACTACACTCGAACCAATCCCAAACTCCAGGAAAATTACAAAGTTTGCACACCGGCGATCGAACGAAAACAATCAGCTTGACATTTACATATACTGCTCCCATGCTCCTCCACTCCTGTTCTATACGTTACATACATATGTATGTAGCTCCCTATTCTACCTCATGCTACACAAGGACCCATAATGAGCACACGAGACGACACCAAAACAAACGACATACACAGTCACACTTCTAATTTCGTCACTTGGTCAGCAATTGATTGGCAGCCATTTAAATCCATCCCATGTCAAGTGCCTTCAGATGCAAGGGCAGGATGAGTGAACCTCGCTATAAGAGCTTCTCTGGGAGCGCTGACTCTATTACATTCATATATTTCTGGGACCCAGCATTTTTAATAAATATGTGTCCATGTAAGTACTCAAATTTAATTCTTGTGTTGGAAGTTCCCGTCATAACTCAAATTATGAGGATTTTGACACTGTATTCACTCCTACTATTTGTAATTATATAATTTCTCTCCTTATAGAATTATCATAAGGGATTTAAATCTAGAGACAATCTCAGAGTTGCGCTCACAGTCAGACGTCCACTGTACTTGGTTACAGAGACGAGAGACGCATTTTAGATAATTGCTCAGGCTCCATATCCCAGATGACACAAATGGAATTTGAAGCCAATCTTTACAAAATTAATTCCATCTACAATCCCACTCAATCCGAGTGAGAAATTAAAGGGCAGTAAATAGTACAGAGGATCATTTCCTTTAAAAGACTCGAGACTTTTTCCTCGAGATGGTAATAATATCTACGTGTTTGGATCCTTGCATATTGACAATGTCCCATTAGATTTCATACACAAGAAGCCTTAAGCATTACATTGTAATCTGCAGGTCTAGCTCTAATTTTTTGGAATGTACATATTGATTTGAGTAATTACGATTAGACGTAAATAGTAATTATATAGTGCTATTGAGACTCTGTCACTCAACCTGCGGATTTCAGGATCCCTCCGGTGTGTGTACGTGTGTGTGTGTGTGAGTGTGTGTGTGTGTGAGTGAGTGAAAGTATGTAATCACAAATAATTAGGTAACATAGGAAAAGTTAACTAGTAAGCCCTGTGAAAAAATCTCCCTGATTCTGAGAGTTGTTTCAGGAGAAGGAAAAGATGAGGACGCGGAAGTTGGGAGTAAAAGGAGCCCGACATTAGCACAGACTGCGTATACTAATATGCGAGGCAGGACTGACTGAGTTAGGAGTATATACTCTTGTAAGGCTTCCCATGTGAATCTATATCTATCCTTATAGCTTGTTACGTAGCTTTGAGATACGGAAGAGAAGCCAGTCTACACACACACACACACACACAACAACTATTACGGACTACTCCGGAGCTATCCACTCCTTCCAGCTCTTACTCTCTTTTAGCTTCCCTTCTATATTATCGTGAGCGTCTAATTTGCATAATGGGAGAACCGTTAGGGGAAACGTAGTCTTCCTTTTCGGAGGAAATAGGAAGGAGTAACAAAAAAAAATAAACGCAAATAAATGTCCCTCCATATTACGTATAGACACAATAGTTCGGGGCGTCATATTCTCTTCAAATCCTTTTGTTTCCTTAAAAGAGTCCGTATATGCACAGGAGTAGCTGCATATATCTATCTACATATATGGAAAAACATATAAAGATGTCTATACGCATCTATCTATAATTATGCGAAGGCATGCTAAAAAAATGTTCCATAAATACCTGGCTGATGGTACGTTATTTCCTACTGTACACAATAATATCCAAAATGCTCTCACATTATATGCTCCTTCATTTGAGGGATATGTCTTCTCCAATCATTCTTATATCCCAGGTACAGTGCCCTATCTTTATAAAAGATAGGTTTGGGCAAACAGAAGATCGTTCAAAATGTTACGTTGGCTGGTATGCTCACAATATATTATGCTCTTACAAGGGAGTTTCTTACAGCGTGAGTATACACTGATTGTGAGTCTAGAATATAATATCTATACGTATTTTCGTATGCACACATGGCTTGCATTTTTTCAAAAGAGTTTCCATATTTACCTGTTATCCAGGAATTTACTGCCCCCAACCAATCCCACATTTGTATATGAAGACCTTGTGAATGCACAGGGTAAGATGTAAGTAAATATGCATATGTTCATATGTAGGGCTTTGATTGCATAGATATGTTAAGTGTAACTATTACAGACATTTGGAGCAAGATCCTATTGGAATGCTTGCGGATCCGTACAAAATGCACAAGTGGAACTTCATGTGACAAGTGCAATAGAGTATGACAATGGGAGTGCAGGGTCTATCCACTATATACATAGAGTACATAGTGTAAAGGTACTATAGAGATATAGAGAAAGATTTAGAACTCCGTACCTGTCGATAATAACGGGATCTGACGGAGTTTCGTTTCGATTACCGCAACTTTTCTTGTCACAACAACGACTGCACATCACTTCATGAGTTAGAAGGACTCGGCACATCTCTGGGTTCTTGTCTTGGCCTTCGTAGATTATCGCCTGAAAATGAGCAATTTAATTCCATTAATAATCTCACACTCCCAGGTATTTTGTCACTTATTACTAACTCCTCTTAATTCTATTGCTTGTAGTAGTCTCCAGAAGCAAAATGGATGGGATTCGGATGATAATCTCCTCAGAAATGAAAGTAATAATATTTCCATACAGAATTTAATTGGTGGAAATTAAAGGCTCCTTATAATATCTACAGGGACAGGGGGAGTCCTGGCTGTTAATAAGCTGCTCCAATTTAAATACAACTTTTAAACGGTTAGTGACACATGTAATTAGTGCACGAGCTTAGAATTAGCCAAGGACAGGGAGGGCTTCGGGAGGTTTAATTTTTTTTTCCCGGAGGCAGGAGGGCATTGCAGGGCTCGGTTCGAGACTTGGGTCATTGGATCAGACCTCAGTCCCGACAAATTGGCTAAGGATGAAGTGACAGTTAAGTTTTTGAGGGACATGACTGCCTCTACGGTATGTATGTACATTTTAATATCTACTTTGTGGAGGAAGAGGAAGCCGATAATAATAACAAGGAACGGACCCCTTCACACCAAATGTGACCCTATACTCCACTAATGCAATAAAGAGCGTAAACAATTTCCACTCCCATGTAAAACTATTGTGTCTAATCCCTTTTTGAGGGATTGCATCCCTAACTGTCTCCCTATAATCTCATTCCAGGGGTAGGGATGTACATGTGTAGAGTCCGGTGTGATTGCACAAGTGAGCATCCCATAACACATCATGGCTCATTTCAATTTAAATACTCAGACTTTTGTACTATACTGTATTCCATAAAGGAGTCTGAAGGAAGTTTCCTTATTTCGACAGTCCCACTATAAAAGGAGAGACTGTAGGTCGAACCAATCCAGCCGTATAAATACATGAGGGATTAATCGTCCGCATGCGAGCAAATCCAAGAGATTGAAGAGAGGGAGGTTAAAAGTTAAAAAAACAAAAAAAAAAAAAAATAGGAAAAGTTTCCAGGAAGGAATTGAGGTGGGAAAGTTTGAGGAGAGAGTTGAGGAATGACACGGGATATGAATAAGACAAGACTCAAACTCTTGACTTGGGAGGAAAAGGCTGTTGTTGTTATTTGGTGATGCTCGTACGGTTCTGGTTAAAGGACGAGAAGGTTTTTAAGTAATCTGATTAGGTCTCTCTCCACCCCGAACACAAATACAATTAGCACCCGCTTCACCCAAACAAGAATGAACACACGGGCAACATCCAAACACTTGAGGAGCTCATCGCTCCTAGATAGATAGATAGATAGATAGATATATGTATGTACGAGTACGATCAAAATCTATATAGGCTTATCTCCACATATCCTACTACAACAAAAGCTCTCTCTATAGTTTAGTGTGTATATCCTCAAAAATCTCCTAGCCTAAGCTGTAGACCCAATCTCTCCCCTCCCACAATGTACAGGTATCTACAGATATCTACATCTTTAGCCAGGATTTAATGCTCTCGATGTAATTGCTATAGATTTGGAGGAGTTTCCAGAGAGTATGTATGTACATCCCATGTGGACAAACGGCTGTAAATACCGATAAACTGTTTGAAGAGAAAATACTCCCCAAGAACCCTTTCATTACTCAAGAGCTCCGTAATGTTTTTCCCTTCATACTCTTCCATTTAACTTTCCTTCCAGAAAATATATGAAGTCAATTCCGGCTATGAAGGATCGTCCTCCAAAATCCTTGTTCTTGAATTTAAAAAACATTTTTTGCATGCTCTCCGTTTTTAAACAAGCTCCATTTTTCCTTACTATAAAGCCTCAGCATGAGGACAAATTTTGGAGTGTTACTATATGATGCTCTTTTATAGTGAGAGTCCACTGTAGGGACGTACAGCTACTATGTGTGGGGTTAAGGAGCAGAAGGGACTTTGCCCGATGAAGCTTTTAAAATTATAAAGGTGGTAAGTAATCTTGAATGAAGTTTCACAAAGAGCAAGATCTGGCTGGGTAAAAAAGGAACTAGGGTGAGGACCTTAGTTTTTGCTTACGAGGTCTGTAATAATAATTATTATTAGATTGGATTTTATTTCTAGAATTAATATGGAGTTGTTTTACTCCTTAGCAAAGGAGGGGGGGGGTGTGGATGGAATTTTTTGGGTGTTAGTGTGAAACGTTAGAGCCGGCGTTCCTCAAGTCTTAAATCCACCAGGCTTTGGAATCATTACGAAAATATTATTCTTTCCTCTTTACATCTTTACATTTTATATTTCCACTCCGGAGGGAGTAATAGGCTTGGGATTCGGGCTCAAATGATCCTCCAATTGTTATCTTTAGGAACTACCAAAGGAAATATGCTTTTAGTAGATTTGAGGCCTTTAATATAATTACATGTGGACGTCCCGGCCTACATACATGAGCAGGTTCAATGGCAGGTTGTGTACATATGTAGATAATTATGTACATACATACATACGTATCCCTTCAAGTTATAGTACGATAGGAAAAAAGCTAATAAGGTTATTATGTATTAATCCATTCCCACTTACTTGCTTCGTCACGGAATCAATTAATCTCGTGTAAATATCTTGTTCTTGTCGAATTCCTGGAAATAAACATCACAACTTTAGTTTCCAAGCATCTCTGGAATTTACATAAGCTACAAATTGAACACATTTTTTTTATTTGGATGGTATACTAATATATATCTAATAAACATTTATTTTTACTTTCTTTAATAAGAGATTCATTTGGGGACTTCGTCAGGAATAATTCAAATTTAAAATCAAGGACCCGTGAAATAAATAAATAAGTTAAAAAAGGGAAACCCTTTTTCTCACTGAATATCATTCACAATATTTTTAAAATTAAATTGAATGAAATAAATGACTGAAATTTACCATTAGCGTATAGTAATTGAAGTCTATATTGAATTCCATTATTGGTTTTTTGGCCGTCCGCTTCCTGCAAATAATAAAATCAAATGTCACATTTTATCATTCAAGGAAATATGGGAGATGCACTTAAAAAAATCAGTATAAATTGCTCCTCTCTGAAATCAAAACAGAGTAGTAGAGACTCTAATTTAATTCGAGTAATTAATTAAATACTATTCCTCGCAATTAGGACGCTACCCAAAAAATCAGTAAAATTGAGAAATTAATTACGTGAAAAACGTTTTTAAATGCAATTTTTCTACACACAAGTTTCTGAACACATAATTTACTACTTTTTATTATATTAAAGAGGAAGGAATGAATGCGAGGTTTTAAACTTTAAGGTGAGCTTGAGCTCCAGAGGTTTTAACACCAAGTTCGTACATACATATGACAAGACGGGAAATATATAAGGACATGCGGGACGTGACGACGCAATCCTCAGTGAAGGAACAGGTGGGAGACAATTTCCAGGAGAAAAAAAAACACATTCCCCAATTTATGACTGTCTAAAACTACGTCCTTAAAAGTTAAAGAGAAATTAACCTGACGTTACACTGTCCTCCTATAAACGCCCGTATGTACATATATAGAGCAGCAGTTGTAATTCCCTTGTAAATAACTGACAATGGAATCATTAGCTACAATTCCCAAATTCCCTGTTCACAGGTCACATAATTATTTTTTTCAAAAGATTTTTTGGAATTGACATTTTGAAAGGAATTAGGTAATCTCTTGAAATAATAAGAGTCTACTGTAAAATACAAATTCCTCACAATTTGTTTAGATACTAAAAGTAATATTTTTAAAGGGATATCATTTACACCCAATGTTATTTTTTTTCATCCTGGTATAAAAACTTTACGGAGCTGGGTATGTACGTATGTACGTACGTGTGTGCTGTGTACGTTTTTAAAGCTTGGATTTGAAAGGTGAGATTTTAAGAGAGTGAACTGTAGTAGCTCTGTGATTGTGAGTGGATTTTATTTATAAATAAAGAATAACTTTGGCGGGCCATATATATTTAGAAGGAGAGGGATCCTTGTAGCATAGGAAGTTTCGGGAGAAAATGCAATTAATTACTGCTATTTGCAAGACAAAATATCTTGTGAGGCAATTTGTCCATGATAAACTCAATCTACTGATATGAGATTCCTCCTATCCATTCCGGTAAAATCTAATAGGTAGATATAGATAGGCTCATAGGCTTCCGAGGGGTTCTATGTAATTATATGGTAAGTCATATATCTATGTATAAAATCCATGCATACAAAAGAATATGTGGAAGGAAAATTGATGGGTCGGAAATGAGTCTCCCCGTATGAGGATATTGCATGTGTACAGTGCTTAAATAGAAAAAAAAGGAGGGGACAACTGATTGGCTCCCAATAGATCTTAATCACATTATTCAACCTACTTGACTTCCACTCTTTGGAAATTACCTTCCTCACCATCTCCCCAACATATTTATATATATCTTCTCTCTCCGGGTAAAATCCACCCCCTGAAACTATTAATAATGTCTCGTAGTTCAGTAAGACCAGAGCATTTATGTACGGCTGTGGAGAGGAGGCCTTAATCAACCAGAAATTACCTTAGTGATTGAATTAAGTCCGCCGGGAAAAAAAATTCCGGTTTACCACAAATTTTCCCCCGGACTATTTACATCTCTGTATGTACGTAGATATGCATAACTCTGTGTGTGTGCATATGCATAACTATATAGAGACACACAGTAATAGTAGGACAGTGCAGGGGCTCTAATTTGTAGAACAAGTCTAAACTCATGTGCATTTAATTTAATCCACCCACTTGAGTCCTTGTTTGTATCCCTAATTGTCTCATTGCAATTCCCAGCCAATCAATTTTAAAGGACTCAAGATGCTTCAAAATATAAGATTTTATAGTGTATCTATGTACACTGGGATTTATTTTATTTTTTTCAGGGAGGGGAAGAATATCTACAGATAAGAGCTCAATGAAAGTTTAGATTCAGAAATGGATACACCTTACCTGATCTTTCTCTATAAACCCGATAAAGACCGTCCGCTCAATTTCTATAGGTTGACCCGCTCGGTCGTAAAGGGCGATTACAAAGTGGAAAAAGTTGGATTTTCGCAGATTCGACGGCGGCTGCTTCTCGAAATGGGCACGGCCGATTCCAAGGCTATGAACACAAAAATATTTTTTTAATAATTAGCTCCCCTCATCCAAAATTCTCCTTACAGTGTAAGGAGTAGCTCCTTCATGACATTTTAATTTCTAAACACTCGGACTAGATATTTAATCCCCAGACTGTATTTTTACAGTGAGACACGCTATTAACTAAAGAGGATAACTCACACAATCTTTCACCCCATCATCTAGAAAACACTCATTTTGTACAAGTTCATTGAACAGGTCTGACTGTAATAAGCAGTTAAGTTTGTTCTCTTTAAATAATTACTAAAATATTATATTTTTATTTTAAACTTATCCACTAAGGTTCCATTGAATCTCAAGTATAGCTTTGTTCAATGTATTGTAAGCATTAGATTTTAGAGCCTGGATTTTTTTTTGAACATGAGATTTAAATCCCTTTTAGCATTTTATTTCCTTCGATCATTAGTTACTCACACGGACTTATTTTTCTTGAAGGTATTTCTGTATGAAATTTAAAATCCTCCTCAATTTTCAATAGATACATGTTACAGAGAATTTGAATAATTACTTCAACTGTAAATTTAACTCATTCCTCCTTTTTAAATTCTTCTTCTAGTTGCTCATTATTTTGTGTGTAGAAATTGTGGGAAATAAATTCTTAGTTTCAAAGACTCAAATTAGTATTTGAGAAGATGTAATTATAGTTTTTGCAAATCTGAGCCTCCCGAAGTCATGGATCTTAAATACTGGCTAAACTCTCGACTAGAGTATCTACTCTAGGTGTGTCATTAGTACGTGGACATTATTAGTGAGACCTGTTATTTGTATAAAAAAGATTTTGTAATTGAGACTCAAATGTGACTGTAAATTGAAAGAGTTGAGAGTGAGAATGTGACCAGCGGGTGGTTAATTGAAGGTGGAAAAGGTCGGGGATAATATGAGTGCGGGTGAGGAAATCCTTTAATCTGTGCCTAGGACTGAGAGCGTAGTAGTATCTAGTATCGGGTGTAGTCGAAGAAAAGACGAAAAAGGACTACTATCAGTACTTACTACAACTAATACTATACAGACGTAGTAGTAAATGCCGGGGGAATGTACATGTTTAAGGGATATAAAGTGTGGGTGTGTTAAATGTATACGCATTAATGATGGGCTTGTGTTCAAGTAAATGTTCAAAGGCGGATGTGACTGGCGTTTTGTGGAAAGCCATAATTAAGGAAGCAGGCGGGTATTTGGCTCTTGTGTGTGTATTTTACCTCCATGTTCTTACAACCCCGTACTTTATATATCTGAGGCGTTAAAAAACTAAAGACAAGCTCATCTCTCCTTCCACAAAATGAGCTTTCTTCTCACAATATAGTCGGAGCTTTCTCTCTCTCTTTTGGAAATTACTACTACAGCGGATCAGATCTGGGGCTTCTTTTCTACCAATTCATATATAGAGTGTATGTACAAGGGAGAGAGAGAGAGACACTGAGAGAGAGAGAGAGAGAGAGAGAGGAAAAAAAGAGAAGAAAAGAAGATTCATTGGTCTTTGGTTTTTTTTCCCTCAGCATCTCGTTCATTCATTCATTCTCCGTGGCCAATTATTCCCTTGATTCCCATTATGACAAACATTCGTTGGCTTAAATTACTCGATTGAGAATTCCCTCTCTTTCATTTTAACTTCTTTTTTTTCCCTCCTCCTTTATACTCCGACACAGCACGAGGAAAAAAACAAAGGAGCATTTCTCTCTCTCTCTCAACCTCTTACTTTTACCTACACCTTCCCAATAATCTACTACGTCTTGTTAGCTGATAGCTCAATATTTCTCTCAGACCCAAACCAGACATAGTAATGTTTTTTTCCCTCATCTCAAGTCCGGAGCAAAAACACGCCATCCAAATGAGACATGGATTTGTTTCAACTCTCATAATGACCAGGCCAATTCCTTTATAAAATCAGATCACTAGTATACTATCATCACGTATTGGCCAGCCATCCGTCCCTATTTCAAACGTCACATTTTGTAGTATCTACAATAAGCTTTTAACATTTTGAGATGGAGTAATTATTCCAAAAACTGTACATTATAATAGCCATGGGGAATATGAAGGAAATATTTTTTGTAAATAGCGTTCAAGTACTACAAGAAATAATGAATTAAATTGTAATTTCTTCAGAAATGTGATACTAAGCCCTCAAATGAGAATTTAAATGTTAAAACCCAGCCCGTAACAAATCATGTCCCTCACATTACGTCCTCAGCCCAGGAAAAGAGCCCTCCCATGAAATCTCCATGAAAGAAGCATTGAAAAAGCTATAATTGCGGGTTTTTAATCGCTTCAACAAAAATTCATTTACATATTAATTAAAGCCCGGTCCAGTCCAATGCTTCGGAGACAGTCCCAATTGGGATCTTATGAGAAGCTCCGGAGGAAATAAAATCCTAGGATGCTCACATATCCCAATGTACACGCTTATACTGTATAGTACTCCAATCATATTGGGAGTTTAAGGAGAGGAAATGTAATCAAATGGGGGCAAAGTGAGACATGCTAATCCCTATATCTCTTCATGCACACACACACACACACAAATGCATGCATTACATAATTACTTACAAAAGTGTTTTAAATTCTTTATCAATCTACTATCTCAATTCCTCAATTATTTGTATTTGAATTCCTCTCTACTACCTACAGGTCACATTATACGTAATGCCTTTGAATAGTAAAAAGTTTGTGTTTACATAGTAGCATTGGTGGTACATGAGTCGGATCTTAGAACATGACAAGGTACAGTCTCACAATGCCCCAAATGACTCCAAATTAATTAAGAACCTATACTTACTTGTAGGGATCGGACTACAAAAAACAATTTTAATTACTTGGTCTGATCGACGATTGAAGGCTGCATCCAGGGTCGAGGTGCAAGTTGAGTTCCTAAAGGCTCTTCCTTCAAACTGGGACCGCGTGGTTGATGACCCCCCAGGTCCTGGTGTAATCCAAACATCATCATTTTGCTAGTCTATTTTTTTTTGTAAATGTAATGTTCTCTGACGGAGGGGAAAAAATCAGCACTTTTCTGAACGTTTTTAAAAATTGTTTTTTGTTTGTTTTGTTTTTGGAAGTAATAATTGACAAACTCCAAAACAATTATTATTATTGTTCGGATTATTACAAATCCCTCCCGCTCATAATTGATTCAATAATAAGAGTTCTCTCACACAGGATCGTATATCAATCATTTAAATTTTGACGGCCTCATATACAGTAGATACATGTAATTATATATAAATATGGATGTAGGAAAAAGCACTGGTTCACAAGTTCGGAACTGATTGGGACTTTCTGGCCTTAAATAAAAAGGGAATAGTTAAGTGGCCCGGTGTTGAGTGCCGTAGTCATTGAAAAGTCCTCGGAAATTCTGAACTCACTTCCACTTGACACTTGAGAATACTTGGTTTGTGTGGGGGGGTTAAATTGGAAGTGAGAATTCATTTATAAATTTAAGAGTAAGCCCGAATAGTAAAGAAGTCCGTTGTGGAGGCTGGAGAGTTAGAAATATATTATGTAGATCGGGCTTGGAAGGATAATAAAAGAAATCGTTCACACTCTATAGTAATAATACACTTGCTATTTGGGAAACACTCTGGGTTTTGTAGAGAGAGGGGGGGGGATGGGAAATAAACGTGCACTTCTCCACCTCAACACTTGAGCTGTCTCTTGTTCCGCTTGGCCCTTGTATATATTATGCTTATGATAATTTACAAGTTGATAAGAAATTTTGTGGGAATGAAGTGCCTTGGGGACTTGTTGTTCTTCTTGTTAGGCTCTTAACTCCGCTGACTCTTACTACTCCTACTGTTGTTGAACTTGTTGTTGTTGTTCCGGCTCTATGTCATATGTGTAGTAACGGGGGGGGGAAAAAAATAAAATGTATGTGTCCCGGGGAATAAGGATATAGAAAATTTACCATTCCTCTCTATCCTATTGTATTATTCCGTATTTTCACTCAAGTTTTCCCTTTTGGTTTACTCAGAGCAGGGCTAGGATAAAAAAAAATGGGAAATGCAGAGTGAGAAGGGAAAAACGTGGACGAGAAAGGAAAAGCCGGAGTAAAGGAGAGCAATGTGGTGAAATTTTCATAGGAGAGTCCCTGTAGGCTTTTATTCTCTCTGGTGACTGGGAAAAACACTGAGAAAATCTCGCTTGGGGTTTCTCGGTTTAGCCAAACCGCCTCTTCACCCCGCCTCCCTACAACACCCAAACTCCCCGGATGTCCCTCACATATCTCCAACCTTTCAGCTCCCGTTTGGCCCAATGTTAAAATTCCCGGACCCCCGTGCCAATCGCCTATCTCTTTCCCATCCTTTCCTATGTAAGTGTGTGTGTGTGAGAGAGAGAGAGAGAGAGAGAGAGAGATTGTGTGTGTGTGTGTGCCTGTTACACACACTGCTCGTATATCCCTTGTATTTTCCCGTCTCAGAAAATTTCCCTCACACTTTCCTACTCTACAGTACTGAAGTACAGAGCAGGAAGGATTTCAGGGGGGAAAAAACTCACCTTATATGAGAATATAAATAAAATACAGTTTTTTCAATTTTTAAAACTCCCCTGTTTTCTTTTTTTTTCTTTTTTTTTTGTGTCTGTTTTGTTTGTTGCAAAAGGAAAAATCCTTCCTTCCTATCCCAGACCTGCTTAACCAGAATTTTAAATTTTAAATCCCTGGAACTCCATTCTTCCTCTTGTATAGAGAGAGAGAGAGACACAGGATACAGAGAATCTCTTAATAATCCGACGCGGCAAAATTAGCTCGGAGCCTTTCCCCATGTGCGAGGGGATCCCAACAATGCGGAGTATAATTCCAAGGAGAGTATATGCTATGAGTGTGGGCCTGGCCTGGGCTTGGTGTTGTTGAAGTGAGGTACACAGAGTGACAGGGAAATCCTGGGTTCGGGTTGGTGATCCTCTATGACTATGGCCCTTCCTCCCTGCCTTATGGAATCCTTCTAATAACATTGAGGGACTGGGGAAGTGAGGCTAATTTACGGAGCTTTAAGGCATGGACACGGGAAGGAGTCTTAGACCGGGCCTTCCATCCCTGGACCCAAACCCGGCCCATTTCCCCCTCCAAAACCTATGTGTCTGTCCCAGCATGAGTCCACATTTTCTCTCTTTTTTCAATACTTTTTTACTCAACAATCCTTCCCCAGCATTGTCTTTATATAAGGAGTCTTGGCCCTGGATCATTTTTCCTTACGTTATTTTTTACAAAAAAAAAAAAAAAACTCTCCTGCTGCTCCTAATCACTTTCTCGTCATTAACTCCGCTTTAGGTGACAGTGTCAAGGTTTGACTCAGAGTCAGGCCCAGTAGTTACTATTCCTGTAGCAGAGTGTTCTAGGATTTTTTCCCCTATAATCTATACCTAGTGCTATTTTTTTCATAATAGTACTACTTTTTTACTATTTATTTTGTACTGTCAATAAGTGAACCCAGTGACACACGTCAGGAATGACGGGACAATTCACGCAAGGAATATATTTTTGTAAAGCATTGTAAACATCTATTCAAGATCTAGAGGAGGAGGAGGAGAAGAAGAAAAAGAGTTTCAGGAAGCATTGGCTTCATGGATGGAACGCTTCTTGAAGCTACGGATCCGAATGGGAAGATATCCAGGGGAACGTGGGAATAGGGATTCCCATGGCCTGGAGATTTTTGGGGGCAAAGTGAGACTCCAGAGTGAGTGTGAGCCTATTGACTATGGGTTTCTTTAAACCCCGTGCATTCCAGGATCCGCATTCCGTCTCCAGCCATCGCAGTTCCCATTGCTAAAGTTACTAGGATAAAGAACATTTCAATGGAAGATCATCCGGGATTCGGAATTTTGACTTGAATTGTCAGTCAAAATACTTGGTAAGTTTTTTATATGATTTTGATACCTTTCTCCTGTTTTATAGACCTTATGAGTAATTACTAAACTGTACAAAGGTGGGGGTGTACAGATAATTATATTACTTGGAGTGTGCTCTGAAACTGTAGGGAAAAATTAATGTAATTATCTCAATTAAACTCGTATAATTTCCGTTGACACCGAATCCCATCTCTGTAGGAATGTACTCAAGCCTGGGAAATAATAGTTATAGTTAGAATTTCGTCAATATTGACGAAAACTCAGGAGGAATCCGTGGAAACCACAGGACTGGAGGATTAATAACCATGCCAAGGTTAATGGACGTGTGAGGATTGATGATCTGATAAAATATTTGGAATTCCATACATTTCTCAATTCCCAAATGTGGAGCAGACAAAAGATAGAAAATAAGTCAAAAGATATTTTTGAGTTTTAGAGTCATATTTGACACTGTTCTGGTGCATATATGCGAATTGTGTCTGTGTAGTAGTATGTAAATAATATGAGAGGGGTTGGATGATTGGAAATCGTGAGAACATTCCGTTGGAATGGACAATAATAGTAGCAGGTTAAATAGGAATTGAGAAGGAGCTCCTGGAGGAAGTGATTGGGAACGAGAGTGAAATCAATCCATTCCATGGATTTCAAAATTGAAATGGAACGTTGTATATCCAGAGTTTACCTGAGTAGGGAAAAATGATATGAAGTTATTTCCATTGGGGGAGGAGGAGACGTTATGACAGATATATGACTTAATGTTTGCTCGGGTTAGGGACTCCTACGGAGTTTTGGGAACCTCCTGCTGTGAGCCATTCATCCCTACAGTAGAAGTCTCCTTTCTGTCTTAATTAACCTGTGTGGACCACCTTCAAGTGTCTGGGCTTAAAGTCTAGGACTGTAGATATTGTGTAGTGTAAAGTGATTTATGTTTGTTGTGATAGATTCCCCCGGACTTTCATTTTTCACAGGGTGTTTACATGTAGGAACAAGTCTCAAATAAATGGTAATATGTGTGGGATTTGTTTGGGAGGTAGGATTTTTGAGAGCGTGCTCAAATATTTGATACAAATATCCTCTCATAGTCTTTCCCTTATTTGGGTCTCCTTTGGGTCCGTAGTTGCCCTTATAATGGATAATGACACTGTGTACTAATCTTTATACCAGTAGCCGTAAAGTTCGAACATTTGATTTGAATTCAAAACATTTCATATTTTATGCGGAGAGAAATTAACATTGTGGTAAATCGAAAGTCCAAATAATTTCCCACATAAATTCCTCCTATACTGGGAAAATACTCCGAATCTATTTGCAAAAGCAGCCTTAATACATTGTGCTCTTGCTGTAATGAAACCCCTTACGAGGAGTATTTTCATGGGGAAAAAAGGAAAATTACAGGGACAAAAAATTATCATTTTTAACAAACTCATTTTTCTGCTGGTGGGAATTGCAGCATCTCTTTACAAGAGTAGAATCTCACTGGCTTTCGAACGTGCTCTTGATAAAGGAGTCGACTGTAGGTTACTCATCCAAGGAGAAAAATGCATTTTCTGATCCATGCTGAGAGCATGTAGAAATATTTTTTGGCATTGAAATATTACGAGGAACTCGTAGGACTTAAAGTCATGGGAAGAGTAGACTTTATATTTTCGGAGATGGAAGGGGGGAATTGAATAGAGGGTCTTTGGGATATGTGGATTTATTATAAATAAGGATTGATATTAGGTTGAGGATGATGGGCCTGTCCGCCTTGACACTCTCGGATCGGAGGTAATGACTATGGGTCAGAGACAAGTTGTTCCTCACCTTCCCCTCACTTCCCTCAGGGACAGGAGCTGCCATCCAACTGAGACGATTCGGAATTCCTCAAGGAATTACAACCCATCCCCAAATCCCAGGACGCATACGCAACAAATATAGCAAGGAAATTCAGATTCTACCGGCTTTTTCACCCTCCTTCAAAAACAGACAAAAAAATCACCATGCTTCCACTATTTTCCTCCGCATTTTGCAAAAACACCAACCCTTTTGGAATCAACAATTTTAATCAATTATCGTATCATTGACTCATTGGGGTAAACAAAAAATAGCAGGAGAAACATTGTATGAACTAGAGTCGACTTGACTACTCTCCCCTCAAATTGTTATCAACCGTAAATCTTCGCCCTTATCATAAAAACTTGAATTTCTTATGACTGCTTACACATTATTAGTACGGAGTTTTACAGCTCTGAAATCTATTCTCAACGTGATTACAATTGAATTAAAATTCCCTTTAATTATTATTTCTCTACTATAATCCCACTTCCGCCGCGGTAGAAATAATACAAGTACAATCTATAAGTGGATTTTTTATAGAATTAATTACATGAAACCCTTAAAACTTTTAGTACAATGTACTTTTCCATAAGACTAGTAAATCATACACGCACTTACAATTACTTCTGTCCGCACCATACTTTTGTATGACAAGTTTTGATTATTATTAGGAAAACCTGCGGAATTCTTGAGCCTGTTTGAATGAATTAAAAAATGTACCTGGGACTTTTACGACATCAAAAATAATTATTGTTCGAAGCCCCCTCCAAAGAACTTCCGACAGATGAAATCGAATCAAAGACTGTAAATGATGTATCTACATTTGCCAGAATGAGTAATTATCTATTTATAAGCCTTATGAAATCACGTGCTAGTTTTAGAGTCAATGTCATTATTTTTGTGCGTTTGACAAGGATTAATTTTTAAGCGTACAAGTAATTATAAAATGTGAGTGAGGATTAATTTCTCGAAAAATGACTATTTTTCTACAATAATTTAATTGGGCTACGGTCCAGGGAATAAAATAATTACAATTGATCACTACAGGGAAATTCTATTGTAAGTTTTGTACGAGAATTTTGAGTATGAAAGAGTATACCGTATGTATGTAATTATATCTATATAATTACATATAAGCATTTGTGCATCTGCATATTATGACTGTAAGGATGAGTAATGTATGAGTTGGAATAAATAAAAAATATAATTGATTGATAAAGTTCCAACTGGGACCCGAATCAAGATGCATTTGCTTCCAGGAGGAGGAGTACACGATTCGCAACTGCATATAAGTATAAGCTAATGTGGAAAAGATATGTGGTGATGAGGGAGTAGGAAATTGAGCATATGGAATCTTCCTGGTATTGGGATGACAACTGAGGTCGTTAAAAGCCCATAGACACATACACACAAATACACACATGGAAATCCTGTCCCGAAGAACGAGACAGAGTTATTCATTATGGGTCGTTGGGAAATCCGGGGAGCTGACGATAAGAGCATAACAGATTGGCAGACTGGTTCTGGATGATGATGATGATGCGGGGTCCTGAGTATCTGTGGATTTTGAAGAGCCAAGTGCGAGACGAATTCATTGGAGAAGCATTAGTTGAGGGAAAGTTGGGGAAATCGGGAGGGGATACGACCAGCCGATTAGCAAACCATTCATCATTGTTTAGCTGAAAATTGGATCGGGAAAAAATGTTCAATAAACACGGATTTCCACTCTCTTCACCATCATTTGCAACTAACATAAAAAAAAAGAATCTTCCTCAATATATCGGAGAGTGGAAGGAGTCGACTCTTGTAACGAGAACTGTACATCTCCCTCCCTGTTTCTCTAAAGACTATTGGATCCTCTTTAAATCTCTCTCTGAAAGCTAATCAGTCTTTTATTCAAAATCAAGTCTCAGGTTTCATTCCCAAGAAGGACAACAACAGCAAAAAAAATAGACAATACCCTTTTTCAAATATCCTATCATTTATATTACTCAACTTTCCCCAATCATTTCGTAAATACGTTCTTCTAAAAAAAAATGCGCATATGGATTCATTTGACAGAGTTAAATCCTCAATGGGTCTTACAGTATTTATTCCTTGCCTAAAATTTTTATTGTGGGAAAATTCTCCAGTTATTAGCCCAGGCTTGGGGATATGAGGTATTTTTTCCAGGAAGGGAAAAAGGAAGGAGAGTTGAAAAGTGGTGTAAAAAATAATGCGTCCCAAGTTATGCATTAAAGTCCTTGAAATGTTGATGGGGTGGACGTGAGAGGGCCGTGGAAAGGAATTCCTGAATACAATTTATGATAATATCCCTTCTAGATTCTAATTCTATGACCAAGTGCATTTTCTTGTCCTCCGTCAACAACAACTCTGTACAGTCCCTCATAAATTCTTATGTACGTCAGTAAAGGAAGGCCCATGAACAGAATAATTCCGCATGGGCTTTTTACATACTACTACGACTCACGTTTTTTTATTTGTTCCCTAACATTATAAATTATATGCGTTTCGTACATATGTATGTATGTAATTACCCCTAAGCTTCAAGGCATATTTTCAAGGCTCGAACATCCCTTCTGGTTTTGGGTTTCAACATTATACTATTCTCGTTTGTCAATGATAAATTATAAAACAGTAAAAACAAATGTAACTTTCAAAAATATTTTGCAACGATTTTTTCTCATGTCATTTTTTGAGTCAAATCTAATGTAAGCATTTCCACTTTCAAAGCAAAAGCTTTAAATTAAATAAAACATTTGGACTAAATTTTATCTGTATTTGTACCAATTACACAATGGCGTTGTAGATTTTTAGAATGTCCAGGGACTACAAGGAGAAAAAAAAAGTGACGCTGAACCGAAGCAGACTGCAAAATTCCTATAAAATGGTAGACAAAATTCAATGTGATTGTTACACAGTGAACTGGGCATTTGAAAGTATCTACTTTAAAAATTAAAATGGAATTTCAAAGAATCCGTAGAACATACTCATTTTTTGAATGAGCAGTTGGATGTTTACAGTTTTAATTAAATTCCTGCATCAACGCATCTCATTCGAGGATTGTAAAATGTGAAAAGAGGATAAAAAGGAGAGAGACCCGGAAGAGCATCGGATGTGGCGGGGAGAGACGATATTCCGTACAATTTTCCTTGAAATCGTACTCAGAGTTCGACACTCTCGGTCTCTCCAAAATGAGTTAAGGTCATGGGAATAATTTCCAGGAATGTGAAACCGGACGTGCGGTTTTGCTCACGTATGTAGACTTTCATGGAACAACTTCAAACACATTATATTATAGAAAATGTATACTATTTTCATGAAATTGCGGCATCTCCATAAATTTCAAAAGAAACAACGCACTTCCCATCCCAGGTGACTAATTCCAATTCCGGCTCTGAAGTAAACTATTCCTATAAAAGATCAGGACAGGTCTGGTTAGTCCAATAGTTGAAGATTTGTGACCGGTCTTTGAATACATTTTTGATTTATTGGATCAGCATCAATATATCTCTACTAGTATGATGAATCCCAACTTTTTGGAATTGATTGGGACAATTTTTTTAGGAACATTCCTCTTGTCAGGAATGGCTCAGGAGCTTCAGAGGAGAAATTTGGAAGAAAATTCGGACTTGTTCGAGGGAGATATTGTCATCCCCATTGAGGAAGAGCAAGCCATTGAGGCAGGGGAGGCTTCGGGAGGAATCGTAGGCAACCATTTCAGATGGCCTGAGGGAATTGTTCCTTATTCCTTTTCGCCTGATTTTAGTAATTTTCCTAGAAAAAAAATTGAAATAAGATGTTTGGATAATGAATTTTTTAGGAAATGCTTTGGCGAATTACATGTGGTCGTTTGTAAAATGAATTTACATGAGTTAATTTAATTATTGCTATATTTTAAATTGTAGCTCCTACAGAAATTCGGGTGGTTGAGGGCTCAATGAGGGAGATTTCGGAGAAGACACAATGCATTAGGTTCAAGCCCAGAGTCAATGAAAAGAATTACATTCGCATTGAGGACGGGCTTGGCTGCACTTCTAATGTTGGCATGATCAATGAGGGTGGGCAAGTAAGTATAATTTACAATACAATCTATACTCTCTTTCAGAAATTCCCTTGTAAGATTTTGTCCTCTCTTAGAGGCAGGCAGTTGATTCAATCAGAAGTAATTATATTTTGATTGTGTGCAATAATAATTTTGTAACTACAAAAGTATGAATTCGTTTAAATCAAACGTTGCTGATTCTAGGGGTGCTCTGATAATGTATTTCAGTAGCCATATAGCATTCGGATTGAGGAAATGAATTATTATTATGAATCGTGTAACATTTTGTCTTCTATTTATTTACTCATAGATACTGACGTTAAATAGGCCAGGCTGTGTGAATCACGGGAATGCCATGCACGAGCTGGTCCATGCTCTCGGGTTCTTTCATGAGCAATCCAGATTGGATAGGGACAATTACGTCACGGTCCTTACCCAGAATATCAATCCGAGTAAGATTTTCCTTTTGACATATTGTTCGTCTGACCTTGTAATTAATTGTCTGGAGTGACTGTGAGTGAACAGTGTACCGCCCTTGTTGTACGAAACCCCCTGCAATAGCATTTCCCTCATAAGGGGGTGGTAGAAATATTTGGACCTGTTACAGCGTCTACGCCTACCACAAGGCTATTTTTTTACAGTAACAAATACAGGACTCTAGTTATAGTAGATCCCGTGTAAGGTAAATAAATATAAATAGCTCCATGTTCAGATTATATCTTCTAATTATTGTAGTTTCTTATCAGGGAAAAAATCCCTGAGCAGAATTCTTTTCTTTTAATTAAATTGTAATTGACTGCCAGAGCTAATAAGTTATGAAATTTTTAGGGGTGCTGTTTGAAATAGGCTGATTTTGTGCGATAACAAAGTAGTTCGCACTTCTATTTCAATTCATTGAAATCTTCCTTCAAATACCAACTGAGACCTAAAAATCCTATTTTGGTTTAACAATTTACTCTGCAATAAGACAGAGCTGGGATTCTAGGCTTACCCTAAATTTCTACTAAAATAATATTAGCCTCCCATTAAATAATTAAATTAAATAACATTAGCCTATAAAACAAATCAGAAAATAATTTTGCTAGCAGCTCTGCACCTGCAAGCACACCTGCAAACCAGGCCAGCGGCTGACAGTAAGAGGGGAATCTGTCACTTATCATGTTGTAATATTTTGCCTTTGGATACATATTTATTGCTCTCTATCTCACCCCCCTCTTAACGTTATTATACGATCCCAGTTGTGTAGGCTCTGTGAAGGGTTCGTGGGGCTGAAAAGAGTCAGAATGAGAAGTTGCGAGAAAAAAAACACGAATTATAGAGTTGAGCAAAACTCCCTTGGCAAAAGTAGATACTCCAGTGACTCTGACAACGAACACTCATCTCACCCTGAAAAGCCTCAAAATTTGACTCTTGCACTGCCGAGCTTTTATGAGTTGAAAAACGTAACATGTCTTAAAAAAGACTGGTTTAAATAATTTTGACTAAATATTATTTTAGAGAAGGTTCTACATGAGGATATTTTATAGCGGAGTTGTACTGTCCGGAACTTTCTCCTTTCTGTCTAAAACGCACGCATAGCAGATTCAAAGCTTAGGGAAGAATCTGCAGTGTGCTTCCTGTAAAAAAAATATTTGAAGCTTCCTGAATAGACTTGTTGGATTGACTAATAAATGTGCACTGTGTAATTGCATAATTAATATATTTCCTTCCCGTTCCAGAGCGCACGATAAATTTCCAAAAGTACACGTCCAGAGAAGGCTATGACTTTGGAGTCCCCTATGACTACAGCAGTCTGATGCATTACCCGGAGAGCGCATTCCAATCTGAGGCAGCAGTTCTACAGGGGTTGAAGACCCTGGTCCCAAAAGTAAATTTGCTTGTAGAATATAATCCCTCTATTCCGACGGTTTTGACTCAGGAATCTGAACGTGGTTTTACAATTCACTATAATATAATTACATCCACTTATTATAAGGGCATATCATGTAATTATATATTACATGATATAATTAATTACATAATTGTTTTTATTTATTTATTTTTGCCTCACGTGATGAATCAACTGTGTAAACAAATGACAGTCTATAATTCATTGCATTGACTGACTGCTTATTAATTTTATACCATTTATCACTATGTACGAAATTACCTCCACAATTCTATTTACCGTCCACAGAGATCGGGGGTGGAAATAGGCCAGCGGAGGTACTTGAGTGAGTTGGATACTCTGAAAATCATCCGGATGTACTGCCCGGAAAGGGAGGCCTCCTTTGTTATTAGAGCCAGGCCTGAGAGCACAACTACAGAAAAGCCTAATGTCATTACCCTAAAATCCCGATTCGGGAAACTTTTTCCCACGGGCACCTCTCCCTGGAAAAGAAACCTCCGAAGGGAAGACCCGTCCAAGGTGTTATGGAAACCTCAGATTTGGAATTAAATAATAATTTGGATTAATTCCAACCCCCATGTATTTTTTACATCAATGTATCTATAGATATTATGAAGCCGTGTGAAATACAGTAAAGTATTGACATTTTTGAGAAAAATAAATATGTAATTTATATCATCAGCGTATTATTATAGTTGATATTTTTTTAAAATATATTATTCACATACACACTCATGCCTTGCAAAGAACACATGTCAATTTGAGTATTTACTCACTCCCTGCCGACAAACCACAACCGCAATGGTCAACGTCCAGAGTCAGTGATCCTCAGAATGTCACTGCCATTTAGGATGAAAGGAAGTGAGCAAGTACTGTGTAGTTGGTTACAGTAATATAATTAAATCCTGCTTTTATAGTCACATTGGGAGGTAGGAGCGAATCGGAAAATTTTTATTTAAAAATAATTAGCATTCTGCGTAATTTCAAATGAAGTCAAGAGGAAAGGAACCCCTCCCACAGAGTACTACACTGGAAATAATTCGGGGGAAGTTGTATTAAATTTAGATACTCATTTGGACATACAGTCCAGTATTTAGTTTTAGTCCCAGTTTGTTATCAACTGTGTCTGAGTCGCTCCCGTAATATTTGAACTATACACCGTTCCTTCATAATATGTATTTACCAGTTCCATTTCTCAGCCTACTACTACAGATAGTTCTCATCCTCCCAGGAAATGTGCTCACAGAGAAGAAGAATTCAAGTCTGCTCCCTGAAGAGTCCGCGGATTTGTTCGAAGGAGATATTGTGATCCCACAGGAGGAGGAGGAACTTCTGGAGACTGGGGAGGCTTCCGCGGGGATAATTGGGTCACATTACCGTTGGCAACATGCTATCGTTCCCTTTGAGATCTCCGATGCCTTCAGTACAGTGCACTCTATAATTATTATTATTAGAGGGATCTCTCTCTCTCTCTCAAGGAGCATTGCCCCTAATTTCTCTATAAAATCTTTTTAAACATTCTCCCCTTATTATTCATAGACACTATATTAAATTCTCATCCAGGACAAATTTGTATGCTTTTTGTATGCAAATTTGTAGGTCATAAGCATAATTGACATTTTCCTCACATTTATAGGGGTTGCTCTTAAATTGAGAAAGTTCGCTGGAATTTTGAACAGAATTTTTACTTAAATTTTTTTGAGAACATATTTGATGGGAAAACTAATTACGTCTAAATGTTATTTGAGCAGAAAAACCGGAAGTACGGATTCTGGAGGCTGCAATGGCGGAGATAAGTGCGAAAACATGCATTCGGTTCAAGCCTCGGGAGCAGGAAAGTAATTTTATTATTTTTCAAGACGGGAAGGGCTGCTCTTCCCAAGTGGGTCGTCAAGGTGGTCGGAGAGGACAGGTGAGAATTCTTGAGTTCAAAATTGTCTGCAATTGAATTTGTTTGCATTTAAGTGTCCTCTCACTTTTGGGATCCCAGTTGATATGAGAGCCAACTTATAAATAGAACTATCTTTTATCCTATACATTGACCTATGTTTGTACACAGGGGTAAATATCTTTTGGTGAGGTAGTAATAATGCAAAAGCTTACATTATTTTTTTACTGTTGCAAAACGGAGGCCGTGACCTTGAGCAGAGACGGAGGATGTGTTGCAAAAGGAACTGCCATCCATGAGTTGGTTCACGTCATCGGGTTTTGGCATGAGCAGTCTCGGACGGATAGGGACAACTACGTCGTTGTCAAATTGAGTAATGTACCAGAAGGTTAATTTAAAATATTTTTTTTGTCTAAATTATGAAACATTTTTGTTTACAACATTGCTTTTTTTGTACTACTATATTTCCCAATTCGTGGACAATCCTTACAAAGGATCCTTTACAAGAGCAATTTGTACAAATAATCTTTTGTTCTGCAAGGACTGCCATATTTTGATCCTTGCCCTTTACCTCAATGTTATGTTTTAATAAGAAGTGCATGCCAAAATTATTTATACTTAATTACATAATATTAATTTTATTAAAGCATAGGTACATGAGGATGCTTAAGAAATATGTTTTTCCAGAAAAACGCCACAATTTTGACAAGTACACAACGCAGGATGTGAATGATTTTGGAGTTCCCTATGACTACAACAGTGTCATGCATTACCCCGACAGGGCTTTCATCTCCACGGAAGCACTCCAGCACCACGAGAAAACTATAGTGCCCAGGGTATAGGGTTATTTTATTTTATGAAAAATAGGAACAATTCCGTCTCCTGCTCGCTATAAGACTAATCGAAAATCCATGAATTTGAATACAATCCTCAAGTACTGTATGCTATTATAAGAGATTGATTCGTAAAGGGATTGTTTACGTGAATTTTTATCCCAGAGAATTATTTTTGTGCGAGAGGAAAATCTATTAAAATAATATGTATTTTAACTTATAAAAAACAAATATTTTATAGGGACTCCTCTAATAAAATAATTATGATTTTGTGTAAAATTACCAGGATCCCAGAGCTCACATTGGCCAGCGTAAATATTTGAGCAAACTGGATGCCGAGAAAATCAACCGGATGTACCAATGTCCGGGGAGAAGTGAGACTACTACTTCAACGACAACTACAACAACAACAACAACCCCAACAACCACAACAACCACAACAGAAAGTCCTGACGAAAGAGGATTAATTTTTCAGAGCCGACTTCAACCCTTTTATAATTCTCGTCCTCAAACAACTACCCGCAGATACTACAATTCATTATGGAATTCTCAAATGACAACCACCACCACCACTGAACCTTCAACATCAGGGCTGTGGCAAACCTTCCTAAGAACTACGACGGCCCCATTAGTCCCAAAAATATCCATTAACAGATACCAATTACAATCCTGGAAGACCCACAGCATGTCAGCCTGGAAACGGAAACAGTTGGAAAAATCCAAGTATTTCGTAAATGATTTTTTCCAAAGGGACAGGGAAGATTCGCTGGAGGAAGTTCAGCCCTTGGAATCTTCCCAAGGAGTGACAACTAGTGCAACGGAGTCAAATGACAAAATAGAAAAACAAATTCAAGAATAAAATCGATGTAGAAATTCTTGTTGGATTTTTAATTCTTATAGATATTGAGACTGTTCAGTAAAGTCATATGAAACCTGGATGATGGAATAAATGTAAGAAGGGAAGGGTGATTTCACACTTGGTCGCTCATAAACAATAAATAAATGTCTGTATATTTACATTGGAGGGGTGTTGCTTAGAATTGTTAGTAAAACATATCCTTTTTGTTTAATATCATCAAATGTGAAGCTTTAAGGAGTGCAAATTTATCACATTCACAAATGGATTTCATATTTTTCTTCATTTTTCTCTCCGCCCATTTCCCACATGCTCATTGCAGACCAGTTTACATCAGCTCATATTTAAAAATCCATTGTGCCTAGACTGATTCGACCAGCATATGTTTAGTACATAGCTGAAAAATGTTGCAATTTTCTAAATATCCACTTTCCACAATCGAGGCTCATACATGAAATTATTTTTAAATTTAGAGAAAAACCACAACCGACAATAGCCGATTTGCGTAATTCATTACAATCAATAGTGTGCATTAAATTCGTCAAAATTGAGGAAATAGGATGTGCGTAATCTGTAGGGCCAATTCTAGTGGAGTTACAGTTTTGGTTAGCAATCGTTTCATTATCAATTTATTATAGATATGCAATTCAATATTATCCATAATTATCTAAGTCAGCACACGTAGTTTTCAAAGAACCAAAAGACGAAAGCAAAAACCTCCCGGAAAAACTTAGACAAATTTTTAACCTTGTGAAGTAGATATTTAATGGTTTATTTTAGGTCCTTTATAAAGCTTAGCATCCAAGACGTGTTTTAATTCATTCATTGTAGTCAAATTTGAGCCGCTCGCATAATAGTATTGTACACGCTGCAGAGTGAGCATGTATTTACCGTCTCTGTTCCTCGGCCTGGTCCTCGTGCTCCCTTCAAATTCCCAAGAAAGGGATCGAGGACAGGTCCCAGAAGAGTCTCCGGATTTGTTCGAAGGAGATATTGTGATCCCGAAGGAGGAAGAGGAACTTCTGGAGTCAGGGAAAGCATCCGCGGGGATAATTGGGTTACATCACCGGTGGAAACATGCTACCGTTCCCTTTCAGATCTCCAATGACTTCGGTACAGCTCAAAACTTACACACAAAATCCTCTTTTAGAACAAAAATTCCAGATTCCGGGCACATTTTTTTCCAAATCATTTTATGAAACGCCATTTTGAAATATACCTTCATAAAAGGTATACATATGGGTTTTTTGGTAGCAGTGCTTACGCCATATAGCGTCACACTATCAAATTCATAATAACTAATAATCCTTTGGAAATTAACATTGTGGTAAATGGGGATCCCTTCAAATTAGCTCATAAGGTTATCTCCCCTACAATCCGAGTACACTGTAGATTTCAGGCTTCAAATAATTACAAATTTCTATCATTATTATTTTGTCAAAATGCAATAATTCTAATACAAATTCTCTCTGTATACTTTTGGGATTTTTGAGCAGACAGCTCGGAATATCAAATGCTATATGATGCAATGGCGGAAATAAGTGCAAAAACTTGCATTCGGTTCAAGCCTCATGAACGGGAAAGGAGTTACATAATTATTCGAGATGGGGATGGCTGCTCTTCTGAAGTGGGTCGTTCCGGGCGTCACGGTCAAGTGAGAATTCTCGAGTTCAGAAATTGTTTCAAATTTTTTTTTTTACACTTTGTTCCACGTGTTCGTCACATTTGGGAATGATTCATTTAAAGTACAATAATTATTTAAATAGAAAACATGCATGCCCATATGCAATACATACAATGATTGCTGAGGTGACAGTGGAACGTAGAAAGGTCCTCACATTATTTTTTTTACTCTTGAGTAATTACAGGTCGTGACATTGGGCAAGAGTTGTATATCCAAAGGGACTGCTATTCATGAGCTGGTTCACGTCATTGGGTTTTGGCATGAGCAGTCCCGAACTGATAGGGATAATTACGTCACTATTAAATTTTATAATATACATCAAGGTAACGTTCAATAAAAGTAGCATGTAGGAAATACGTACTAACATACATAGAACCATGAGCACAGGTTCAGAAAGCTACCTCAAATAAAATACTGTGATTTTTCCAGAAAAACGTCAAAATTTCAACAAGTACACGACGCAGGATGTGAATGATTTTGGAGTTCCGTATGACTACGACAGTGTCATGCATTACCATGACAGGGCTTTCATCTCCACAGACGCACTCCGAAAGGGCGAGAAAACTATTGTTCCAAGGGTAGCCTTCGTCTAATATTTTTTTTTTAAAGTTAGGGGGAAAATAATATATGCAGTAAACATGCTCCCTGTAACAATGTCCGCTATAACCACAGTCAAATTTAATTAAATCGTTTACTCCAGCAAACCTTTTAAATTAACATTCGGTCAGGGTGAATGTTTCCCAGGATTTTTACTCTGAAGAAAAAATGTTTGCAAGGGTGTTTACAGCGAGAGGTCACTGCATTGACAGGAGTCATAATTATTGGAAGTTATAAAACACTCCAAACATTTGACCTCCTATATTAATCCCAGAATTTTTCAATAAACTTCCGCAGGACCCAGGAGCTCATATTGGCCAACGGAAATATTTGAGCAAATTGGACGCCAAGAAAATCAACCGGATGTACAATTGTCCGAGGAATAGTGAGACTATTATTGTACCGTCCTCAACAACAACGACAACAGTCAGGCCTGATGAAAGAGAATTATTTCGACAGAATCAAATACATCCGTTCTCTTATAATTATTATTACCGCCCTGAAACAACTACCCGACGATATTACTATCCAATATGGAAATTAATGACGACCACCCCTGAACCTTCAACAACAAAGTCTTGGCAAACCTCCACAGAAGCTACTACTACGGCTCCAACAATCCCGAAAATATTAATTAGCGGACAGAAAATTCAATCCTGGAGGAGCCCAAGCATGTCAGCATGGAAACGGAAGCAGTTAGAAAAATCCAAGAATAGTTATGTGGATGACTACTATTTGCAAAGAGACCGAGAAAATTCACAGGAGGTTCAGGCATTGGATTCTTTCCAAGAGGTATTAAAGGATAGTGCGGATTCAAATGGGATATTAAATTCAAGTACAAAATCAAATTCTGTTGTTATTGGCTAGAGCTGGTTGGAACATTATTATTCCGCTATTTGTTAATTTGTTTGTAATTTGTTTGAGATTGGTTTGGATAAATTGTGTGAAAATCCATGTCTTAAGTAATTACTTCTGTGGAGTGTCCAATGTGAAATGCCCGTTGATGACTATTACCAGATGCATATTTCAATATGTGTCTTTTTTATGGAACTTGGGTTCATTTTTGCCAGAACATTCAATTTAAATACCCTCCAGAATGTTAATTTTAAATACTATTAAAATTATTTGTACTGTTAAATAAGAATCATCCATCATTCTGAAAGAGAGCAAGCCAACATTGAGAAAAGATCAAATTCTGTCATTGGAGCAAACTAGCCTCAGAGCTAGTGCTGGGACTGATTCCAAGATTTCTGGTCTGGTCCAAGCGACCAGAAAGGACCATTTCATAAAGTCTGTTCCAGGATCTCGGGCCAAGGAACAGGGGGATTTCCTGAACCTGAACTATATGACCTGGTCCATGCGTTAGGCCAGTCCTGACCATTTGGACAAAACATTAGTGGCGTGGATTTATTTAAAGTAAATTTTCTCGCAATCAAAATTGATTCCTTGCGAATTTCTCTATTAGAATACTATTATGACTATGACATAAAACTACCTTAGTAAACGTGTTTCTGATCTTTAACACTTTTTTAAAATAATCGGCGAGCGAAAAGTCCCAAAATCCCACATAGTATACTGTATAATTTGGTTCGCGTAAATGGTCCTAATCCTAGACTGGTCCAAAATTTTGGAATACATTCTATGGTCGGGCGTATTTTTGGAACAGAAAATTTTATATGGTCCAAGCGTTTTAGACCAGCCCAAAATATTTGGTCCCATGTTACATTTTCACACGATGTACAAATACATAATTACATATATGTTTTAGAACAGAAGTCGAATCAAAATTAGAGTTGGGACGTGCGACATTCAACGGTTGAAAGTCATGCAAATTCTTAGTATTTAAACATCCTACTTTTCCCAATCACATAATAATACGCTCCTGTGAAAATTATATCTATCATTTTAAAGTTCCACAGAGAAACCGCAAGCGACGACCAAAAAAGTAATTTTTCGTCTTATTGGTTATCATTTTAGCACTAGCAGGGAACTTCGTGGTATGTAAAGCTGATGTGGGAATCAGATCCTGTGGGCTGTAATACAGTACTCGGCCCCAATGTCCAAACTCGCGTTTAAAGGTCCAATTTAATGTCCCAACATGAATTGTAAATGTCCAATCCAATTCATAATAATAATTGAATAGCTCACATATTATTGCACCCATCAGATAAGACATATGTGAAGGTTCAGTCCAGAGGAAATTCAGCAGATTTGTGGGATTCATGGAATACAATGAGAGAGTTTAAAATGTGAGCTTTACCAGTGTTTTGTACTAGTACAAAATGCTTGAACTTGGGGGATTGAAACACCCCGAACTTTATGACCATCTTACACTAAAATCCTCAAATCATTATTCATTCGCAGAGAAACATCTTGATCATGACCTGGAAAGTACATAGCGTTAACTTCAATTATCCCTACTGAATGTTATACACTACTGTAAATAAGAGAGACGCAGAAACAAAATTATGTGAGTCAAAAGGTTGGTTATAGAAAGTCCTCCTAAATCCCTATCTGTACTTGTGTTCCTCACAATCAGAGAAACCGCAATTGACTGTCAGGAAATAAAAAGTCAGGGAAAGGACAGTAATAATTAAATGAATATTTTGGTCGTTCCCCACCTCACATGAAGTGAATGCGGTTAAAATTGTCGAGATACAACTAAAACTGTAGTCAAAGTGGGTGATGCTAATTCTAGTGAAGCTATTATTGGTTATTGTGCTCATCATTATGACCTGTAAATTCTGCAGCTGTTGTCTGAAAAGAACGAAATGGAGAAAAAAAAACTCCCGGAAAATAAATGCGAAATAGATTAAACAAATTATCAAGATTTTCTGGGTTTATTGTGTCGTATATAAAGCTAAGAATCTCAGTTCTATTTCAGTTCAATTATTACTACTACTTGACCTGCTAACTATTAATAGCACACACTGCGTATACAGTGACAATGCATTTACCAGCTCTGTGGCTCGTCCTTCTTCTCATTCTTTCGTCAAATGCCCGAATAAGGATCCGAAGATCATCCCCAGAAGAGAGGGCGGGTTTGTTCGAAGGAGATATTGTGCTCCCGAAGGAGGAGGCGGAATTTATGGAGGAAGGGAAGGCTTCATCGGGCATAATTGGGTCACACTACCGGTGGGCACACGCTAGCATTCCCTATGTGATCTCCAATCACTTCGGTACAGTAGACACACTCGTTATAAAGGAGTAGATACCTCTTAAATATTAATTACTTGATATAAATAAAAATTAATTGAAAATAACATTGACCCAAGTGTTGGGTTATGTTTTTATCATGGATTCCGAACAGCCTGTTCTGGGTTTGGAACAAACATTTTGATTTTTCCTTTTCCTTAAAATCCAGAGCGTTCTCTGAATAGGTCCGAGCAACTTACAAATAGGCATTAACACTAATCTCCAGTCTAAATCCAGGGTTCGAATCCCGGTTAGGTCCAAAACTATTTCAACATTTCTAAAGAGTATTTAATTGGGAAGGTTTTTATTCCCTTGAAACCCTTGGGGTACGCTTTTCAATGGAATAGTATAGACCTTATAATTTTGGTCCGATCAAATGATCCGTCCTAGTCCTTTTACAGGAACTGTCTTCGTATGACCTGGTCCAAAATTTTCTGACAGATTTACCGGTCCGACATAAATTTGGAATATGCCATTTTAATAGTCCAAACTTTTGGACCGGATCAGAACGCATTAAAAACCAGCCTGGACCAAATCTTTTGGTCTGGGCCGGAACTGTTCCAGCACTACCCGTAATAATTATTATGGAAGTAGTGAAAATAAGAAAAATTTAATTTTCATGGAATTTTCTAAATTAAAATATACTAAAGGTACACCGCACATAATTGCAACATATGTAGGTTTGTAATTACTTATTAGTCTGTCCTTGGGATATTTGAACAGATTTTGCAGAAAGGATAATTATTAGAGAAGCGATGTTGGAAATAATGCGAAAAACTTGCATTCGCTTCATATGTCCTAAGGGGGATGCAAACTATATTTTTATCCAAGATGGCGAGGGTTGCTCTTCCTTTGTGGGTCGTCGGGGCGAGAAAATGGGACAGGTGAGAATTTTCCAACGTTTTGGTTATAACTTAATTATTTTCCTAACAAATTGTTCCCCCTTTGAGGCTGAAATTTGACTCTGTTAATCATCTGTAAATATATATAATTATATGTATGTACATATGTATACCTATATGTAATTATGCTTAGATTTTAAAAAATCTTCAGTGGTGATCACAATAAATTTGACTCCTGTAATCCCGAAACAGAGTGCTAATCACTTCAAGATCAACAGATAACCTAATATTCTCCCAAATAAAATAAGTTCCTAACTTTTTGAGTCTGCTGTGTTTATAGAAAAGCTGAATTGTGTGTTATTCCTGTGGTTAGTCAGTGAGCATGTTATTGGCTGACAACCAGATATCAACAATTAGGATTTCCTTTTCAATTCGCCCCTAAAAAAATGAGCATTAAATGTATGTACATATACAGTATGTTTGGATTATATCCCAATAGTTGCCCTCATTGTGAAAATGTTTGTCGGAGATCTTTTACAGCTATCTAGAATAATAATGACTATACATAATTACCTGGACCCATGTTTTGGGAAGGCAACAATTAATTTACAATAATTCATGATCTATTATCAAATGATACTTTAATATTTCTTTTTGTTTCGGACACAGGAAGTGACTTTGAGTAGGGGCGGATGTGTTTCCAAAGGGATCGTAATTCATCAGCTGGTACATGCCATCGGGTTTTGGCATGAGCAGTCTCGAATGGATAGGGATGACTACGTCGCTGTTAATCTTGATTATGTACCAGAAGGTAAGTTACTATTAATTACTTAATTATCATAATTATTTATATTTACCAAAATCCCCTACAGTATCTTCTCTCAACAAGAGAAAGTATTTTGTGTACAAAGACAATATCTAATCCCATGAAGTTTAATGTGGATATTTCCTTCCCTAATAATTGTAAGGAAGAAGAAATGAAAGTTTTGAGTTGTAATGGTGAGGATGCATTGTAAATTCAAAACAAGGCACTACTGTACCAGTGCTCGGACTGGGTACAGAAACCGTGTACCCGTACCCATACCCGTACCCGAATATCGGGTACTACAAAATGCTGTACCTATACCCGTACCCATACCCGAGTACCCGGGTAAATTATTTCAGTACCCGTACCCGTACCTGAAAATACAATGTAGTACCTGTACCCACAATTTACCCGTAATGTACCCAAATGTACCCGTACCCGAGTATCTATTGTTTGTACCCGGGTATTACTCGGGTACTGGAAGTTTGGCCGATTTAAAATCCCCGACGACATTGGCCTGCCCAGCTGAAAAATTTTAAGTTGTCAATTTTTTGACCTCCATTAAAAGTGTCCGGGATTTTGAGAATTTTCCCTAGGCGTTAAAGACATCCTATTTGAATTTTCTGAAAAAATTATTTAAGGCATTTTGGGATTTTTTTAATAAACACTGACGAAATTCAAATCCTACTACCGCAAAATAATAACTTGCTGAATGAAATGAAATGTGTTCTCGCTAATTGGAATTGGGACGGATTCTTTAATACTAAACTCTCCATAACTTGCTTTTCAACTTGGAGAACAAGAAACAATTTTTTTCCGGCTAATCGAACTCTGTGTATAGAAAATGTTATACGGAAAAATTGAGTTGATCATAATTTTTCCAAGTCAAATATTGCGGTTTCAGGAAATAAATGTGGGAGGCAATATTGAATATTCATTTTATATTACAGCTTTATAAAACAAACATTCGTAAACTGTCTCTCACATTTATGAAGCCCGAGACGGAGATTTTCGAAAAATGCAGGCAAAATAGGACTAAAATGCAACCCCATGGAAGTTTTGAACGCCAAGTTCAGATGTCTGTCAAGTTCTTTAACATCAAAATTATCAAGATTAATCAAAGGGAGTGAAATATAAATATTGCGTGCAAGGAATGATATTTTTCATTCTAAAATGTTATAAATATTCACCTCAATAAATACTCAGTGTCATAAATACCCAGAATTGAAAATGCTCAAATTGCCTGCATAAAATGCCTTGGCGTTTTCAAATGGGCAACCCTGGGTACTTGTAACGTTAAGAAATGGATCTGCTAATAAATGTATATTTATTCCGACCTTATCCCGTAATACGTCTTCAAATAATTATAATGTTACGCTCCCAATGAAGCTAATTAAATTGAATCCCAAGAACTTCCCTCTTGAAATTCTTCGTTGATGAGCTTCACTATTTAAGTCGATAAACAGATGATTTCACTGACTCTACGCTATATTTATTTATTAGATTCCTTGGATGAATTATTAGAAGCGTTAGATTGCAACTACCACGTAATCATGAGACGAAGCCACTTGGCTCTGTCACTAACGCAAGTATCTGTATACTAAGAAATAAGCAACTCCACGATTGGTAGGTCTTATTGTTAGCCATAGTAATCCATCCCACCAAGAACCCTTGAAGTACCCAAAAATACTCGGGTACAGCACCCACGGGTACAGGTATTTTACATAGTGATACCCGTACCCATTGGGTACTACCCGATTGCCACTGAGTGAGTACCCATACCCGTACCCGTACCTGTACCCACTTTATTGCCTAAAATCAAGAGTACCCGGGTAGAACCCGCGTACTTGCGAGTACGCAACTTCTGTACCCGGGTAGTACCCCTACCTGTACCCGTACCCATTTACCCGAGTATTACCTGTACCCAGTCCGAGCACTGTACTGTACAGTGGGGGAGGGAAATATCGGTTCCAGGAAGAATTCCGTCTTGTAAATAGTAATATGTATGTAAATTAATTTTCCCGATGAAATATTATTTGACAGGAAATCGATACAATTTTTATAAGTACAAAGCACATGAAGCTTTTGATTTCGGAGTTCCCTATGACTTTGACAGTGTGATGCATTACCCTAGTGATGCTTTCATCAATGCGGAAGGCCGACTGAAAGGTGCTATGTCCATTGTGCCAAAGGTATTCATTCTAAAAATTTTCTTACAATAAGAGCACCCCTCAAAGAAACAAAATTTGAGGCTTGTAATGACGCATGATCTTTCAAGAAAAAATTAATATTCTGGTGAATTTAAACATGCTCGAGTTCTTGTCCTGTTGAGAACATTCAATGATACAATACTATTTTTATTTGCTAATAACAGCACATGGAATTATAAGAGTGGAAAATGCGTTTGCTTTGAGACTTGTTAATTTTTTAACTACAGTTGATGTGTGTTTGAATATGATTGTAATTATTTGTACTTCACACGAATTTTATATTGAAACATTGACAGGTATATGGAGCTAAGATTGGCCAACGGACACACCTGAGCCAAAGGGACGCTCTAAAGATCAATCGAATGTACAGATGCACAAATTAATTATCTGATTGGCCGGTCTTTTTATTTGGTTAAAGATACAGTTCAAGTTCAAGAGCAAATGATTCTCGAGTCATCACCTCCCAAATCAGATTTATGTTAACGATGCATCCGATTCGGTTTATAAATAGACAATAATAAAAACATATAATTACGGAGAAATGATGCATAGAGTATATTTATTATTTATCCAGCCCGCTCTAATGTCCCTTTCCCACAGGTCCATTACAGCGGAGACATTGACGAGTAATGTCATTCATGTGCAATAATTAATAGCTCATATTCTAAAAAAACAGTAAATACTGAACACAAGAATGTTAGCAGCTGCTCGGTGAAACCTCATTGAGTTGGGAACACCCTACTGGAATTTAGGGCATCTCGATTGGCCATATAACGGATTTATAAACATATCAGATCTCAGGCATGAGAAAGTTTAGTCCAGAGCAAATTCCGCAGATTTGACAGAATCATGGAATTTAATAGAACACTTTTAAATGTGAACTCTTCCAGTATGTATTTTGCATTAGAACAATGCTTCAAATCGGGGGTTTTGAGAAATCCGAATGTCCTCACCATTTCCCAAAAATCCCCAAACGTTATTTCATTCTCAGGGAAATATCTGAATCATAGTCTACAAAAATACAATCTGTATGTACATAAATATACGTAGATAAACGCATCAGCTTCTATTAAATCTCGATTGCTTTTTATTTGTCAAAACCGCGGCGGACAATCGGGGAAGTGAATGTGAGTACTCATTAAATGAATGATCTAATAATTCACCCTATCACATACAACGGGTAAGAATCTCACTTTTATTTCAATTGTTCATACTGCATCTGTTCCCTCAATAGCAGAGACTGCGTAGTGACCGACAGTCAGGAAAGAATCAATGCAGGTGAGAATATAGAAATAATTTTTGTAAATAATGAACATTTTGCTAACAAACCAAACTATTTGGGAATCAAATTTGACTCTTCAATGGTATTTACACATGTTAGTACACTCAGATAAAAAAACAATAATTGCAGGGGTTATAATAATAAAATAAGGGTTGCAAAGGGTAAGATAATGATAAGGGTAGTTAATAAGGGTTGCAATAATAATTAACAATCAATAATTCTAAATTATTTAATTCAAATAAAAATTTATACATCTGTCACTGTTTCGGCATAGACTGTGAATTTGAGCGGACGGAACTGATGTGTTACCAAAGGGACTGTAATTCTAGAGATGGTACAAGCCATCGGGTTTTAGCATGAGCAGTCTCGGACGGATAGACACCATAACAGATGACTACGTCACTCTGAATCTTCAATATGCACCAGAAGGTAAACTATTAACACATGAATTCACCAAAATCCCCCACAGTATCCTCTCTTTGTAGGAGGAATTGTTTTTTATACAGACAAAATTATTACGTATGGAGAATCGTACGGAGAGCTCCCTGTGAGTTGTTCCTACTCTAATAATTGTAAGAGCAATTGAATAGATGAGATTCTGTAATGGCGAGGGTGGATTTTAAATACATATTTGTAGGTGACACTGTAAAAACGATACTGTGACTGTGGACAGTAAGGGAATACCAAAAGTCTGTTGGACATGACTATAGCAGTATTCCCTGGAGTAGATACTAAACTAATTTTTACAGAACAACCCCACAATTTTGATAAGTACACAACGCAGGAAGCCTTTGATTTCGGAGTTCCCTATGACTACGACAGTGTGATGCATTACCAGGATACGGCTTTCGTTTCTGAGGACGGGCGTAGGAGAGGTGCCAAGTCAGTTGTGCCAAAGGTAGTCAATCTAGAGGTTTTACAATAGTGCAAGTTCCCTTACAAGAAGTGCAATTTGACAGTTGCAAAGAGTACTGATCTTTCGGGGAAAAACATTAATAATGTCGTAATGAATACCGATGTGTTCAAATATTTTTCCTCCCCAGATAATTAATTCGTTCATTCGCTGGAAGCCGCAGAGGGTAAAAAGTATGATTTGTCATAAAATACACATGCTAAAGTGTGCACTCATGGCCATTATAAGAACTGTATAGTCTATTATAAAAATAAATTCTCCATAATGATAAAAAAATTTGGAGAGATTCTCATTTGCAACAATGTTATTTTTTGAACGTTTAACGCAAAAGATGGAATTACAAGAGTTGAATTCCTTGCGTTTAGGCCTGCTCTTATAGCTTGAGCGTATGTAGGTTATTTGACTACTGTTAGTAACTTTTTGTGTTACGCAAAAATTTTACATTTAAAATATTGACAGAAACCTGGAGTTAAAATTGGCAACCGGTTGTACCTGAGCGAAATGGACGCTCTTAAAATCAATCGGATGTACGAATGCTCTGGGCAAATTCAGACCAAGACAAGCACGACGGAGTCACCAATCGCGTATGTCGGTCCGATCGACCATGGTATTCTATGTTGGCCATTCTTTTTTGAGCATATGTAAATTCCCCTGGTTTCCATAAGAAATTACAGTTCAAGAGCAAAATCATCTCACATCACCTTTCAAATCGGATTTATGGTAATATCACCTCAGATTCGGATCCTTAGTCGGATTTACAAAATATTTGATAAAATTCGTTTGCATGCAATTAATAAATTATTGCAGGGAAATTTCGGTGTATCATCTCTGCGGACCAACGTTATTTGTTTATCCATCACTCGTTATATTGTAAACTCCCTTTTAATATTTCACAGTGGACTGTTTTGACACTAGCCCTGTTTTACGAACGAGAATCCGGCGTCGGACTCTCCTTTAACTTTTAAGGGTCATGACATGACACATCAGATTGAAATGACGGACTGAAATGGTACATCAGATTAGGATTCATTGTGCACTATAAATAAAAAGTTTTGAGTGAAAGCTCGGACTAAAATACATGACAAAAGCTGGAAGATGAGCAAAGGGTGAGGAAAGGGAAGTGTGATTCCACACTTGGGCTCTCAGAAAGTAAACAAACGTTTGTTTTGTGACATTGGATGAGCGTCGCTCAGGAAAACATTCTTTTTTTATTGTTATCAAACGGGTGATCAAGAAGTGTAAATATATCAACTCATAATCCCTTGTATGTATTTCTCCCTATTGAATTTTATACTACTGTCGAAACAAAATTCTGTCAGTTGTCAAACAATCTGGAATAATTATTACAAGACTTTCGATTTAAAAATCCTGCTAGCAAAAGTATGGTTATAGAAACTCCTATTAAATCCCTATCTGTACTTGTGTTCCTCAGAGAAACCGCAATCGACAGTCAGGAAAGAAAAAGTCAGGAAAATGACAGTAATAAATAAATGCATCACTTAGTCGTTCATCACTTCACATGAAATGAATGCGGTAAAAATTGTCGAGATACAACCAAAACTGCAGTCAAAGTGGGTGATGCTGATTCTAGTGAAGCTATTATTGGTTATTGTGCCTATCATTATGACACGTAAATTATGGACCTGTTGGCTGATAAGAACGAAATGAGAAAAAGATTTCTCCCGGAACATCAGCGGGAAAGTGATTAAACTATTAAATAATCCGGATTTTCTTGGTTTATTGTGACCTATATAAAGCTTAGAATCTTAGTTCTATTTCAGTTCAATTATTACTACTTGACCTGAATAACTATAAATAGCACACACTGCGTAGAGTGACAATGCATTTACCAGCTCTGTGGCTCGTCCTTCTTCTCGTTCTTCCGTCAAATGCCCGGAAAAAGATTCGAAGACCGTCCCCAGAAGAATCCGGGAAATTATTCGAAGGAGATATTGTGCTCCCGGAGGAGGAGGAGGAACTTCTGGAGGATGGGGAGGCATCCGCGGGCATAATTGGGTCACACTACCGATGGGCTCAAGCAACCATTGTTCCCTATTTGTTCGGCAATGACTTCAGTACAGTAGACACACTCGCTATAAAGGAGTACCTCTTAAATATTAATTAGTACATTAAAAATAACATTGACCCAAGTGTTGGGTCATGGTCAAATATTTTAGCCTTTATAAAAACGATGGTTTTATTAGGGGGTCCGAACAGTCTCTGTTTTGTGTTTGGAACAAATATTTTGGTTTTTCCTTTTCCTTAAAATCCAGAGTGGTCACTTAAGTGTGAACAACTTACAATTATGCTTTCACAAAGGGATTCTAAGTCCAGGGTTCGATTCCTGGCGGGGTCCAATACTTATCCAACATTTCTAAAGAGTACACTATTGGGAGGGTTTTTATTCCCTTGAAACCCTTGGTTACGCTTTTCAATAGAATGGCATCGAGCTTATAATTTGGCCCGAATCAAATGATCCGTTCTGGTCCATTTACATTAATTGTCTTCAAATGACCTGGTCCAAAATATTCTGACAGATTTACCTGTCCGACATAAATTTGGAACATGCCATTTCAATAGTCCAATCTTTTGGACCAGATCAGATCGCATCAAAAACCAGCCTGGACCAAATCTTTTGGTCTGGACCGGAACCGTTCCAGCACTAACCGTAATTATTATGGAATTAGTAAAAACAAGAAGAATTTAATTTTCATGGAATTTGTTAAATTAAAATACACTAAATAAGGTACATCATACATAATTTCTCCATAGGTATGTAATTACTCAGTCTGTCCTTGCGATATTTGAACAGATAGCAGCGAATTGAAAATTCTGACAGATGCAATGGTAGAAATAAGTGAAAAAACTTGTATTCGGTTCAGACGTCGTAAGGGGGATTCAAACTATATTTTTTTCCGAGATGGCGAGGGTTGCTCTTCCCTTGTGGGTCGACGGGGTGAGGAAATAGGACAGGTGAGAATTTTACAACGTTTTGTTTATAACTTAATAATTATTTTCCTAACAAATTGTTTCCCCTTTGAGACTGAAACTTGACTCTGTTAATCATCTCTAAATATATAAGTATGTACAGTAAGTATGCTCACATTTAAAAAAAATCATCAATGGTGATCACCAAAACTTTTCCTATTGTAATCCCGAAACAGAGTGCTAATCACTTCAAGATCAACAGATAACCTAATATTCTCCCAAATAAAATAAGTTTCTGATTTTTTGAGTCTGCTGTGTTTATAGAAAAGCTGAATTGTGTGTTATTACTGGGGTTAGTCAGTGAGCATGTTATTAACCGACACCCAGACATCAAGAGATTTCCTTTTCACTTCGCCCCTAAAAAAATCAGTATTAAATGTACATACAATAAATGGGTGGATTATGTCCTAATAGTTTCCCCGATTGTGAAAATGTTTGTCGGAGATCTTTTACAACTATCTACAATAATAATGACTATACATAATTATCTGGACCCATGTTTTGGGCAGGCTACAACTAATTTACAATAATTCATGATCTATTATCAAATGATACTTTAATATTTCTTTTTGTTTCGGACACAGGAAGTGACTTTAAGTAGGGACGGATGTACATATTACAAAAGGGACCGTAATTCATGAGCTGGTACACGCCATCGGATTTTGGCATGAGCAGTCTCGAACGGATAGGGATTACTACGTCACTATTAACCTTGATTACGTACCAAAAGGTAAGTTATTAATAATTACTTAATTATTATAATCTTTTATAATTACCAAAGTACCCTACAATATCTTCTCTCTACAAGAGAAAGTATTATAGATGAAGTATATTAGAACAAAGACAAAACCTAATCCCGTTAAGCTCAATGTGAATTTGTCTCCCCTATTAATTGTAAGGAAGAAATTAAAGTTTTGATTTGTAATGGTGAGGGTGCATTGTAAATTCAAACCAAGGCACTGCAATGAGGAGGGGGGGGGGGCGTATGGCGAAATATTCGTTCAAGGTAAAATTCCTGTCTTGTAAATTGCAGTAAATTAATTTTCCCCTGGAAATATGATTTGACAGAAAATCGCCACAATTTTGACAAGTACACAACACAGCAAGCCTATGATTTCGGAGTCCCCTATGACTTTGACAGTGTGATGCATTACCCCAATTGGGCTTTCGTCAATGAGGAAGGGTTATGGAAAGGTGCCAAGTCCATTGTGCCAGAGGTATTCATTCTAAGATTTTTCTTACAATAAGAGCACCCCTCAAAAAAACAAAATTTGACACTTGTAATGACCCTTGATCTTTCGAGTAAAAGTTTAATATTCTAATAGATTTAGACATGCTCAAATTTTTTTGTTCGGTTTAAAGAACATTCACTGACACAATAATATTTTAATTTACTTATAATAGCACATGGAATTACAAGAGGGGAAAAGGCGTTGTCATTAGACTTGTTTTCATTTAACTATTACATGCTGTTGATGTGTGTTTTAATAAGCTATTGGTACTTCACACAAATATTACATACATTGAAACATTGACAGATATCTGGAGTTAAGATTGGCCAACGGACACACCTGAGTCGATGGGACGCTCTAAAAATCAATCGAATGTACGAATGTCCTGAAAGAATTCCTGTGACAACGACCACGACTGAATCTTCCTGGAGAAATCTTTTGTCATTATTGTTTTTACGTCGTTGAGGGTACAGTACAAGTTCAAGAGCAAATTATTCCCGAGTCATCACCTCTGAAATCAGATCTATGTAGAGGCTACAATTTAGTAAAAACTCCTTTCATAGAATGACAGGGAAAGGATACACGGAACATTTTCTTATATTTATTATTTATCCATCCATTTACACTTTATCGTTTCACTGTCCCTTTCAGCCTTAAATAAAATATTCGCATTAATCTTTACCAATCTGTTACAATTATTTTAAGAGAAAATGGTATATTTTGCATGGGATAATTTGATCGCTATGGAATGGGACATAAAGTTATAGCGATAGCGATATTTCCCGTATGAGCAATGTGGTCATATTTGCCATCGCTAGTACGCATATCAGATCAGGCATGAGAAAGTTTAGTCCAGAGCAAATTCCGTAGATTTGACAGACTCATGGAATTTAATAGAACATTTTAAAATGTGAACTCTTCCAGTATTTTGAAAATAGCACAATGGTTCAAATCGGGGGTTTGGAGAAATCCGAAACTCCTGACTATTACCCTAAAATCTCCAGATGATAATTCATTCTTAGGGAAATATATGAATCGTAGTCTGTGAAAATAAAATCTGTAATAATTATTTTAAAATCCTGTGTACACAAATACTATACGTAGATAAACGTATCAGCTTCTATTAAATCTCTATTGCTTTTTACAATATTTGCAAACACCGCGGCGGACAATCGTGGAAGTCAATGTGAGTACTCATTAAATAAATAATTTAATAATTCACCCTTGAACATAAAAAGAGTAAAGTCAATACTGTTGAGATAAAGCCATTTTAACTGTAGTGGAGCTACAATTAGCTACTGAGCATCCCATTACCATATGCCATGTAAATTCTCGACTCGTGGTATGGAAAGGACAATATGAGAAAAAAAATCCTCACGAAAAATACGTTAGTGAAATAAAATTCAACCATTAAATATTCAGGGGTTTATTCCGAAATACTGAATCTCGTAAATCTTTAGTTTTGATAATTTTCATGAAAGGAATTAACTACTTATGAAGCTTTTATCATAAAAACTAAGCTCGGGAATAACACCACAGAAATTTAAATTATTCATCGTGTCCTTATTAAGGCTGTAAGAATCTCGCTTTTATTTTAGTTATTCATACTGTACCTGTTCCCTTAATGGCAAACATTGGATTGTGACCATGCATTTATGTACCAGTCGTGTGACTTGTCATTCTCAGAGAAACATATGTTGATCATGAAAGGGGAAAGTACATATCGTTAGATTCAATTATCCCTATTGAATTTTATATGCTACAGTGAATAAAAGAGACACAGAATATAAATTATGTCAATTGTCAAAAAATCGTAAAAAAGTAATTATTTAAAAATCCTGTTATCAAAATTATGGATACAGAAACTCCTGTTAAATCCCTATCAGTAAATACTTATGTACGCTCCTCAGTGAAACCGCAACCGACAGTTAGGAAAGTGATTAATTCAGTAATAATTAAAGTAATAGCTTAGCCGTTCATCACTTCACATGCCATGAGTATAGTAAAAACTGTCGAGATAAAACAAAAACTACAGTCAAAAAGGGTGATTCTAATTCTAGTGAAACTATCACTAGAATTAGTATTGTTATTATTATAGTATTGTTATTGTTGTGCACACAATTCTGCTCCTGTGGTGAGAAAAGAGCAAAATGAGGAAAAAATTCTCCCGGAAAATAAATGGGAAAGTGATTAAATAAATAAAATTAAATAAATAATCAGGCATTTCTTAGTTTATTATGTCCTTTATAAAGCTAACAAAACTCACTTCTATTTCAGTTCATTTATTACTACTTGAGCTGCTCCCTATTAATAGCACACACTGTAGAGTGACTATGCATTTACCAGCTCTGTGGCTCGTCCTTCTTCTCGTTCTTCCGTCAAATGCCCGGAAAAAGATTCGAAGACCGTCCCCAGAAGAATCCGGGAAATTCTTCGAAGGAGATATTATGATCCCGGAGGAGGAGGAGGAGGAACTTCTGGAGGAGGGGGAGGCTTCAGCGGGCATAATTGGGTCACACTATCGATGGGCACACGCTACCATTCCCTATTTGTTTTCCAATGCCTTCGGTACAGTAGACACACTCGTTATAAAAGAGTACCACTTAAATAATTATTAATTAGTACATAGAAAAAACCCCTGACCCAAGTGTTGGGTTATGTTTAAATATTTTAGCCTGTATGGAGACGATGTTTTTATTAGTGGTCCGAACAGCCTCTACTTTGGGGGTTTGGAACCAGGCCTGGATAACGTTATGGAATAACGTTATTTCATAACGTTATTACCGGAAAAATGACAGTAACGGTTTTTGAAATCCTAACGAAAACGAAAAAAAAACGAATTACGATAAACGAAAAAAAACGATAAATGTGTTTTAGTAAAAACAGAAACCGAAACGGAAACGGAAAAAATACGGTTATTTTAGGTTTTTTCTCAACTGTAAATGCGACCAGTACCCCTCCCTTCCAACTCCACTTCCAACCCTTGAACTCCATGAAAACGTATGCCGTTGGAATGCGTGGCTAATTGTAAACGTATTTTATAGGAGTATGTACATATCGGTGCGTTGATTACTCACCTAGTAAGCATAAATTACTTATTGTTAGATTCGTTAAATTTGAGCGTATTTCGACTTGTGTATTGTTAGTTTCGTACAAACACATCTGCTTTTGCTAATTGTTTTCTATTTCAGCGTATTTAGGTTTCTACTAATAGTGCTAATTGTTTGTTCCACTTTATTTACAACGTATGTTCCAAGGGTTTCAAAAAATTTGACCACAAAAATGGGCAGACAAAAAGTCATCGTAGTTTTTCAACATTTTGACTTCAGAAAACCAAACCATAACGGCCCATGAAGCTATCCTTTCAGTTTCCAAACGGTTAGAAAAGCTTATTGAAATTGAAGAGCAAGTTGTCGAGCAGCCTAAAGCTAATGTTTCTGATGACGAGGAGGACCCGTTCGAAGTATTTCTGAGGAATAAAGACAAGAACAAAGAATCTGCATTTACGGCTTCTGTTTCCAGCAGAACAGCATTGTTGGAAGGTTTAGCCTTATACGAGAAAATTCCGCGTGAAAAAAACAAAAAAGGCGTAAAGTTAGATCTGTTCGAATGGTGGGCCAGTAATGGTCCAACTTCGTTGAGATATATAGCTAGAGTAATTATTTGCCTTCCTGCGACTCAAGTCAGTGTTGAACGCCTGTTTTCAGCCTTAGCATTTGTACTATCTGAAAGACGAAGCAGTATGAAGGACGAGGTAATGAACGCCGTTTTGTTCCTTCGAACAAACGGATTTTGAATGGTATTGGATCCGTGGTTTTGAAATGTTTGAATAATACTTTTGTTATTAGTCTAATCAAATATAACAAATAAATTTGTTAAATACCGTTATTAACCGTTTAACCGAATTTATTTTGATTGTAAACCGTTTTAACCGATAACGGTATTTTAAAATAACGAAAACAAAAACGAAAACGGAAAAAAAATGACAATAACGTATAACGAACTAACGGAAACCTTATTTTTCGGTTATCCAGGTCTGTTTGGAACAAATATTTTGAATTCTTCCTTTTCGTTAAAATCCAGAGCGGTCCAGGGTTCGATTCCCGGCGGGGTCCGACCCTGATCCAACATTTCTAAAGAGTACACAATTGGGAGGGTTTCTATACCCTTGAAACCCTTGGGCATGCTTTTCAAACAAGTAGGCATCGAATTTATAATTTAGCCCTATCAAATGATCCGTTCTGGTCCTTCTACAGGAACTGTCTTCATATGACCCTAACATTTTCTGACAGATTTATCGTTTCGACATAAATTTAGAAAACTCTATTTCAATAGTACAAACTTTCGGGCCTGACTGGAACAGACCAGAAACCAGCCTGGACCAAATCTTTTGGTTTGGGATCTAATTACTACTCTTAATTATGGAATTAGTAAAAATTATAAGAATTTAATGTTTATGGACTTTGTTAAATTAAAATATGCAAAGGTTTATCATTTATAATTGCAACATAGGTATTTGTTTATTTAGTCTGTCCTTGCGATATTTGAACAGATAGCAACGAATTGAAAATTCTGAAAGATGCAATGGCAGAAATAAGCGAAAAAACTTGTATTCGGTTCAGACGTCGTAAGGGGGATTCAAACTATATTTTTATCCGAGATGGCCAGGGTTGCTCTTCCTTTGTGGGTCGTCGGGGTGAGAAAATAGGACAGGTGAGAACTTTTCAACGTTTTTTAAAATAAATTAATGATTTTCCTAAAAAATTGTTTCCCCTTTGAGACTGAAACTTCACTCTGTTAATCATCTGTATAAATATAATACGTATGAACATATGTATGTGTGCTCAGTTAAAAAACATCATCAGTGATGATCATCACCAATTTTACTACTCCTGTAATCTGGAGCTTTAATTTTTTGTTTCGGACACAGGAAGTGACTTTGAATAGGGCCGTGGGATGCGTTACCAAAGGGATCGTAATTCATGAGCTGGTACACGCCATCGGGTTTTGGCATGAGCAGTCTCGAACGGATAGGGATGACTACGTCACTGTTAATCTTGACCATGTACCGGAAGGTAAGTTACTATTAATTACTTAATTATTATAATTAATTAAATTTACCAAATTCCCCTACAGTATCTTCTCTCTACAAGAGAAAGTATTTTGTACACAGACAATACCTAATCCCGTGAAGCTCAATGTGAATTTGTCTCCCCTATTAATTGTAAGGAAGAAATTAAAGTTTTGATTTGTAATGGTGAGGGTGCATTGTAAATTCAAACCAAGGCACTGCAATGAGGAGGGGGGGGGGCGTATGGCGAAATATTCGTTCAAGGTAAAATTCCTGTCTTGTAAATTGCAGTAAATTAATTTTCCCCTGGAAATATGATTTGACAGAAAATCGCCACAATTTTGTCAAGTACACAACGCAGGAAGCCTTTGATTTCGGAGTTCCCTATGACTTTGACAGTGTGATGCATTACTCCAATAGGGCTTTCGTCAATGAGGAAGGGTTACGGAAAGGTGTCAAGTCCATTGTGCCAAAGGTAATTATTCATTCTAAGGTTTTTGTTACGATAAGAGCCTTCAAAGAAACAAAATTTGACACTTGTAATGACTCTTAATCTTTGGAAAGAAAAGTTTAATATTCTAGTAGATGTAGACATGCTCAAATTGTTTTGTTCTGTTTAAAGAAAATTCACTGACACAATACTATTTTCATTTACTTATATAACAACACATGGAATTACAAGAGTGGAAAGTGCGTTGTCATTAGACTTGTTTTCATTTAACTATTACATGCAGTTGATGTGTGTTTTAATAAGCTATTGGTACTTCACACAAATATTACATTGAAAAATTGACAGAAATATGGAGTTAAGATTGGCCAACGGACACACCTGAGCCGATGGGACGCTCTAAAAATCAATCGAATGTACGAATGTCCTGAAGAAATTCCTGTGACAACGACCACGACTGAATCTTCCAGGAGAAACAGTTGGCTATTCTCATTATTTGGTTGAGGATACAGTACAAGTTCAAGGACAAATTATTCTAGAGTCATCACCTCTCAAATCAGATTTATGCAAAGGCTACGTCCGGTTCGTATTATAAATACATGGACGTTAATAAAAACTCCCTGTCATATTATGACAGGGAAATGGTACATGGAATATTTTCTTACATCTATTATTTATCCAGCCCGTTTTACTGTCCCTTTCCCACAGGTGCATTACAGCGGAGGTATTGACAAGTAGTGCCACTCATGTGAAATAATTAATAGCTCATATTCTAAAAAAAATCATCGCTACGCGATAATTTGAGGCTTCGCGTAGGGTGGCGTCAGCTACCGCCTTCAAAGTGGGATAAAATTTGAGTTTTTTTTTCTAAATTTCAGAATTGTTTTCTAAAAACCTATCCGGCCGATTTCAACCACATATAGACAGGAGCCATTACTATTTACATAATCAATATTCACAAAACATTTCATTGAAATACATTCAGTAGTTTTGGAGATAACTGTCGTTTGACATAAAGTCCAAAATTTCAAGAATTTTTTTTCTAAAAAACTATCCGGCCGATTTCAACCAAATACGAACTCAGCCTTACTTGTGATACAAGTAATGTCCATAAAAACTTTCATTGAAATCGTTTCATTAGTTTTTGAGTAATCGTGCTGAAGGACACACGGACGTCCGGACGTACGGACAAGGTTATTTTACTAGGGGGCTGACGCCACCCTAAAAATACACAGTACTGAACACAAGAATGTCACGAGCAGCTCGGTGAAATTGAGTTGGGAATACCCTGCTGGAATTTAGGGCATCTCGATTGACATAATTACATATGACGGGTTTGTACATGTATCAGATCAGGCTTGGGAAGGTTTAGGTCAGAGGAAATTCCGCAGATTTGACAGACTCATGGAATTTAATAGAACATTTTAAAATGTGAACTCTTCCAGTATTTTGCAATAGCACAATGGTTCAAATCGGGGGTTTGGAGAAATCCGAAAGTCCTCACTATTTCCCTAAAATCCCCAAACGATAATTCATTCTTAGGGAAATATATGAAGCGGAGTCTGCGAAAATAAAATCGGCAATTATTTTAAAATCCTGCTAAGACAAATATACGTAGATAAACGTATCAGCTTCTATTATCTGTAAATCCCTATTTGTTTTTATTTTTCTCAGAGAAACCGCGGCGGACAATCGGGGAAGTTAATATGAGTATTAATTAAATTAATGATTCACCAATAGCACGAGTAAAATCAAAACTGCTGAGATAAAGCCATTTTAACTGTGGTGGAGCTACAATAATAGCTATTGAGCCTCCCATTTTATGCCATGTAAATTCTACACTCGTGGTCTGGAAATAACAAAATGAGGACAAAATTCCTCCCGGAAAATACGTTATGGAAATAAAATTCAACCGATTGCATAATCCGGGGTCTATTCCTATTATCAAAATTATGGATTACAGAAATTCCTTTTAAATCCCTATCTAAACGTATGCTCTTCAGAGAAACCGCAACCGACAGTTGAACAACAAAATGAATAATTCAATAATAATTAAATGAATCATTAAGACAGCTTCACATGAAATGAGTATGGTAAAAACTGTCGAGATAAAACAAAGTGGAGTCAAAGTGGCTGATTATAATAATTCTACTGAAGCTATCATTGGCATTTCTTCATTTCAGACATTTATGTATTTATCGTACCCTATATAAAGCTAAGAATCTCACTTCTACTTCATTTCAATTATTACTATTTGAGCTGTTCCCTAGTTAAATCACACACTGCGTAGAGTGACTATGCATATACTAGCTCTGTGGCTTGTCCTTATTCTCGTGCTCCCTTCAAATGCCCGAACAAGGGTCCGAAGATCGGCCCCAGAAGAGATGGCGGGTTTGTTCGAAGGAGATATTGTGATCTCGGAGAAGGAGAAGGAACTTCTGGAGGATGGGAAGGCTTCAGCGGGAATAATTGGGTCACACTTCCGATGGCCACAAGCTACCGTTCCCTATACGATCTCCAATGACTTCAGTACAGTACACACACACTCTCTCTCTCTCTCTCTCTATATATATATATCTAAGGGATCCCCTCTAAGGAGAGCATTATATTGGGGGCAAATAAACTTGACAAAGTTAATTGATGAAGTAACCAAGTGAATATTAATTTATGCATTTAATAGCAACATCACCGTAATTATTGATTGTTGTTCAAATAAATTTAGCCCTTGTAGAGACAATGCTTGTATTAGGGGTCCCTTACATTTGAACAGCATGTGTTTTGGATTTCAAAGAAACATTTAAATGAAACTCTTTTCTTAAAATAAAATTTAAAAAAAAAAACAAGTAATAAATTATTACTTAACTTGTACATAATAATATCACGGTTAGTCACTTCTCTTGGGATATTTCAACAGGCAGATCAGATGTTCAAACTATGCAAGCTGCAATGTCGGAAATAAGTGCAAAGACATGCATTCGGTTCAAGCCTCATGGAGGAGAAAGACACTCTATTTTTATCCAAGACGGCTATGGTTGCTCTTCCGAAGTGGGTCGCCGGGAACCAATGCAGGTGAGAATTTAGAAATGATCTTTTTTTTGCAATAAAAATTTTGCAAACAAAACAAACTATTTGGGAATGAAACCTGACTCTGTAATTTTATTTACAATAATTATGTTTGTACACTCCGATAAAACAACATGAGTGATGAGTACCTAAGCGTTAGGCACATGAGTACAGTCAGTACCTGTAAACATGTTTTCGGAGGGTTGCAATAATGCTGAACAATCAATAATAAATTATTTAATTCAAATAATAATTTATACATTTGTGACTGTTTTGGCACAGGCTGTGAATTTGAGCCGAAGGAAAAAAAATATGAAAATGTTTGTCGGAGATCTTATAGTTACAGCTATCTACAATAATAATTAGTATACATGATTACCTGGACATAAGTTTTGGGAAGGCTACAATTAATTTACAATAATTCATTATCTATTATCAAATGATACTTTAATATTTCTTTTTGTTTCGGACACAGGAAGTGACTTTAAGTAGGGGCGGATGTATTACAAAAGGGACCGTAATTCATGAGCTGGTACATGCCATCGGGTTTTGGCATGAGCAGTAGTGCCCCTCATGGGTACAGGTACTACCCGGGTATTTGGGTACAGGTACAGGTAAAGGTAAATACTGGGTAATATTTTTTGTACCCAAACAGAATGGGTAAATTCTGGGTACAAGCCAATTTTACCTAAATATTGGGCACAATTACGGGTAAAGGTACAGGTACAAAGAAAACATGAAACGGTTTTTACCTGACAGGTACAGGTACAGCTCCAGAAGTACCTGTACCCGTTCAGAAAATACCTGATTCATACAAGGTACTTTTTTATTATCTGCTTGCGTCCTCTATTGCATAAAACTGAATTAAAGTGGTTCTTTCCATGACATTCACGTGACACTCCATTCAACAGTCTTCCACTGCATGCTTGTTTCTGTGTCATGAAATGAGATTCCTTATAAACGTGTTCTAGCATTCCACCGACTGACAATTCCATAGTAGATACCATTAGAAAATGCTTCTGTCTAAAAGCATGGATAAAAAGCAAAGTTGCAGAGATCAGAAGTACTAAAATGACCGCGATAGCAAGATTGATGGCTGGAAGCTCAAGTAGTTATTAATCTTAGCCGTATTAAATTTTTTGAAAAACATGGTGTAATAGATTATAGGGGAATAAAGTAGAGCACATTATTAGAATAATTTTTTTAACTGAAATCGCATCACCATAAAAAGTACCCGGGTAGGTAAAACAAAGTACCTGGGTAAAGGTAAAAATTCGGGTACTTTTTGGGTACAGGTAATTTTCAGGAACAGGTAAAAGTTAAAAAAAAAGGTTTGGGTACAGGTACCTTCATTCAAGTATTAGGTACTTCAAAGAAGGTACAGGTAAAGGTACAACATTCTGAAGTACCCATATTTGGGTACAGGTACAGGTACAGGTACCACGTTTTAGTACCCATGAGGTGCACTAATGAGCAGTCTCGAACGGATAGGGATAACTACGTCACTGTGAACCTTCGGTATGTACCACAAGGTAATCTATTAACAGTTGTAATTATTCACCAAAATCCCCTACTGTGTCTTCTCTCTATATGAGAATTTTTTTTTATAAAGACAAAATTATTATGTATGTATGGCATGGAGAATTGTACGGAGAGCTCACTCTGAGTTGTTCCTACTCGAACAGTTATTATAAGATAATATAATAATAATAATACTATAATAATAATAGCAATTCAATGGCTGAGATGCTGTAATGACGAGGGTGGATTTTAAGTGCATATTTATAGGTCAGACTGTAAAAAAATACTGTGCCTGTGGACAGTGAGGGAATACCAAATGTCTGTTGGACATGGCTATAGCAGTATTCCCTGAAGTAGAGACTAAACTAATTTTCGAAACTTATTTTTACAGAACATCACCACAATTTTATCAAACGCACAACACAGGAAGCCTATGATTTCGGAGTTCCCTATGACTACGACAGTGTGATGCATTACCAGGATACGGCTTTCGTTTCGGATGAAGGGCTTAGGAGAGGTGCCAAGTCCGTTGTGCCGAAGGTAGTCAATCTAAAGTTTTACAATAGTGCAAGCTCCCCTACAAGAAGCGCAATTTGACAGTTGTAAAGAGTCATGATCTGTCGAGAAAAATATTAATAATGTGGTAATGAATACCGATGTGTTCAAACATTTTTCCTCCCCAGAAAATTATTCTTTCACTCGCTGGAACCCGCAGACGGTCAAAAGTATGATTTGTCATAAAATACACATGCTAAAGTGTGCACTCATGGCCATTATAAGAACTCTATAGTCTATTATAAAAATAAATTCTCCATAATGATAAAAAAATTTGGAGAGATTCTCATTTGCAACAATGTTATTTTTTGAACGTTTAACGCAAAAGATGGAATTACAAGAGTTGAATTCCTTGCGTTTAGGCCTGCTCTTATAGCTTGAGCGTATGTAGGTTATTTGACTACTGTTAGTAACTTTTTGTGTTACGCAAAAATTTTACATTTAAAATATTGACAGAAACCTGGAGTTAAAATTGGCAACCGGTTGTACCTGAGCGAAATGGACGCTCTTAAAATCAATCGGATGTACGAATGCTCTGGGCAAATTCAGACCAAGACAAGGACGACGGAGTCACCAATCATGCCTGTCGGTCCAATCTCACCAATCATGCCTGTCGGTCCGATTTCACCAATCTGGCCTGTCGGTCCGATCGACCATCGTATTCGATGGCCATTCTTTTTTGGGCATAAATTCCCCTCGTTCCTTAAGTAATTAATTATTACAGTCCGTTTAAATCATCTCACATCACCTTCCAAATCTGATTTATGCAAATATCACCTCAGATTCGGATTCTTAGTCGGATTTACTAAATAATTAATAAAAATCGCTTTCATGTAATAAATCATTGTAGGGAAATTTTGGTGTATCATCTCTACAGACTAACGTTATTTGTTTACCCATCACGCGTTATATTGTAAACTCCCTTTTAATATTTCACAGTGGACTGTTTTGACACTAGCCCTGTTTTACGAACGAGAATCCGGCGTCGGACTCTCCTTTAACTTTTAAGGGCCATGACATGACATATCAGATTGAAATGACGGACTCAAATGGTACATCAGATTAGGATTCATTGTGCACTATAAATAAAAAGTTTTGAGTGATAGCTCGGACTAAAATACATGACAAAAGCTGGAAGATGAGCAAAGGGTGAGGAAAGGGAAGTGTGATTCCACACTTGGGCTCTCAGAAAGTAAACAAACGTTTGTTTTGTGACATGGGATGAGCGTCGCTCAGGAAAACATTCCTTTTTTATTGTTATCAAACGGGTGATCAAGGAGTGTAAATATATCAACTCACAATCCCTTGTATGTATTTCTCCTCATTTTTTGTCTCCTTCCTTGTCGGCTACTGTACACGTACTACTGGTTAAATTTGAGCAAAATAAATATGTACAATCACACGTTTCAAGGTGGATTTATTCACATTATGAACTCCTGTATGGAGCAATCCAACACATATGTATAGAATTTCATGTAGGGACACATAGTTTATACAACGTCCAGCTTCTTGCCGACTTCGGGATGGTTCGGGAAGTGTTGACTGAATTACACCGATTAGGACCCGGAACGCACGCCATGTCATGTCAAATGCACCTATCCACATTTAAAAATGCATTTGGCTCTTATCAGGCCCGTCGGACCTGCCCCATAGTCATCACTCCTTCCGGATTTAAATCCGAGCCATTCCCTATACTATACATATGGACCTTTGTCTCCGTTTTGTTCTCATATAGATATTTTAGCTCGGAGATGATATCATAATAAGCTCCAATGATGACTAAAGGACATGGGGACGATGGCGGGGAAGATACATAATCATGACTACTGCGGAGAGTCCCGTAAACTCTGACCATGTCCGCTTTGGATAAATAATTCCCGGACTCTCCCCTCAGCCCCTCTTATCTCCGCCGTCCATCTCCTCCCTGTACGTATATAATACACTATGGGCTCCACAAACACAAGCACCTTCCCACTCTGTTCGGCAGATCACCTTTAAAAATTCATAAATGATCATATGAAACAAGCCCTGCATTTGGGATGCTCTTTTCGAGCTTTTAAAACTCTTCCTTGTTTCCATCACAGTCCAACATTAGATTTGAGTATGTTTTCAGCATTTAATTTCGAAGTGACGTGCCTCTCTCTCAATTAAGGGCACTTCTCCAAGAATATTGTGTAAGGCTTGGACGCCACTCATTTCTTTTATCGGGATTTTCATGCTCAAGGAAACCACTGAAATAAAATAATTGTACGTGTATTCTGCAGTTAACAATAATATTTTTTACTCCTCATGCTAAAATTATAGAGGAATTATGAAAGGCATTTTTTCAACCCCGAACCTCCAAAAATTACTCATATTTAGCTCTGGCAATTTGTAGAGTGATTTAAGGCTGGGCACATGTGAAAACATTAGGAAGTTGTAACCTCAGTTGTAGTAGTAATTGCAAGTGGGAAGACAAAGGTTGGGGAGGAAAATGCAATAAATTAATAGCACAGTGGAGTGAGCAGGCACGTGATTGGGCAGCCGTCTGCTCCCTTGGAGAGCGTGTCATCAAATTTATCTTGTTTTAAATATGCACGTATACTCACAAAGCCCCGGCCCAGCCAGCAGCCTCTGATCAAGTGAATAAAAAATGAAGCACCCTGGCTTCGAATTGTGTCTATATTTATACACGAGCTTATGTATTTATATATAATTATTACATATATATGGAATCGTACAATTGCGAGTCCAGTTGGATGTAGTACGTAACATGTGAGGATATCTACATTGAAGTTACATTAGGACCTTTTCAAATGTAAATAGGAACATATGTAAGAGCCCATATTTATCTTATCCAACAGAACAACCTGCTCTCATCTCACCCGTTAGAGTAGTACTATAAAGAGAAGAGGAAAAAAGAAGAGCTTCAAATTTCACCCTTATCCATATCTTCCCCACAGAAAAACGTTTTTTTTTTCTATCAGACTCGCCCCAGTCGGAAATTTGGTGGTTGTGGAAGGAACCCTTTCTGTATATGGAAAACAACTTGAGCGGGTTTATATGCCAATGATGTTGACTCAATACAGTTTATTATATGAGGAGGATATAAAGGGAGAATAAAAACAATCTCTGAAGCGTGATTGTTGGGTGCCAGTCAGTCAGCCGGAGCTGATTTATGCTCCGCACTTCAAAAACCAGCACATCCGCTATTTTCCAAGTGGATTCTCGAAAACTGATCCATTACCCCTGGATTTTCTTTTTAAAGTTCATACAAACAATTTTTTATTTTGTAAGACTTTAACGCCACTCAAGAGTTTTTACACCTTGCAGTTCTCGTCTACAACATCTGATAGGTAGGGTAGGTTAAATAAAATGTAAAATCGTGCAATGGTCAAATTTGTAATTGTTACACCTTTGTTAATTTACAAGAAATTCCTTCCAGAAATTACGATTCTACATCACGCAATCTTTATCCGGAGTCCCTTGAGAGTATAAAAATTTGAGGTTTGCACTTAAAAGGTATTGTAAGCTGGGAATTTAAAAATGTGGGGACGAGAAAAACTCTAAAATACGAACGTTCACACTGATAATACAGAATTCTTGGAAATTGCGGGTGGAAGAAAATAATTAGAATTATCTGGTAAAATTGCCATTTAAGAAATTTCCGGGAGTTGGAAAACATTGTAATAAATCCGCAAATATTTCCCATTCAAAAATTGAGGGGGCTGCTGGTAGAAATTGTCTTGTAAATGTTTGTGCATGGGGGAAGCAATTTAAATGGATTGTTTGTGTACACTGGAGCTATGAGAGGATAGGGCTGAAGGAGCATTATATGATTAAGGGTTCGAGTGTATGGCCATTATGTGAATTTTGTGAAGGGGTGAGCCCTTATTTTTTAACTGGATTTCCCTCTCTCTCTCTCTCACTCTCTGTCTCTCTCTTTTGCTCTCGTCCCTGCGTCCGTACATCTTTTATGTTTGTATTTTGAAAAGTGTTTGCTGAAGAGAGAGAAATAGGGAGCGGGTTCTTTATGGATATTATTAATGGGATATTTTTGGGAGAGTCTTTGGCTCGTGGAGTGTGTCAGTGGTGCATGTGTTGCCTAATTAGATCGCGTGAAGCTTAGCATGAAGGGAATGTTGTGGCACGCGCCTTGGTTTACCCTCATCCTTCCGCCTTTCTACAGGTCCAATCTCTCGTAAACATTATTTGTTATTTATCTATTTTTAAATGCCCCTGCCCAGTCAGTCAGTCAGTCATGAAATCGCTCTTGTTCCCAGCGTTTCAAATCTTCCCACAATTTTCTCGCGCTGTAGCTCTCAAAATGTTACACACTGCACTGGTACACTTCAAATTCAGCTTATCTTTATCCCAAGCAACTACACATCTCTATTACCGGGAAATACAAGGAAATAATTTTTAAGTGGCGTCCAACTTATTCAAAATCTCACATGTTACATTTTGGTATGTGTAGGAGTTAATGATTATTATTAATTACTACTACTTTTGTTAGCATCGTAGGGAAGGAATACAGTAAAGATTCTTTACAAGATAAAGTCTAATCTTTTAAAATCAATTCCTCATTAGGTTCTAAATATATTTAGACACAGTCTCATATTTACCAGAGATTTTGTTCCTTAGAATTACGTATGTGATTGTATAGGAAAAAGTGTTCTTTTAAGGATTGCTCTCATAGGGGCAGAACACTGTAAGGGCAAGTGTTTGGAGTGAGAGAGAGAGAAAGGAAATGATGGAATATGCGTCAGAGAAATGGATTTGGATGGAAGGAGGAAGACAAGAGAGAAAAATGGGAAATAAGGGAGCAAGGTTGATAATTTCAGGGAAGAGAAACATTGTATTATTCTATTATGGACGTTCTACGGAGGAGAGTGCATAATCCAGGATATTATGTAATCTGAACAAATGGTCACATTCAGGGCATGAATAGGAACACTAGGAAAAGAGAGAATTGGAGAGAGAGAGAGAGAGAGAGAGAGAGAGAGAGAAAGAGAGGGCTTGCACAAAAGAATAACAACTTGTAAATTATTAATTTCCACAGCATACGGCTCACGTATTATATTCCAATGGCTTTTATCATTCCACACAAACGAACAGTCCGCCATCATCAAAGCAACAGCATCACAACCAACCAGTCAACCCTCCCAGTATCCTCAAATTCCAAATGTACAAAACCTGGATTTGTCTTCAGTTGCTCTACAATCTACGCCTTACTTTTTGCAGCCTTATTCTCCTTTCCTATATCAATACATGCATAATTACATATAATTATCCATACTTTGACTAACAGCAAACAAAACATTCCTGAATGTTACTCCTTTATATACAAACTGTTTCAATCTCCAATAATTATTTCTCAACACATTCCAACATACAGTATGAAAACAGTTGAAGGCACGACTGATATAGACTTTCATTAAAATTTCCCAGAATCTACTCTCTTTATACAAGAGCACCTCAAAATTTGACTTTTAAATAAATGACGTGCGTAAAATTAAGGAGAAAAATTAGCATTGTTTTAAATGGGAATGTCCCGATATTTTGGGTCCTATGGGAAAGGTACCTTTCCAAGGTGATCTCTTACAGGGAGAGTGCACTCTGCATGGGGTTAGTTCGTAAAGGATTTAGGGCCATATAAGTGATCCGTTTTTGAAGGGATTTCTTGTTATAAGAAATTTTAAATCACCAGCTCCTGCATGCCTTCTACGCTTACACAATGCTTAGGAAATAGCGTATCATATGGGAAGATTTCTGTGAGGGACAAAACCACTTTAGGAAAATTATCATTTGGAGATTTAAATCCCTGGTTGACAAGCATCCACCCTAACCTTGACTCAGAGCTAAATTTGAAGATTGCAATTTAAAAGGGAATACATAGGTAAATTGTTTAAATTTTGCAAGCCTTTAATTGTATGCCCATGGTTATCTGCGAGCGTCAAAAATGAATTCTGACGTTCAGTTGTAATTTTAAAAGTAAAATTTTAAGCTTTACTCGATGACGAGCCCGAACATTCCGCAATATGCTACCTGTGACCTAAACGAAAGTTGATATTACCACGGGAATTTAGGAATGACGGGAAGGTTCCTCAAAAATAAAAGATCTCTAGTAAAATGTAGATGAAAGTAAAAAAAAAAAAAAAGCTGGGGTTTCAGGAGAAAAAAGAACCAGCCTGCTTGAACCCTGGAAAAAAAGGCTAGAGAGAAGCATGATAGGTTCCTAGAGACGTGCGGGAGACAGTAGCCCATTAGTAGTCGTCTATTGCGTCTAGAAATTCCCTAGAAGCCCCGACTCTGCCTGGGAACGGGATCTTCCCACGTGGTTGTAAAAACTAGACGAGACCGAGAATCTGCGCAACGCTACTTCACTTCCAAGTGAGACTCTGCAAAATTTTAGTCTTTTTAGCTCACACAGCGAATCAAATGTTCCCTCAGCACTTACACGCCTGGCTCTAATGTAACAACAGGGAGTGTACATACTTTCAAAGCACTACTAAGGATACAAGGACTAAAATACAGTCCACTCTCTCCATCCCAGCCCCCCTCCCTTTCTCCCAAACCCTTCCATTTTAACGGATTCTCAGAGGAACAAAAATTAAAATATTTAATATCCTCCTAATTATCCCCCGAATTTCAACCCCTACCGAAAATACCGCTGCTCTGGTAAAGTCCGCTGGATCCAGAATGCATTGTAAGTACCCCACCTCCAGAGAGATAACTTAATAACAGTCCACATGGCTATGAGAAACGATCCTGTGCATTTGAGGGTGTCGTCTATAAATTCCTATTTCAGAGTATCTGTAACGTTCCAGTGGAACCTCTGTATGAGGGACGAGGCTTGGAAGGGAGTCTCGTTCTAAGGAGCGGGTTATTTTGACAATTTTGACAATCCCTATAAAATCCCTTGCAAAAGGCTGGGGTTTGGCAAGGACCTCAAATGTGTATTATAGATTTATTCCTGAGGCTCTCATAGCAAGACTTGACTGTGTAAGTGTCTGTTTCTCTCCCTGGGAAATAATAGGTCTATGAGTAAAAGGGTAGGAAATAGGGTTGAAAAATGATAGAGTCACTTGCGTATACAGGAACTAACTATTGAGAGTGAGAGAGAGTGAGAGAGAGAGAGAGAGAGAGAAAAAAAAAAAGTGTGAGGGCCAGAGCAGGAGGAAAATACATTGAGAGGAAGCGTCGGACGTGACTATAAATAAAATTGGGAAAATTCGCAATATCTTTTTGATTCTCGGGAGATTTTCACTCCATTCTGCCTCTGTGACACTGACAATAATTTTAACTTCGGAGCTCCGAACTCACTCACTGAGTCAAATATAGATACACACACACATATACATACATAATTATATATGTACATACATACCCTCCCAATTCTCTCCATTCTTCCCTATTCTCACTTTCCCTTCTCATTTCCTACGTACAGTACACTCTCCATGGAGCAGGGCCCCTGGAACAGACAAAATACTACGCTTTCACTATGTACTTTCTATCCCTGATATGCTGCCAAATACAAAAATAAGCATTGGGTGTAATGGGACAGTTTGTCAATATTTTGGGGACAGGAGATAAAATCATTAGCTGCACAAGGGGATTCGTTATATAGTGAGAGTCCACTGTGTGTCCATGAGGAGCTCCCTAGCTTCCCTTCCATTTGTGTTAGAATTCTAGGAGAATACAAGAGTCTATTAATTTCCTAAATTAAATTCTGGAAATTAAAGCTGCCCTTCCCCAATCAAACTACCGTTCATTCTAATGCTGTAGATACATATGTATGCCTGTGTACAATCATAGGGACAAATTGCGAAGGATGCTTTTTTAGTTTACAAATTGCTTTATTGTAAGACTTCGACGCCATGCATTCTTAACTTCACTGTTGACGAAGTACCTACTAAAAGATACATATGGTAAGGTTTTTTGGTCTGTGTCTGTACTGAAAAATAATAGTTTTAAGGTCTAGTTTTTATAATTGCCTAAATTATTACTAGGAATTGAATCTTGAGATAAGAGAGGATTTCTGTAGTTCTTGTTATGAAGGGCAGAATTTCCTTATATTAGAACATTTATTTTACTCCTTTTTAAATTCCTTTGAGGAATAGCGTTTAATAAGGGAGAAAGTCCAGAGTCCTTGAGAAACCGGATTTTTGCTGTACTCAGAGTTTTTATTTTGAAGAATTACCTGTACAGTGGGAATGATGGAGACGGGAAAGGAGAGGTTGTGAAGCGGAGGGAAATTAATTCAAGAGGGTGAGAATATTTTTCGTAATGTGGAGTATAGATACACAGACTGAGGGAGGTGAGGGTTTTGAGCAGGGAGCTTTTATACATAGCTTTTGCTGGAGGGATATTATGAAGGAGAAGAAGATGAAGTTGGGAGGAAAAGGAGAGCAATATGAGATGGAGAGAAGGAGCCGAGTAATTTTTGCAGGTTTGACACAAGCCATTATTCTTGGTGGGAAGGTCGGGGAGATTTATTGTGAGCTGGTTTGTTCACCCATCATTCGCACAACAGCCCATCCATTATTTTTCCTCCAAATTAAAATTAACCCAAGGAACACATCCCTCATCCACTGCCCTCTGTCTCCCACTCTACAGAGATCTCAGACATCAAATTCCCTCCTTCTCTTTAACACTTTGATTTCTTAAATACAGTCCAGTCCCCAGGCTGGGAGTAATTACTCTCCCCAAAAACCCTCTGTTCCAGTTTTGATATCCTGTTCTTATAAGAGCAAAAATATTCAAATTATGGTAAGATTTGAAATCCCTTCATCCAAATATATTTTGTCCCATGAAAGAAAAACAGTCTCTCCACATGGGTTAAAACATTTTAGCACTGTCCTATTTAATTACCCCGATCCTAATTTTTCCTCTCGCTTGTGTTTATTGTCATTAATTCCAAATTTTTCTGGATTTTGGGATATTGTGAGAGATAAAGGTCCTGTCCTTGTACGGAACCTCCAATTATAACTGATCTTCTGTGAGTAGGGTTCGATACAAGAGTATGATTTACCAATGGAATTTAAGCTTGACATTTGTCGTAAACAATTTAAATGCTACAGTAATTTTAATGTCTGAGCTGTTTACGCATAAATGTTCAAATAATTACTGTACACTTCAAATACAGGAAGACAATGTGGGATTAAAAATTAATATTCTAGTATTAAAATGGATGGCAGAAGGGAAAACTGTGAGCTTGACGAAGAGGTCAGTGGATAATTAGAGAGGGGAAGTGTCCGTGTTGGCTGGGATGAGGACAGAATTGTTATTATTTGTGAGGACGTTGTAGAGCAGGAAGTGAGTGGGAATGGATGGAGGTAATAATTTTCGTCACGTAATAGTCGGAGCCTATTCCCAAGCCATGACTAGCAAATTCCATATTTTTCATGGCAATAAATCAGTGAGGGAAAAGAGAGAGAGAGAGAGAGAGAGAGAGAAAGGAAAGACAAAAATTTATTCGCCACGCTTCATTTCCCTTCATTTTTCATTCTATAGTCTTTTCTCCACATTCTCTTCCACCTTTTTCCCTTCCATCCTCTAAGAGTCGATAGCTCCCGGAGGATCCACTCCGAATAACGAATAACTACATGGTTGCATACGAGTCTGAGTGTCAATTCTCCTATTTTTTCATTACAGGAAATAACACGAAAAATTTTCATTAGGGGGAAGAGCCCAAGAGAAAATTCACTTTCTCTGGATGTAAAATAAATTATTGTTGTTAGAGTTTAACGCCGTTTGAAATAAATTCCCGGGTTTTACAAGTGAATTACCTTAGATAAGTCGGACAGGGGGTTGTATATGTAGGCAGAGTTTATTTTTACAAAATTCCCCTTTACAGCAATGTAAATTGGAAGCACATCCTGGTGATGCAACTGCCAGAGTCACATTCTGGTGCATTTAGGAACGTTTTTGTAGCAGGGTTCACTTTATTAATAATAATAGTTTTTGAAAAACAAAAACAAAACTGAATATTCTGAGCGAAGGGAATGCTCAATATGTTGTAAATATATTTTCCCAGTAATGTATAATGTGATATGTGAATTTGCGATATAATGGGATGCTCAAGTTTTGGGTGAGTTTGGGGAAAGTGGGAATTCATGAGGGATTTGAGTTGGATCAGGGATTTTCAATTTGTCTTCCTTTGATAGATTTCCCTTGTTTGTTTCTTCAAGAGTATTTTTTTTCCTCGGACTCGTTTAGTATGGATGACTATGCGGACGAGTACTTTGTTGTTGGGTCAGTGAGGAAACAAATGGGGAAAAGTTCCCTGGCTCAGGATGGTGTCGGACATGAGGAATGTTTTCCCTCTCCTTTTCTCTCGACCTTCATTTTAGGCAGGCGGGGTCAGTTTCCCCCAGAGATGGGAAATACTTTAACCCTCAGCCATGCCCGATGATTTTTTGATGTCCATCCTCAATTGCTTCTCCCTACAAAAAAGAAAATATAGAAACATTTTACTACCACCCAGAGTTCTTGGATTGTTTACGTATAGAACCCCAACTCCAAGAAAACTACTTTTCCTTCAATTTCCCTCGATTTTCTCCAAATAACTTATTTTCTTTCACATTCATTTCTAATGGATTTCAAATTCCCCCGCCAATTCCGACTCCTCCAATCAGATCCCTGAAATTTAATTGGCAAAGTACGTGTTGGGCTGAGAACATCCCCTGTCCACAATAGGGGCTTTCATTGCTTCACCCCCAATAAAATTTAATTAAAATAAGAAATCTTCCCATACAATTAATTATTACATATTTCTCATCTAATTTTTATTTTTACTTCAATTTTTTCCCCTGTTTCCAATCCCGTAATTTCCCACTTTGTTTTCACGAATTTTGCAAATCTTTTGTCGTAGTTTTTTTTAATTAAATATTTTGGCGTCTAGATTGAAAATTTGCACGGATCCTTAAAAACCAACTGTGTCGGCATCGTTTAGTAAGTAAAGTTAAACGGCGTCAAAGTTTAGCAAAAATAGAAATCGAAAATCTTCTCAAAAATTCCTGAAAGTACTGGAACAAAAGACATTTTTTTTTAAATTAAGGGGAGTTTTTCGGATAACGGAAAAGAAGTTGTAGTTGAGGAATGAGCAAGTGGGTCTTTATGTACTGTAGCTTTTATGCTGACTTTCATGAAAAATTAAATGAGCTATACGAGAGGAGGAAAGTTTATTGTTTTCTTGGTTTTTTTTCTCTCTCTCCCTTTCTCTTTCTCTCTCGTCCCTTTTTCTTGTGTACACTTTTCCATTGGATCCTGTAACTACAATGTGTTATGTGTTACTTGAAAGGATTGCTCATTCCAAGGCTCTTTCGAATATAGACGAAAGAATGAGTAGTCGCAAGTTTTTTTTTCTCTCTCGTTGAAAAATCCATTGACCCTTTCTTCTTCCATGGAGAAAGTTAAAGAGAGAGAGAGAAAAAAAGGAGAGAGGTTGTTAATGTAATTTCCGTATGGAAGAAAAAATGCAAAGAGAGAGAGAGAGAGTCTAGGGTTTTTATGACTCCGTGACTTGGGCTAGAGAGAGTGGGAGAGGAGGAGAGGGAGCGTAACCCACATCAATAATTAAAGACAATACAGGTTTTAAAAAAAGGGAATCCAGGGGCGATGCAACAACGATGCGAGTGAGTCTCCTCTGTGAGAGAATAAAAGTGAAAAGCTAAACTTTTCATGAACTCTTTCAAGATTACAATTTCATTTTTATGACCTTTAATTAATTTCTCTTTTTATGCCCTCCAGCCCCTTATTCCACCTGATATCACTTCATATATGTATAGTTCCATGGGTATTTAGCCTATCTTATGTAATTCTGTTGGATTTTGTTCCAGGGAAAAATTTCCCCTGATTTTAACGCTTCCATTGATCCTGTATGAATATTTATTTGGAAGAAAGAGTTTACATTTTCCTGGCGGTTTAATTTGAATTTTCTTAAAATTTTTGAATAATTTTGTTGGAAGCAATTTTCAAAAGGATCCTTGAAAATTATTGATTTTAAGTATTCCTACGGAATGACGTGCTATATTTTTAGAGCTTGACTTTTTTTTATCAGGAACTTATTATTTGAGAAAATGTTGGTGAAATTTTGAAAATAAGAATTATTTGAAGGCTGACAGTTTTTTCGGGCTTGTCGGAATTATTGGGAGAAACGGAGTTTGGTGAGAGTAAATAGTAGAAGCGTTGGAGTGGTTGGATGTGACCCGAGTTAGTTTTCATCATTTTTGCTTGGAAGTCACTTGGGAGATTAGGGGGTCGCGTAAAGTGTCAAATTACGTCTAAAAAATGTCTTGCATTTTTTGACACACTCCTTTTCCCTCGCCTTACCCTCATTTCCTGTCTCTTCCCAACACCTATAACTTGATTTCCTCCATGCCTCCACTTCCCTGCCTTCATTTTTCTCTCTCACAATAATCATATACAAAGATCCCATAATTTCTCCAGACCTTGTCAATGTCAATTTCTCTCCCGGAATTATTACAGTCATTTTCCCGCTCTTCTCTTCCAATTTCTCCGTCGATATCCATCCTCCTCAAAGACTCCAGACTCTAAAGCCTCACCGTCGCCCTGAACTCATGGCAGGGGAAATTTAGCACAATTTGTAGAACAAGCCCAAGAAGATCATACTTTCTCCCCTATCTGTAAAATGTAAATCCCTTTGAATTATCTATCCCTTTTCCAAAAAGGGAATATTTTTTAAGAATTTCTCTTTGAGCTCAAAATATCAGATTTATAATTCCCATGCAGATTGTTTGAAAAATTCTCTGAGACATGGTGCTTGGGGGAAGTGTCGTAGGGTTTAGGATTTAGTATGTAAATATAATGTATTTCATATTCTCAGGAGGACCTGATTGTCAGCGTGTCTGGGAAGATAACTCCAGGGGAGGGTCGTTATAGTCACATCCGACTGTTTGTTCCACTCCAATTTTTATTCATCCCTTCCTCCAAAAGATATAAGTGTAATCGTTTAAGAGCCAGCGTGCATCCCCTTTTAAAATATTATTTATCAGATACTGCTACACGTATAAGTTGCACAGTGCCCCCAGCGAAGATGTAAACGTGGAAATCCTTGGCTTCTCTGTAGATACTTAAGAATGCGGAAGAAAAAGAGTAGAACCAGAAAGAGAGAGAGAGAGAGAGAGAGAAAATTCTGGAGAAAATTCAAGCCCCGAGTTCTTAAAGGCTTATCCCGGAAATGATACTTGAGTGGAACAAATGCTAGGAAAACAATGTGCGGATGCTCATGAAAAATTCAACCCCTCCATTGTACATACATTCATACGACCTATTTAAAAATATCCCAAAGTCGCATATCGTATTTCAATTGCAAGAGCCACGACAAGAGCTAAGCTTTCTAAACTTCCCCTGTACAGGCCACCCTCCTTGTAAGAGCCTCCCTTTAATAACAAATCTTATTAGGAGGGAACCCTTAAGGAGATGCAGCATTTACAAAGGGGTTAGTTATAAACAGAGTTTGGCTTCGTTATGAAGGGAATGCGGAAAGACAGAGGTCCTTAGTAAAAAGAGTCTACTGTGCTGGGAGTAAAAGCAAAAGAAAGGGAGAGAGATGGAATGAGAGAGAAAAAGGGAAATTGCATCAAGTCTAATGCTCAGAAAGTGAATACAATGCTTTAGTATCCTATGTTTGTGTGTGTGTGTGTGTGTGAGTGTGTGTGTGTGTGTGTGTATCTAACTACATGCACATAATGTACAGACGGACGAAAGAATAAAAGGAAGAGGTTTATGGAGAAATGCGTATCTTTTCCCATGGAAATGTCACCCTTTTAATTTTTAATGCACTTTCCATACATTACTCGGGGCCTTTAACTCTCTCTATTTTCCCTGCCTCCGTGGAAGAGAGCAGGGACATTTTCCGGATTTTTTTTCCTCCCAAATTTATTTTTCTTTTGGCGGGAAATTTAATTTGATGAAATTGTAATGGGAATGTAGAGAGAGAGAGAGAGAGTCGAGTTGTTTGGGAAAAGCACATACAGTATATTAGGATGACACCCCTGAGACTCCCAAATACACACACAGAATGAGTCTTTCTCTATCCTTTCAACCACCCTTGACTCACTCAGGTCCATTGTGAAATCCTCTGCTCAAATGGCAATTGTCCCTTCTCATACCATGTCATATTGGACCATTTCCACATACCCAAATTAACCATTGCTCAGAGAATTTTTACTGGGAAAAATGACTTTCTACAGGAGCTCATACATGCATACATATCTCCGTAAAATAATTCCTCAAAATTCTCACCCATATCCATATATAATATAATTATACATAATTATACATACATACAAGCTATTAAAAAAAGGGATGCTTTTAACACACACACAGTCAGTATTCGCACCTTGGCTCTTGTTTTCAAAGGCACTTTCACACACTCCTCCTCAAATGACCATAAGTGTAATGAATTAGACACACGTGGAAGTGAGCCTTTGCAATTAATTTAATGGCGTTTCTCTGAGGTAATATCCAACGCCGACCCTTCCACACTTGGAAATGCATATACATAACATTCGAAATTGAAACAGTGTTTCGTGCTTTCCTTCCCTTTCCTCCTACGATTTCAATACTCGTCCAAATACTGCCCCCTTTCTCCTTAATTAAAATTGCACTGTACAGCCTGGCCGTTTCCTATTGCAGAATCTATTTCCTGTCAAATCCGCTTCTTTCCCACAGCTTACAGTATTCACTCCATTAATATTGCAAAAACATTTGTTATTTTTTTGTAACATTGGGTGAGATGATTGGAAATAAATAAAATGCTAGGGAATCAATTGTTTATCCCGAAAGAAAGCAGAAAGCTTGAAGGCTCATAGCTAATGGTGAGAGACTGTGCCTTTGAATACATTGCTATAATAATTTTTCTGGCTTAAATAAATAGGATTTAGAAAAGGGAAGTTTTGGTAATTATACATTTTTTTAGGACGGTTGTAATAGAGAGAGTGTACTGTGTTTGATAATCTCACCAGGGAGAGAGTTTAGTTGGCAGGAGCTGAGAGTAAGGAAGTTAGTGAAGAAATAGATAGAGTAAAAATTAAAAACTAATCATGACTTCATTAATTACATTTTGGTTCTCGGAAACTGGAAAAGGAAAAGATACTTTGGATTTATCTGTTTGTAGTGGAGAAATAGACTGGGAGGGAAAGAGAGAGAGAGAGAGAGAGTGAGAGAGAGAGAAAAGAGAAGGCAATATTTCATAGGAGAGAATCGGAGCTTGTAATGAAGTAAAGTTAGTTGATGTCTGGATGGTTGTGTCCAGTGGGAATGGAGCGAGTTTACTTGTTCACTCCGTGGAGTTACTTCATCTCCGTATCGAGTCCTATCTTCCCCAAACCAACACCAACACAATCATCACGGCACTTCCAACAACCTCTCCATTAAATGAGTAGCTATCTCTCTCTCTCTCTCTCTCCCACAAATGCCCACACACCCATTACTCCATATAACACCAGGGAGCCAGTGCTAGTACATACAGAGACAGTCCTCTGTAGTATTTGTATTTACTTCACACTAGAATGTGAGTCTATATGAGCCGAGGAGACTTTTAGGACACAATACAAATCTCACTCACTTCCACGGCAAGATTAACGGATAAGGTAGAGACTATCACCTCCGGAGGGAATAATCACTTCACAATTGTCACTCCCTCCTCATTCACACATTCACTAATTTTTACAACACACCCCAAAATCCCTCTCAGACTTCTCTCTCACACCACCAAAATTACTGGGAAATTATATGAAATTACAAGTCCCGCCACGTTTCCCTACATTTTAATTTTTGCACTTTGAATTCGTCAGAGAAAGCAGTAAATCATTTTTTCCATTTTTCAGGTTCTGTTTTTTCCCTGAAACATTTTGACACTCAATGCTTTATCTACAACTTTTTTACAAATAATTTTGAAATTTAAAGTTATTCTTGATATTCACGATTTGAAATATTCTGTATAGATATTTAAGAGACCTCCTTATAAAATGTAGGTAATTATGTATCTATGAAAGCACAGAGATTCATAGATTCTCCCTTAACCCCAATGTTAATTTTTGTGCTTGCAAGAGTGTGGAGCTGGAGGAGTGCAGTAGTTTTGGGAAATTTTAGGGCTCTATTATAGAAGCCCACTGTGTACTTATAGATATGGAGGTGCTGTTAATGGGAGGTGATTGGGGAAGCGTCTCTTTCGTTCTCTGTTTCCTCCCGAGCGATAAGCCTTTTACGAATTTATTTAGAATGTGAAAGGAGGACGAGAGGAGAGAGAGAGAGGATGAGAGCATTATTTGAGGTACACAAATACCTATACCTATATATGTATGTACATATGTAGGTCTTCCTGCATGTGAATATATTGCATTTTTCCTCGCCCCCAGATATTGTGGCTAAATGTATATGTACAGACTGGTATCTATCTAACTGAACGCATATATTAAGTGCTGGAGTATTTTTCAGGGTCGGAGGAAAGTGTACAATATGATTTTGAAGCCCGGGATAAGGAACGTAACGAAGAGAGGCAGGTTTGGAGAAGGAGTCTCATTTCCATTGCAAATCCAGCATTCCTACGTGAATTACAATGATTCAACGTCCCTCTGTACTTTCCCTATTAATCCTTCCACGACCAAGATTTTCTCAGAGAAACCGCAACAACTTCCCCTCAAGGAGACCACAATCAGCTCTCCAGTCTCTCTGTACATTTTAAAGCAGGGGAGAGAGAGAGAGAAAACCCCTTGAACACACATAACCTTACGGGGGAATATGTAGATATAAAAGGACTGTATGTACAGTAAAAGAAGAGAGACTGTAAGAGAAAGTAGGGCTGTAAGAGCGAAACTATATAGAGGCCGAAAAAGAACCCTAAGAAAAAAAAGAGGCTAGAAGTAAAAAGACAAGTTCTAGGAATCAAAGTTTAAAAGATGAAGAAAGTACGGGATGCTGAATTTTGAGGAAGGGAGAAAAATAGTTTGAAAAAAGAAAAGGAGTGGACCAAAGGTAAAGAGAAAGGGTTTTCAATATTTAATTTTAAGTTGAAAGCTTTCCTAAAATTTTTTGTCTTTTTTTCTGTGTGTGTGTGTGTGTGTGTGTGTGTCCTTTGGCCCTATGGCTCTTTGGCAGTTGTTGTGACTCTTGCTGTTGTTGTTTTGGGATGGAGGAGGCGGAAAGGGCAGTGGAGGGAAAGCATATGAATAAATTGAGAGTCAGGAAGATTCATCAGATGCTCTGTCTCCATTCTTCCCATTCATTGCATCTGTTTCAACGGATGGATAGATTATGTAACGTTCCCTACATTTATCATCCGTCCCTGAGGATCTTCCCCGTCCTCTTGTCTCTTCTTCCTCTCTCTCTCTCTCTCTCTCTCTCCGTCTCTCTCCATGTTATTTACTCTTTCACTCCCAGCATTGTTCCTTACATGTCCCCATTTTTTATTCAGAGCCACACTTCCACAAATATACGTCGAAAATCAAACTATCTCCGTACAATTCACATGTTAAAAGCTCCAGCTCAAAGCGTCCTATTCTCAGTCTATAGTACACTCCAAGTGCCCTTTAGTATACAGTCGAGTCTCTCTCCTGGAGCATCTCCGAAAGTAACACTCATCATGGAACAGATACTCTTAAAAACAGGACAATTAACATTGGGCTAAATAATAGGGACGGGTCCGAATGTTTTTGTCCCCCAAATTCTCTAGAATAACAAATTTAATTACTGGCTCATAGACATCCTTGAACTTAAAGCACGTGATTTAAAATCCTGAATTGTAGAGATCCTTGAATTGACTTTTTAAAGATGGATTAAGCTTGTAATTATAAGGCCACACATATGATATTTTCGAGAATTACTTACACAGTGATTAATTTTAAATAAAATAATCCAAAATTACTGTAAATGCTGTATGTAATTTATTTTAAATCCTGTATAATTGTCTTGTAGGTCGAATTGCTTGATTGGATAAGAGAAACTATGTAACGGACTTTGACGCCGCTGTTATTTTTCTCAAAGGTGGAAGGGCCTAATGCGAGAAGATAAACTATTGTAACATATAAAATTGTAGATGTAAGAGGCTAACGAATAGGGTCAGGGAATGTTGAGACAACGTCGAGACTGTAGTTTTGGGGTAAAATGTAAATTTCACAAGCTCCACTGTATTTATAGAGAGTGGATATTTTAAAGAGAAGATTGGTTAGGAATTTGTTGGGAGAGAGAAAGTACCATGAAAAGGTTGTTACGGGTGAATAAGCCATTAAATGTAGCATCTAATATAATTGAGACCTACCACATCCGCATATCTACTGCAAACACGTATGCACCCTCATGCATCTCAAATGGAAGGGTATTTAGCTATAAGGAGCCTAGAAGGGAACGTACATATATGTATCTCCATCTCCAAAAAGTCTCTTCCCTGCCTTTACTGCAGAGCTACATATGGGCTTGTATTTCAGTTAGATACATGTCCAATTTTGAGCCCTGTGCGTACAACTCCTTATAGTAGACTTTTATGGATGTTAAGCACACATTTTTTCCACAATCTTTACCCAACTTTGGATTTTTTCTATGAGATTATATACATAAAGGAAATTATAAGACTTTTTGCCGCAGTGCACTCGTTTTTTTTCTCTCTCTCTCTCTCAAGCTCTCTTTCTCTCATGTTATTCCAAGCAGAATTTCCTGGGTTGTGTGTGTGTGTGTGTGTGCCTGTGTGCCTGTGCCTGTGTCTGTGGAAGGAAAGTGGAAGTAGAAGGAAGAAAGAAGCTGAAAATTTCCCCGGATAAATCCATCCCCGGGGATGATGCCCGGGATTCTCGTTAGACACGAATATCCAATGAGTGAGTGTGACTTGAAACAAAAAACCGGGCCATGCTCTTCCAAAAACCTCCAGTTTGTTCCTCGTGCCAAAGTGCACGTCTTAACGATCTCGACAATATTCCTCTCCTTACTTTTTTTCCCCATGTATAATGTTCAGTGAGTCCTTGTACATATAATGGCCTTTACAAGTATCTAATGCTCACATGATAGCAAAATTACTTCAGACCACGTTTACAGAGGGGGGGTGGAGGTTCGAGTCCTTTCTTCATTTTTCATTTGTGAGGGGCTCGAAACCGCTCAACATATTGATACCTTTAAACTTCATTATGAACCCCAACAGTGTGTAACAACTGTACGTTCTCCCCGTAAGTGCATTTAATGTATCAAAACTTTTAGCCATGATAAATTAAACCCAAACGCTTCAGACAATTTTCATCCCCGAAAACACTGACATCAATATAATTCTGGAGATTCAAAAATGGATTAAAGTGTAATTCATTCATTGTTAGTTGAGAATCCAGAACCGGAGCTTGGCGCCAATTTTCAAGTACAAGTACAGATTTTAAACAGATTTATTCTCAGTAAATCACCAGGTCATCAATGTCCAGTAAACATGTCAAGTTTTTGAGTAAAATCATCTCATTTGGCCCCAATTCAATTTTTAAAATAGCCATGTGAAGCCAAACCCTTTACCTGAAGTAGATTCGGAACTATAACATGGGAAATCCTATGGGGGAAGTAATTAAGGATAATTATTTACCAAGGGCCCTAACAGGGGCAAAGTGGGACGTACTTTTGTTAGCGCGGGGTAAATGTTAATAATATGACGAGGAATTGAACCCTCGACTTGAGCTGTACTTCAATAATTATTTTAGAGCTTAATAATTATTATTACAAACAGTCCTCTTCATAAGCTTCATAAATATATAATCGTAAAAAACATGCATTTTTATATCAATGGTAATTGCATAAATTGTGTCAATAAAATTATGGGAATTTTAAAATTCTGTACTTAATTAAAGCACATACATATTTGCGTGAGCTATATTTAAGTAGAGATTTGAATTTGACAAGTAATTATTTTTCAAAGTTTTTCATGCCAGAGGAAATTACGATTCGTGCGATTTATCATCCCCTAATACGATATAGGTGTAATACAAGTATATAAGTTTTTAACACACTCCAATCTCATTAATGCTGTAAACAGAGGTGGATGTTGTGAATTTTGTCCGGAAAGTCTACAGTTAAATATTCCACTGTGTGGATCCTCCAAGGGGGGTAAAATTCAAGAAAAATGAGTGCAGTGTCCTTACATAAAAAATAACACGAAAAACTTGTATAAAGATGACTAGAAAATTATAGAGCTAATAAAAATGTGTCGGATGCTAATGATGTGTATGTTTTGAGAGGATGGATGGAGGAAGGGACTGGAAGGAATTAAGTTAATTTGTCGAATAATTCTTCCTCTCCTTTTCCGAACCTCTCCCGAACAAGTCTTTTTCCCTTCCTTCGGTCCCACCAGAAAAGTAGGGTCTTAATGGAGGAGACTCCAAATTTTAAATCCATATCAAGAGTCAAAAAAAGAGGATTCATTTCCAGACGGAACATCTCTCTACACAATAAATCTTTTTTCTCCGCCTGGCCCATATATCTACGTGCCTAATTATGTACATACATGTAATGTGATTACTATAAACATATGTAGATCCAGCCTCGCCCTTTTAATTATCCTCCTTCCGCCAGCTTACACATCCGCTCCCTGATCCAGTTTTTCAATTATTAGAGGATTGGAAATGATTATATTTTGGAAAGGAAAAAATTATTTGGGATGAGGCTCGTGTTGGGCTAATTTTTACTAGGAGATTTTTTCTGTGTGTCTGTACAGAGATGCAAATTGAGATGAGTCCTGGAGAATAAAGTTTGTGGCCTTGGAATGAGTTGGGAAATGAGGAGGAAGAAAGGACTCGGAGTCATTTGGATTTCCCCCGAGGATTTTAATCAAGTGTCGTCTTTTCTTCCTCCCTCCTCTCGTCCTTCTCTTTAAGCTCTCTTTTCTTTCTCTCTCCTAAACACATTCTTAATTTCAAATCCCATTCCTCATCCATTTATTCATGGCTGGCTGTAAATTAGTCCGCTTGCTGACATGGAACGACTTGATGGACAGTCTGAGAACCTTTATTTACTCATTTTTCCAACTCTTTCCTCAGCATAGTGTCTCCTTCAATCAACTTTTTCTCAAATTTACTTTATTTAATTAGTACTGTTCCAGGCTGTAGTCAACTTATCATGGATCCAAGAAATTAGGTAATATTTATTCCGTGCATTAAAATTCACTGGAAATTATAAACTAACAATAAGTATATAAGTAATAGAAATAAGAGCAAAATTTTTATGCCTCTGAAGATTTTTATTTTTCTGTCTGTAATAAATCCCATTATGAGCGAGCGAATTTTTTTTCTTTGAAAGGGATACAAATCTTAGAAGACATTCCAAGCCAATCCATGGTGACTACGTATATCTAATTATCTACATTTACTCACCCCGAACTTTCCCGTAGACGACACGTTGAATAATATTATCAGGCAAGAATTTCTCTGAAATGTTTTTATCGGCGTGGAAGCTTTGAAAAATAAAATAAAATTCTTCAAATGACAATGTGTTCAAGAACAATACTTTGGTAATAATAATAATATCCCTGGAAGAATAATAATACAAAAGTACTAGGTATTTAGCACGGCCTGGGAATGAGGAGCGAGAGAAGAAGGGAAAGGGAGCGGATTGTGTGGAGTGAAAGTGAGTAAGATAATCTGAGGATAAAAGGGTGTAGAAACTTGAGACTGTGGAGAGGTCTTGAGGGTCTCCTCCTATTACATTTCATCCTATTTATTAGCCACATGACAAAAATCCACCAAGTCTTCCTCCTCCAACCGCCATAATCATATTCCACTCAATACAACCATATCTCCTATCTCCTCTCATCTCGAACATACTCATAACCATTACGCCACAAAAGGAGCCGGGATGAGAGTCAAGGAGGGTGCGAAAAACCAACTGGAACATTACTAACTCAATACAGACTCCTGGCTTCTCCTCTTCCACTTCCCAACCCTCCTCCCCATATCTTCCTCCTCAAAATCTCCTCTCTCCACAAAGGTCACTTCAGGTATCAATTTAAAAATATCCTTCAAACCCCCACAATACTCTACATTTACATAAGACAATTATCCAAGTGTTAAGAACTCCAGGGGTTTTAGTACTACAGGCTTGACAGGATTTTGGGGCACTGTGAGAATCGTCCTTTATATAGTTTCGTTAGTTGTAAGGAACAAACTTTTGACATTTCCGTATTTCATTATTCAAAGAGTGTTGGAGCTCTGGTAAATGGATGTATGGCAGGAATTTTTACTTCATGGCTCCTTTGGGGATTCCTGGTCTTGACAAAAATACACTATTTTTCCCAAATAACAAAAAAAAGGAATAATGTCATGACTAAACAATTTTGAATTTATTGTATGCATTTGCCTTTTAAATTCTTTTTCAAAACTGGAGTATTTTTGTAGACAAAAAGCATAGGGATTTCCCAGGTTGGGAGCCGAACATCTGTCTCTTGACCAGCTAACTACCCCAGCTTAGAATCATCCGCTGAAGTCTGATACTATGTAAACTTGTGTCATTGATTCCTCCATGGAGAGCAAGGGAAGTTTTATTAGATGGTTTAAATAAGCTTCTGGAAAAAAACAACCAACGGCTCTACTCCACCTCACGATTAATTTCCTAAATGAGCTCCTGAAAAATAGCAGGGCGCTTTGAAATTATGCAATTAAAGGGAAAGCAAAATTTCCTCTGAAATCCTCCCCATAAGAAGAAAAAAAAGAAATGACGTGGGGAAGGCTTATACGGAGAGGGATTTCGGGAAGGAAAGGTGTGAGAAGCGGGGAATTTGCATAAAAGTGTTCTCATCCCCAGGAAATGATGATGAGGGAGGTCAAAGGGGACTGGGTTTTATTATTGTCACTCCATAAATCTGCGTAATGCGACAACATAAAATAATAATGGAGACAGAAACTTTTAACAAAGTACACCCCCAAGAATTGTTTAATCCGAGACTCCATCCGTCCCAGACCCTTTTTGCCCATAAGAAAATCTCAACTTTCCTCACTCACTTCCTCATCCACACTTTTTTCCACTCATCTCTCCTTCCCACATCTCACAAGGAACAAGAAGGCAGGGGAAGGAAGAAGACAAAAAAAATACTCCGCACATATTTTGATCAACTGAAATTTTCCTAATGGTCCTTTCCTTCCTTGTCTTCCTTAAATTCAATTTTCCTCCAACCCAAGGAGAGATGAGAATGAGCCTTCCCCGGCAAAAAAAGGAGTAGGAAAGGACTATCAATAGACTGTCTAACAAGGAACTTTCTCAGAGAAACTCTTGCGCCTATCAAATTTCAACTTGTATTCGTCTTTTTCTTACATGACCTTCTTTTACCCGACTCCAGTAACATAATATGTATCTACTGTATCTGTACGTACTGAACATTAGGATGTACTTACGCTGTATGTAGTGGCACATATGTACATATTGGGATAGCTTCCGAGGACCTTCTTACAAAATCTCAATATAAGGGGACTCTCGTTGGAATAGATGAATTGACTGGGTCCCACAATCTAGTTACAGTCTCTTTGAACCTCCTTACAAGGGAATAGTTTTAAATTGGACAGAAAAATCATTATTATAAAATCCCTAGTACAGATAGATAAAGAATCGCTTGACGAGATTTAACTCTGTAATACATTTCACGTGTACATATGTACATACAGATACATGATTACACAACGTACTGTGCAATTTCTTTACCAGTAACCCCTTTTTAAGAGCTTTTTTTCATTAGAGCAAAACATTTGGAGACATTCTCGGCACAACCCCGCTGTTAGTTTTGCTCCTTGGAAGAGAGAGTCACATGAAGGATCAATTTTTACTAGGGGTGTTATTACAGAGCTTTTTAAATAAATTTGCAGAAGAACATATAATTTTGATTAGATTCCCATTCTCCTTAGAGCATTTTAATCCTCGTTGTTGTAATTGTCAAATTGCAACGACGAAGAGCAATTGTGCTCTACTTTTTCTAAAGGTTCTACTTTTATAAAGAGAGTCAACTGCTCTTGCTCTCTTGGAAATGATCAAGTTCCCTTGGAATTCTCACACATGACCCGAGCATGTGAATTTGCAATTAACTGTATGAACCAGGGAGACACTATGTTGTGTACTCATTTGGGAGCGTCTGTGAATTGTAATATTGTGTATGTATGAATGGAGGTAATTACAAGTGTGTGCTTGTGTTAAATTTCTAATGTAATTTGTAATGAGGAAGGGAATGTTGAAGGTAATTGGGATGTGTGTAGATATTTGAATTTCTTTTAATTGGCAGATCCACCAGATTAATGATTGCTGACGTGTGGGAAATTACGAGTCGAGAGTCATAAGGTTGGGCTGTACTGTGTGACTTCGTATGTGACTTGAAGTTACTTACATATATGAAATGTATGGAGGTATTTATATACATACATATATAGAGTGCTGTAATAGGTATAGGATATGTGTGGACTTGAGTGAGCAATAGTGCCAATGGAAATTGTGTCTGAAATAAAAGCGAATGTGACTGGTGCAAGAGAGATAGCACACTTGGGAATGGAAATCTCCCATTTCTAATTAACACGTTTTGATTGCTACACGCTTCCTATTTCCTCTCTCTCTCTCTCTCGCTCTCTCTCACATTTGCTCTGCCTCTCTCTCTCTTATTTCCAACCCCACAGCTAATTATAATATGTACACAGACACTCTTTCCCATGGAGAAAGTTCCGCGGGAAAGTTTCAAATATTCCACAAGCAAATGTACAACAACGACAACGCAAAAAACGAAACGAAAGTACAAGCTCAAAGTCCTATATGTACGGAATGAACGCGTAGTTCGTTCGCGTAAATCCAAATGTGCTCATTTGAAAGAGTACCATCTGGTGCTCAGGTCAATTAACGAAAGACCTCAACTTGAACTTGACCCAAACTCGATTTTTTGAGTGAACATTAATTTTTATAAGAACGTTAATCCGGGCATATATAATTATTTGAAATCTTCCAATTCTGGCTCTCAAATAGTCTCAAGTATGATTAACAAACATACATACATAAAAATAAAGTGTACTTGAAATTTCAAGTGTATTTCATTCTGAATGCACTTTTAATGTAACATTTTTAGCTGAATTCTTTGGACTCCCAAACATCTACAATGAAACAAAAATCCTGAATCCGCTCAGCTCTAGTAATGACTGCAAATTATCAGTTTTTGACCCTAAATGTAGAAGTGGAACTGAAGTACTCAGGTCCTACAGGAACTTGAGACCAGCTTTGACTTTTAAGCAGTTTTCAGATGCTTACAAACCCCTGGATATGTAACTACAGGTATATGACTTGGTTTGATTATGTACAAAGCAAAACTGTTATAGGGGAAGTAAAAGTCAAACCGCAGGAGTACGTACTATAATACATTTGTTGACGGAAGGTATCCTTGATTCTGCAGAGATACCCTTGGCATTTACGAGGTGGCTGCATTTCTAGGAGAAGAGAAAGAAAGAGCGAGACAGAGAGAGAGAGAGAGAGAGAGAAGGAGAGGAAAAGTAGAGAAATGCTGAAATAAATAGAGACTCTTGTTCCTCCAGAGATTTGAGAGGTTAAAGCGTGAAAATAAGCTTGTCCAAGTCTTAAGTGAACAATATGGGAGAAAGTGTGCTCTAAATCGAATAGATCCTACGGATGGAACGTTGGCTGAGAGAACAAACATTTTCTCATGTATAGTATTCCTGTACTGCTGCTGCTGCTCCTCTTCTTTTTTTTTGTCTTCGTATTTCCTCCTTAAATGGAACATATGGTGAAGGTCTATGGACAGAGTTAAACTCACGTACACATTAAATCTATTTATTTTATATGCGGGGTGAGAGGAGTGAGTGAGACGAGTCGAGAGGAGTCAGGGAAAATAGAGAGAGGAGAGAGAAAAGAGCAAGAAACAAAATAAGATGGTGTGAATTCCCAAGATTCCTCATTCTATTGTTATCTATAGTCTCATTCTCCATTCCATTTCCATTGAAATAAAATCTATTCCAACAACAACTTCCACTTCAGGTCCGCCCCATCATTATTTACGCATTTCCAATTCCTTCCCTCACCCTCTCTGGGCCTTCCATTTTTCCTCAAAAATTCTCCCATTAATAACATTTACTCCCGCTGACAGAATCCGGTAAACCTAATTATTACAGTCGGGCCTGTCTTTTAGGAAGCCCTTGGTAGAGGCTCAAATGATTTTAGAACAATACCCTCTAATAATGATCTTATAGGGAGTAGGGAAAAAATTAACACTGTAGTAAACGATAATGTAATCAAATAGTACATACTTTAAAAAGTCCTTGGACAAAATCCCCTCATACCAGGGACATCGTAATAAAAGAAATTTATCCAAACAGGCAAAAATATTCAAATACATTCACCTTTACCACAATATTTTTTATTTTTCATAACAAGTACCTGTAAAGCCAACTACATACAATAAACTATAATATATTAAATAAGGGTAGAGGTTCACTTTTTAACGCAAGGCTTATATTTTATTCGCAGCAACGTTTCGAGCTTTTACTCTTCGTCAGGCAAATGATATACTAGTAGTAACATTCAATATATTGCATATTACAATCAATAAAAATTGAAATTATTGATTTTTAGATTAGTTAAAATAATCATATGAATTAGTTGAGCCATTAAGCCCAACTTAAAACAATTACTTGTCCGCACATCAATTACCAAAACACCTATACCAACAACACCAGGCACATTTCCATGCAAAAGAGGTAAACGATGCGTCACCTGCAAACATACTTTGAAACTATCTACGGTGACAAACTTGAAGAGAACAATACATCTCAAACAAGAATTTACATGTGAATCAAAGTCGTTGATATATGCTATTGAATGCAACAAATGCCCTGATGTCCATTTGTCCACCGAATGATCCATTTCTTCAAATCTAATGCATTGCCTGGACTGAATATCAAATTTACATATTAAGGAAACATCGAAACCTCAGGACGAAAGTTCGACGGGTGTGGTAATCCCGTGGTTATCTTAGCCAATTTTTTTTAAATGGCTTAACTAAATCATATTTTTAAAAACAACAGTAATGATTATTTTAAATAATCGAAAAATCAATAATTTCAATTTTTATTGATTGTAATATGCAATATATTGAATGTTACTACTAGTATATCATTTGCCTAACGAAAAATAAAAGCTCGAAACGTTGCTGCAAATAAAATATAAGCCTTGTGTTAAAAAGTGAACCTCTACCCTTATTTAATATATTATATATATTTCACTTCGCGTCTTTAACTAATTATATAATTATACATACAATAAACTCACTGGGAGGCTTTCCCGTACACAGACATCTTCTCCAAAGGGCAAAAAATGTGTCATACTTTTGTAAAATTGTAATAAGACTAAAGATAGTCAAATATGTACCCACATTATTGAATAGTAATTATATTTACGTACATATACCAACGTATCAAAATCACATCTAGTTACACAAAGTCTCATAAGTTATTGACTAAAATATCCTTGCGGGCTTGGAGGTAAAAGAAAAAGAAAGAGGCATGGGTCTTGAATACTGATAGAGAGAAACTTGAGGGAAGAAAATCCGGAGGAAGTGGAAAAATAAGTTGAGAAAGTATGGAAATAGTGGGTATAAGCTGGAAATAGTTGAAATAAAGGCAAGTTTTGTTGTTATTTTCATAGGAGTTTACCATCGACAGGGGGCCAATCTGAGGTTGGAGTGCTCATGTGGGACAATCTTGCGGATAACCTTATTTTATGGACCTATTGGGTGGAAGTGGTCGAAAGTCATTGGCTGTCCTCTCTCTCTCTTTCTCTCTGTCTCTCTCTCTCTCTCTTCTACTTCTATTTAACTCCATGTAACCCAGGGAATAATTACTTTTGGCCTGGACGCTCTTTATCCATCCCGACTTAACTACACGTATGTTTCAACACTGTGCACACAGACACAGAGGACAATAAAATACCAAAATTACTAGTCTGGTGCAGAAATCCATGGTGATACTAGACAGAGCTGCCCGAGGATATTTCGTCTAGAGTGCTTGAGTTTATTTTGGGTAGTTTTTTGACAGAGCCCAAAATATGAGTGGACTGGTTGAGAAAAATGGTCGGAGTTGATAGATTTCCGGGATATTTGCAGACCCCTGTCCAATAGAAAAAATGTATTGAATTTTGAATGAGATGTCTGTGGGAATTTGTGGAAGATTTTTCTTTTGCTTTGTTGGACTTATACTTATTTGTATCTACATTTATGTATCTGTTTTTATATAATATACAAAAAAAAAATTGGGACTGGTATAGTATTTTATAATACAAAAAAAACAAGTCCCACTATATTTACTTGTAGGGGTTTTGTGCGTCTGTGAGAATAAAGGGAATGGGACAGGATTTAGGAAAGTTATTGTGTGGACGAATGAGAGAAGAAATGGAAGTGGAAATGCTGGGATGTAACTCCATGTGAGTTGGAGTGTTCCGGAGTCCGGACAATCTTCGGAAATTCAAGGAAATTTCCCTCAGGATTTTCTACCCTTTTTTTAGCCCATGGAAGAAATTGTGGAGAAAAGACCCTGCTTTTCTCAGCAAGATTGTCTTTACACTGTCTCCCTATTATTTTTCCCCGTAAGATACAACCTATGTATAGGACACATTCAGCTTTAGTTTACATTGGGATTTTTGGGCTGGGGAAATCCTAATTCTAGGGTGTACAGATGGGTGTACAGGCGTGCTTTACATGGCTTGTGTAATTTTTAGGAATTCTTTTGCTTGTTCAACATTATTATGATTTCCATTGCCTTGTTTCTTAGAGAGGAACATATATGTATTACATATGTGTAGATAAATACAGGAGGACAAAGTCATACAGTAGTTATATATGTATGTGTATACTTTTAAAGCTCGTGTTTGAAAATCTGTTTGCTTGTTCCACTGCATTATCTCTATTTGTCGAGGATTTACTCACCATTTCTACTCAATTTGCTGACTTTTGGGGTGGAAAATTGTTTGTCTTGGCTCGTCCTTCACTCGGAATTTTTTCTTACCCTTTGTACATGCAATTTATTTAGCAAGATAAATCTTTTCCAGCATTACTTCAAATTATCTGTCTGGGCTTGAGCCGTGGAAAGTGTTGTAAATTCTGGTAACCTGTTTGGAGTACATACTGTATGTACTAAAGGAGCAATTTTGCATCAATAGAAAGTTGCTCTCACAGTGCCCCAATTTTTAAAAACCTTTGTAGTTTTTCCCCCTTTTTAAGAGTATTTACTATTTACATAATATACTGTTTCAGATATTCACGGAGATAATATTTTGTAGGGGTTTTTATACTATAATGAACGACATTGCCTATTCAATATTATACTAATTTATTCTGGAATTTTGTATATTAAAGGAATTTCTTGTAAATAAGATTTTAGATAATTAGCTTAAAGATCTGATTTTTTTAAATTGTGGAATCCTCAACAAATATTGCAAATTGTAGGTAAGGAAAACGTTGCGTGTTCTGTTTTTTTAAATATTTTTTCACTGAGATTACTACCCTGAATTTGTTAAGCTTGAACATTAATAATTATTGAATTTAATAATTATTATTAATTATTGCTTGAATCATTGTGTCATTGAGCGGTTGTTATAAATACTACGCTTCATATATTCTGTTCAAATAAGGAGAATTCTGCATTCAAAGAAGTTGATTCTGGCTAGCTTTGTGCAACGGGTTAAACTTCCCCCACCATCATCCCCCCGAAGAAAGCTGGAAGAAACGTGTTTGATAGACATCTTTTTGAGAGAAAGGGACATGAGAAACGAGGAGTAAAAGATAGTCGTTGGAAGTTCAAGTCCTTGATAATTTATTAGCTATTGCCATTCGGGCTGGTTGTTGTTGTCCTGTTGTTTTATAATATAAAGTGTGTAAAATATAAGTCCCTGCGAATGGATATGTACTTGTGTGTTTATGTCCCTCCGTATTTATATGTACTATCAGGCGGGTGAGTTTGAGGAGATGCGACGGGTAGTTTGTCCGTCAGACGGAAGTTACATAGAGTCGGGAGAGAAAGAGAGAGAGAGAGAGAGTTGAGTGGAGCATCATTTATCATTTGCTGGCTGGTCCTCCCATGAGGCTCGTATGATCTCCGGGTTATAACTTATGACTTATGTCTTGTGAAAAGTTTCCTATATTGACTTTACTTATTATTATCAGAAAAGTTTGCCCAATCTCTCCAACAAGTCCGGGGCTTGTGTCGACTAGCTGCAAAACCATACAGGAATCACATATCAGGAAAATTGCAAAACTTATCGTAAAACTTGAACTTGTCGTAAAAAAAAGTTGTAGTAGAATACTTGTACACATAGGAACTTACAAATTCTTGAAAGGGCTTTTCCGACTACGTTCAATATTAACGAAGATACAAAAATTGTATCTATATCTTTATAAAGGCAAGCAGGAATATTTATTTCGTTTTTTTTTCAAATAAAAATATTTTTTATGTTCTTACATATGTTAACATTATGGTAAAGGGAACACTTGGTAAAAGATACGTGGGATATATATTACGTTAAAGCTGAACTGTCATACTTGATTGTACAACTGAAAATTCTGGTGTATGGAGTGACATTACAATAAATATTGATTACGTAATAATAGTGATGATCTTAAAATTGAAGATATACATAACTTATTTACGTAGTTCTTTATATAACTAAAATAATAAATAACAAAGAAAATGAGAATAGATTGTGACATTGAACAATTTTTACCCTTAGAGTACATAACAGAGGATATGAACTGGATTATATTCTCATTGTCAGTTTCCTGCAATGATTTACATGGTTAATTATATTTAAGGGTAAAATGCTATATCATCATTCGAGTATCACTGCAGGAGGTATGTTCGAGTTTAAAACATCAAGGTACACATGACGGTTCTGTATATAATGTGATAAGATAGGAAAGATGTGAGGATATTTCAGTTAAGTTTTAACAAGATGACCTTCGAAAAATTATCCGTCATTTAAATGTAATACAGACATACTATGAAATGTCATAACAATAATATAGTAATATGCACAGATGCACACTATACAATATTGCGTCAAAGCTTCGATGGCTAAATATAAGTATTATACTAAGACGTTGGTTGTGTGGGTACACGTTTTCTTCAACTTATTTGCGATTACAGCAGATCAAAATCTCTTGGAAGTCATGGCCGCATATTCGCTTCCTGATAGATTCCGGCAGGCAAGAGTGAACTCGTTGAGGGCCTCTTGAACACCTCGTTTGTTGGCTTGCCCTCTGTAAATAATAAATAAACTGATTACCATTTATGCTACTTATTCCAACCACTAATACTTTTTCCGAATACTACTTGTAGATTCACTATATTGTTTTGTGATTAGCTTCCAAGAAATTAAAAATGATTTCATGTATGTCTACGTTGCTAACAATAAGCAAAAATTTGGATAATACTTTGGTTACAAAAAGCTTACCTGGTAACCTTCATAAAAAATTTATTCTTCACTTCTGGGTCCAGATGAGCAGAGGGAAAACCCTCTAGACCTAGTACGTCAGTCAGCCACTTGCGCCATTCCGCAGGCATGTTCCGATTTAGCGCTACATACAACTCTGCGAAATGATGTATAGAGCTGCGGGGAACAATGCAACCTAAAAGAAAATATAATTTTACTAATTAGTACTTATTTCATGTGGAGGAATGAATAACTACATGAATAAATACATAGAAATTCAGACGAGCTGAGCACGAAACACCTGCTTTGAGCCAGAAAATATTATATCCTTAGTAACTTGTATATACTATACATATGTAAAATGTGCTTAATTTGTTGCATAATTTTTTGAATCTAACATTTCAAGCATTCAGGTATTTATTGCAAGAGTCACTATCATCAACTACTGCGACTCTGCAACATCCTTATCTGGTTGGAAGATACCCAACTTTAGTGCGCTGTGTATTTGCAAAAAAAACATACCAACAGAGATAACAATTTTATGAGTGATCCTAGGGCCATGAAGTTTTAAGTATTGACTTAATCCCGGGTTATTCTCATCCGCCTTTTCCACACAAACCGTAACGAAGTAAATGCCTGCTTTGAGCATAGGAGCCTCGGAATACGCTAGGGTATCGATGGCTGAAAAACCAGAACATTTGTTAGCTACCAAATCGGATGAAAAAGATGCTGCAATCTGGGATGAAACTCATTAATTACCCAAGTCTAGCATAGGCTCAATGGGAATTTGGGACTCTTTCACAAGATTTAAATCATTCTTGATAAACTGGGCCAGCATAATAAAATAAGACTCAGCGAATTCCAAATTGTCGCGAGCATTTTTCAGTCGATCGATTGACAGGGAGTGGATCTGTGCCAAGAAACGACACTGCATTCCTAGATTTTCCTTCCCTATCATTAGGATCGTCTGTAAAAAAGGCTTCGTTAATACAATGTACCAATGACCATATTTAATATTTACTACTCAATATATCTGTGATAATCATACAGAATATGCAAGTGAAAGCTATTTTAGCAGGAATATGCTATTTCTCAACACATTTTAACAATAAGATTTTACACATATTGGCTTTCAAGTTCAAGTGAACACAAGTGATAAAATTATAGATATACAGTAGAAATAAAAAGCAGGCCTAAGTTTAAGAATTCTTCAGACCCAAAAAATGTAGATAGTCCTAATCACTTGAATTTACTTGAAATCCTAAAACTTCTGTTGTTGTTGTATTTTAAGATCATTTGACTGTACATTGCCATTTGCATATTCTATATGAACTTTTCAATGAATCTGAATGCACTATTACCACAAAAATTTGAATAAAACAAGCTTTATAAAATCACCTGTTTAGCCAAACTGCAGGTAACTGTTAATGGGTTGAATTCAAAGGATATGAGTACTAATTGGATGGAATAGTCGAGGACCGGGGTACTGGATAAATGAAGAGATGCCAGAGTATGTTTCACAATGCCCAGAAGACTCTCCATGACTGTCTCATCCCTCGCCCATTTTTTTGCTACAGTGATCAGGGTTGGAAGAATCTTCTCAACGATTGGAATCAAAGGCTCGGACACAACCGTGGGTTTCTTTTTCGACAGCTTATTGTCCCCAGAAGAATTATTGTCTGACATGGCCGTCTCTTCTGATGTGTCCTCGTCATCGTCCTCATCTCCATTCATGCACGGGTCCAGGGCATAGCAGAGGGTGCTGAACATATTGAGAATGGATACCAACTGCGGCTTCATGGTAGCCTGTGGTTCTACAACAGCGATGCTCTGGAGCTGGGTCAGCCCTGGGGCAAAGATTTCATCGACGATGCTTAGGATCTGATCCAGTGGAAGATACACGACAAACCTGCCTACACAGTAAACCAACCTCATGCAGTCGTTTTCAGAGAGCATTCCACTGCAGAGGGCTTGCTAAAGTTGGGAAGTTAAAAAAAGAATTCACAATAGTATTAAGTTAACGAATTCCATGCATAAGTCATTAATATTTTTCAAATTTTTAGTAAAACGTTGAGATTTTGTTCTCACTTTGCAGGAAGCTATAATTTGTGGAATGAACTCCAGCAAATTAGACGAACAGTCCCGACTCAGGGTTTTTAATGCGAGAGCTGAAGAAGTGGCGATTTCGGGCTGGAACAGGCCTTCGAGAATAAACCCTATCACATTTTTGACTACGGGACCGAAGCAATATAACATGGCGCTGCAGGAACTAATACATTCTATAGCTGCCTGGAAAATCTTCGGAATTTTCCGCTCCCGATTGAACTTAAGAACCCGAAAAATCACATTGAAGCCCCTGGTCATTGAATCTACCATTAGAACATCCGTAGGATCGTCATTCACATTCTCCGTCACCGCCCGAATAGCGTTTAAGATGCTCTCAATTTCCGGCCAAACTTTTTCGATTTGAGTTGGATCCTTTGCAAATAATTTATATGAAATTTAAGCATTGAATGCACAGATGAAAACTTGTAACAATTAGAGTGAGTACTTGTACAGTGCAGTACATTTTCAATAGAGTCCACCTGACGTTCGGCCCAAGCTACCAATTCGTTGAGCATGGACCAGCCTCTCAATTCAAAACAGTAAGTCAAACAGTCTCCAACATCTTGCCGGTACACGCGAAATTGCTCTTTTTCTTCAGAGTTCCAGGAGTCAAAGTTTTCCAAGGGATACTGGGCTTTCCTAACAAGTATTTCTGCTAACGATTTGTAAACGTCGTCGAAAAATAACATCAGTCGGACGTACATGGCTTCGTTGGATTGTTTTGACTGGATTTCTTCCTGTAATAATAATTATTGAATAACAATGGTAGTAAGAAAAAGTGAATGGTTGTAACATAATTCATTATTATAATATTCATAATGTATTAGAGATGATATTGTGAACAGCATATATGGTGTAAACTTGAACTAGACCTCTGCATGCAATTTTGAATCCAAACTATCTCACCATGATTGAATACCAAACAGATATAGTAATACTGCTCATAATTTCCTCCACGGGATAGCTCCCAGGTGTGCCAGTACACCTGAGGATAATTCCCACAAGCTGCTGCACATTGGCACGATTTTGAGGGTTCTCTTTGGCATACCGGTTCTCCGGATCCACTACCTCAACACAAAGCCGGGAGTGACAATCCGCCATGGCGACGTACATACTGTAAAAAGAGCTGGCCAGCTCCATATTATTGCGCATCAACACCAGGTCGATAGATGCCTGCAGGGGGAGTATCCGACCAAGAACGTTTAGCATGAGGGAAGGATACATGGTGGCGCTAGGGTCGGCGATAATCCCACTCAAAATCTCCAAACAGGATTCGCACACGGCATCTTCATCCGAAGCAGCGGCTGTGGCACAATAGGATACTAGCGTATCTATCACTGTCAACACCTCTGACCAACTGCAAACACATGAAACCTTCATCCATGAATTCAGGGCTTTGAGAATCTCCACAATGGTGTCAGGGTCGGGTTGGCTGCGAAGAATATTAAAGAGCCAAGAAAACACTGGAAATAAAAAAAATTGTAGAAAAAGGATTATGATTAATTGCATAATCAATTTAAAATGTATATTTATAAATGCACTAAACTAGAAATAACGTATCACACGCAAATCATATATAAATCCAAAGATATGAATAACATTATTGCAAATCATAATTAATTTAAGCTAGAACGATACGACATTTGTAACTCACTATTTTCTCCCTTGGCTTGAAGTGCTTGGTACGCTGCATTTCGTCGTGTAGCGTGCTGCCACTGGGTTTGAATCTGGAAATATTATCCCAATTAAAGTTGACAATACAGTAAAGCAGGATCTGCAAATGCTTAAAATAAACTAAAATTTACATACTTGTTCAGGAACATAACCAAAAATTTGAATCAGTATCTTTAAAATTTTTAGTTCCGGGACTCCAGGGAAATTTTGTGGTTGGAAGACAGTCCCGAGTTCTTCTAAAGGGTCTTTCCAGTACAGACCTATCGTATTAGCTATGAAGGAAGCCATCTGAGGGAATAATAATTAAGTAAGTTAACACAAATCATTTAGCACAGTTCCACAAGACAACATATCAGCACTCGAACCTCTTCTTAAAGATTTTTTCTAAATTACCGTTAAGCCCAGTCTCGTAGTAACAAGAGCTGGACCCTGGACATACTGAGCAAGTACATTGACAATCTTATCCTTTAACGCCGGAACCTCTGCCGGTGGTATATCCGCCAAACAACGGGTGATTTTAAAGTATAGAGTATTTGCAGCCACATACTGTACTTCCACGGGTTTCCCCTGATTTAACAGCTCCCATACAACCTGCCAGGCCTCTTTTGAGAGCTGAAATAATTTAAGCCACTCGTGACACTCCCGGTTAACTTTCCCTTGATTACGGTAAAATTCTGCCACTGCTTGCTCCACTTTATCAGGTGTGAACTCCATTGTCTACCGGATGGCTTAGGTCAAAGGAGCAATCTCTAACTCTGTACTCGACCTCAACCTAGAATAAAATACAACATTTTAAAATACACTAAATAATAACGTTTACATTTGATGGTCATAACACAACAATTAATAAACTGTTCAACGTAACAGCAGTTACAAATAAGAACAGCACTAATAAAAAATTATAATATGAAATGATTACACTGCAACAAAAATAACGCTTGTACATCTATAAATGGATCTTTAAAATTCCACAATAATCATCAACGTATACGTATCTACATATTCCAAAAATATATGAAATTAAGTAACAATCTCAAAATAACAAAATACCATCAAAATTTCGATTTAAAAGCTTGTAGGGGAAAGAGCAAAATTATAATAAAATCATTTAAACACATTATTATGACAAAAATTGTAATTATTATTATTTACGAACTTACCACGCCAGAAAGAAGTGAGGTTGCAGTTTTGAGAATATTAACTTTAACAAATAAGTATAATTCTACATGTTTTTAAATGCGGAAGTCCACCCGTGTAATTAGGCTTCGTTAACTTAATTTAATTAATTAAAAAATTAAATAGGGGCCAAAATATTTTTCCAGGAGAAAATAACCCGTACGACAGAATTGTACTCACGCATGTACATCCCGAAATCCGCAAAAGGGAAGTAAATTCACATCTCTTCTGGGTTTCTCTATTATCGTGTCTCTCTCGGACAGCTATAGAAATTGAAAAACTCCCGCCCACCTTTCCGCATCAGCTCAATGACAATCCACAGAGGAGCACTTCAACTTGAGTCCGGAGTTTGTGCAGTGGTGTACAGGGTGGCAGCAATCCCATTATGTACTCAGTTTATTTTATGGTACTAAAAAATAATCCGGACAAACTTCATTTTTATTTACAGAAGTACAAAAAATTTCATATCTTTTTCTCCCCCCTCACCCTCAGTAGTCCAAATAGGGAACAATGACCAAAAATATAATATATACCTCATATTCAAACAAATTCTTACACAGATTTTTCAACATTTGTTTCATTGGCGTACGTCAAGAGGTCGACTTTGTCGAAAATGAGAAGCAAAGTCGAGCTATTTTAAGAATACGTTCCAACAGAAATATTTGTTCCTGGACAAAATGTTGTCTCGAATTTCTTTTGATGTTAGTTTGCAGAAAATTTTAAAGGCTTTGCAGGGATCTAACCTATAGGTTTCTATGTGACCTGGTGTCTTAATGATTTTTTGCTGAACTTTATGAGTGGCTGGGACTGGGAGTCATAATACGTAATGGTAAGATACGAAGTCCTGAATAACATGGGGGAAAGTATCTGCAATCAAATTATTTCGACATTTCTGGAATCAGTCTAAAACAAATGTCGTCCAAAAAGTAAAATGAAGATTCGATTTGGAAAGAAAACCAAAAAAGAAGAACTGTGACCTGTGACTGTAAAGACGGCTGCTTTTTAGTCAATGATGAGTTTGAGTGTCGTAGTCGTATGGAATAGAAATACCAACTTGCGATGTGATAATTTGGGTGACCTCGAACATTAACCTCAGATTTCACCGAAACTGCAAGTATTTCCCCCTTTCAGATAATCCACCCATCAAATTATATATGTGGATAAATTTAAAAAATATTAATGTTTAGCTGAAAACTAGACTTTTTAGAAAGTGAAACTTTCTTTTAGACGAGTCATTTCCGTCCGTCCGTCCGTCCGTCCGTCTACAAAATCTTGTAAATCGCACAACTCAACAACGGAATGACATACGGACATGGGACTTCTCCCAAAAAATCGAACATACATTCTAGATGTGCCTTTTGATATTTTCCCTGACCCAGGGTCAACCGTTTGACCTCTAAAAATTATTTCTGGATACAATTATCAAAAAATCTGTCATTTGCTACACCTTTCCAACGGATTGACCTATGGTCATGCGTCCTTTAAAGTTAAGAATCAAACTCTATTTCCCTACCCTTCTAAAAATCTTTAAATATAAGTTTCACTTTCCTGCACATGCAAACAAAGTTTGCCCAAAGCAGTGCAGTGCACGGATTTTTCTTTATACAAGTGCATGTCATTATTACAAGTTCTTATTTGGAGCTTTCAAGGATATTTAGAGTACACCGTACATATAGAAACTTCGTTATTGCTTTCAAAATCAGCAAATTGTTTGAATAACCAGATATTATTTGAACATGTTTTAATTCCAAGCATTCTACAATATCAATCTATTAACATTGGGTTCTAAGGAACAGTTTCTATCAATTTCTCAATGCGGTTCTTCCAATAATATTTAGTTTTTGGGGATTGGTTTTGTGGAAACTCCAGGTTATTTAATTAAATATTGTTTCATTTCCTGGGTTACCCTGTATGTGGTTCTTCAGAGGATGTAAATCGATTGTAGGTATATACAATGCAGTAGTATATATAAATGTGATACGAAATATTGGTCTTACCGCTGCTATTACTCACACAATGTGTACATCCGACGTCACTAAAGCTCAAATACCCGTGGGACTTGCGGGTCGTGCCTGACGTAAGTTTACACAATCCATGAGAATTGCTCTATGGTATGACTGCTTTATAGTGTGATAGCCCTCTGATTGGTTTTTTTTACTGCATGCTGGTTGTGCTCGTGTTGTGTTGCACGCTAATATTGCACAGTGCTCTCAATGGCCTATGATTCTGCACATGTTCCTTGCCTTTAAACTTCCCTCATTCTCACCGCCATAGTCCGACTTGGAAGGCAAGGCAATATTGTCCGTCGTGGAGGAAGCCCTCAGTTGACTCTTTTTCTCTGTAGGAAATATTCAAAATGGTAAGTTTCTTGCAAAAATAACCTCTCAAATTGTGGAGATTATTTTTTACCAGGTTTTAATTTTTAAATTACTATTTTGTATCAATTACACCGTCTGAAGTAGTGCCAATTGTAGCCCATGCTTGATCTGGTATTTAGGGGTTTCAGGCCGGCTTGAATTTAAAGCATGGCTTTGTAACTTTTGTAGTTCTTTCCTTCAGCTAGAAATAATTCCTAGTAATTATTGACAAACAATTGGTAGGATTTTTCAGCGGAAATAATCTAAGGAATATAAATTGTAAAGATTGGAGTGTGTAATCTTTATGTAAGGATGAATTTTGAAAGCCGAATTAAGTTCGTCCAGGGACACTGGCTTTGCGGAACTACATTTGCAAATTTATTATTGATCAGTGGGAATGTTTTCTGAAGGACCTGTGCTTGCTTTGATGATATGAATTTTGAGCGTATAATGTAATGAAAGTTCGAGTGGTATTGATTGAGGGATAAAAATTAATTATTATGCTCCTTCTGATTCCCCAGACCGCCAAGCGTCGTAATAATGGAAGGTCCAAGCATGGACGTGGACACGTCAAACCTGTGCGTTGCACGAACTGTGCCCGCTGTGTTCCTAAGGACAAGGTAACTGAATTATGTTGAGTATGTTTGAATTGGGATTGAAAGTGTTGAAATTGGGGAACTTTTTTTTTTATTGAAACCCTAGGGAGCGCATTTGGTTTGGGCTGGAAATAATAATTGTGGATGAAACACAAAAAATTAGGGCGTAATACCATACTGGTTCCCGAATTTAAAACTTTAGTATGATATTCAGTACGTGTAGTTAAGGTGCAAACGACAATGCAAACCTAAGGGCCGAGGAAAAGAATAAGCCTTCAGGGGAGAGGTGAGGGATTAGGGAAAGGAGGATAAACTTATCTAATGTCCGAAAAGACATGTCGATGAGAATAAAACTTCTGGATTAATAACTTTTAGGGATTTTTATTAACCTCGTCAATTCGAATTTTCACATCAGGTTAGTTAGAAGTGGGGAGCTAGGACTCGTGTCATTGGTACTTACTTCTCACTTTATTATTGTAACCTAACCTATTAATAATAATGCAGGTTATTCCTTTTAAAAGCACTATAATCAGGGACAATTGGAAGAATATTTTTTTGCCTGATTTTATGTTTGGATTGTTGTTATTGTTAATAGTCTATTACGAGTTCTGAATTTTGGACGAGTATCGTATACATAATAAGAACAAACACATTGGCACGTCTATTTATTAGTAAAAGCGAGAAGTAAAAATGCATATGTGATGAACTTTCCTGGACTAATAATTGTTTAATTTAGTAAGAATATTGAAATCGAAACATGTTATAATTTGTTTTGGATTTTGATTTGATTTTTGATAGGCTATTAAGAAGTTCGTGATCAGGAACATTGTGGAAGCTGCTGCGGTACGAGATATCACCGAGGCCTCAGTGTACAGTGCATACCAACTCCCTAAGTTGTACGCCAAGTTGCATTACTGTGTGAGTTGCGCTATTCATAGTAAGGTCGTAAGAAACAGGTCAAAGGCTGACCGCAGAATCCGAACTCCTCCACCAAGGTTTGCTCGTCCAGTAAGTGCCTATAAGCTTTTTTGTTCATTAAACATAATCTTTGGTATTTCGGTATGTTTAATTGTTTGTGGTAAACGATTCGGTGTCGTTAAATGAACTAAATGATGTTTATTTGGCTCTTTCTGTTTCAGGATCAACGGCAGCAACAAAATGTTCGCAAGTAAACTCTAAACATCATGTCTAAGTCAGCAATGCTTATTACTACAATTTATTCCCACTGTTGACTGTGTCTATGAGGTTTAAATAAAAACAAGAAATCACGAAAAAAAACTGTTCCTGTGTTCTCGCAATTCTCATCCCAGCTGGTTAACCTTTTCACCGGGCTTTGTTCTTGTATAAACTATCAATATAATTACACATAGAATCCACAAAAGATTTACTTTAAGTTATCTACTTAAAATATGCTAGAAAGCAAAGATAAACATATGAGAAATTTTTAGAAGTTGATCATCAAACTGAATTGTTTCAAAGAAAATTATAAATGTGTAGCAGTGAAAGTGTTCTAGAAATTTTAGGAAAGAAATTGGTGGTATTTTCATAAAACACCCTTTGAAAAGTATTCAATGTCTTGTATAGTGGCGTTCCGAAATATTGTTTGTCGATAAAATAATTACATAGAGTTATTTCAAAATTCAAGATATTGCCTACCATTGCATGGAGAAGGATTTGTCTTTATAAAGATAATTACAAGCTTGGTCCAGAGACAGAACCATTACTCAGGAATCAGACATTGATTTCAGCGTTCAGGGAAAGTTTCGGAAAATTGCTGAACAGTTCAAAAATGCAAAAATATAAGATTTTACGTGAAATCAGGCAGTTCTCACATAATTACGCAATACAATTGAATTTCAGAAGCGCACGTGTACACTACAAACTTTTTGAATACCCCCATCAGGTGGACCAAAAAAACTGCAAGAGTTGTTGGCAAGCAGAAATTGTTATTCTTACTGTTCTGACGGACTTTGTCCTACAGGTCCCAGTCCCCATGATTTAATAATAATAATTTAATTTATTCGATCGATTTAGCCATAGGCCCTTACAATCAGTTTGGTATCTTATGTGTTCACATCAAATGATTAAGTTTAAGTTAAAATATTTATATGATAAATAAATAAATTTATTGACATTTGCATTTTTTCGCTGAGGCGCGTTTTTAGTTAATTATGGTAATTGTTGCGTTTGTTAGTAGTGGGGTTTGTCTCTTAGTTCCATTGCTAGCTTCCAGTATGTGTAGAACTCATTTATGTAGTCAGGTTTATAAAAAAGTTGGTGAAAATTACTTCTGGTAATGCTGTTGAGTTTGACGACTTTTAGTTCAGAGTTTCTAATTGTATTGTACATGTTGCATTCGAACATGACATGAAAGAGATTTTCTACTCGGTGTCCACATTTGCAGTTTTGTGCTGGTTTGTTGCGGTGCCTATTCCACTTGTTCTACATTTCTCCTAGATTTGTGCACTTTCTTCCTGTCCAGACTCTAGGTTCTTGAAGTCTCATGTTTTGCCAGAACCTCTTCATTGGCCAACTGAGATTACTGGTGTAGATTTGATCTTTTATGGCGTGGGATTTTATTTCTGCTATGTTGTTATACTTTATTGTTATCATTCAACTCACGGCGTCGTTTAGAAGTGCTTGAGCATATTTTCCAATTATATCATTGTGCCTGTTAATTGTATAATCTTGGATGAGGTCCATGAGATCGGCACCAGTCCCCATGATTTACCCCTATCCTATAGAGATAAATCTTAAATAGAACAGATTAAAGAAGTTAAGCATTTTATTAACTAACCGGATCGAAATAGTTAATCCTTCGCCAAAGAAGCGTCCAAAAATTAGTCCTAACAATAATGCTATAAATTATTGAGCTCTGTAGCTAACAATGCGATTTCACTCTGTGCTTATCACATTTGTTAATTTCGTCACAGGAAATGTATTTTGACCCGAGCGATACCACATATATGATTTTATTCTAACTTTACTTGGCCATTGTGAGCTCCCAGCTAAATTATTTGCAACAAAGGACAACCCATCATTCACTCCTCACGTCTTCGACTGTTGTCCTGTCAGAACTTTCCGTGTTTGATAAAACAAAATTAAAAGTTTATAATTGTGAAATCGCCCAACTTATAATTAGTTTACTGTCAAAGCAAAGCCAGCTAATTAAATTGATACAAGCGAAATGTTTGCTTATTTAGAACGGCCTTGACAGGAGATCTGCTCCGGAGTTAAGTGCCTTCTGAAGCTCATCAGCCTATCTAAATGAGAGTGGGAAATGATGATCTGTTTTTATACACATACATATACTTGTACAGAAAAGTCAGTAATTACTACAATAATTCACCAAGTGTCCTAAAAATCAAATGGGTAGACTCTGCGTGAGAAATTTCTGTGTTAATTAAGCATACAAAGCTACACATGTTAAAACTACAAATACATACAAAAACTCTCACTGAAAAAAAACTTACTTACGTACACAGAAATCATTAAAATGTATACTTTCATGATAAGTATGTTGAAGATTCAAGTCGCCAAGTATTAGAACTTCGTACTTTCCCTATTTGGTCATGGGATTATATGGTCCATTGCCATTTGAGACGCTCGTTCATATTAGGATTACTGTTTCATGGCTTGCCGAGGAATAAAAACCCAGCAGTATAATTAATACCTTGGCATTATTTATACATACAAGTATAGAGAGCCGGCACATGTACCTACCTAGGGTGACAAGTCAGTAGACAAATAATATCCCTGGCTATATTTACGTAAGTACATGCACAATAAACCATAAAAAGTTGCACAAAAAGGTAGTCACACCGGACGATCAAACTAGTAGAGTCCACAGCAAAGAAAAGTGCCTATGTATTTTAATAGAATTTCTTTCCTCAGTTCCTCCTCATTCTGCTTATGTAAGTATCAAAACTTGTCTTGGGATGATATGACAGTGCATTAATTATTAGCGTGTTTTAAATATTCCAGCTCACTTGGAGTATTGAACACTATGCAGAAAATATTACAATAAAGCTCGTGACATGTCAGAACCTTCAGAATGCAGTACTCGAACTCGTACTCTAAAATCGAACTCCTGTTTTACTTGTCAAACCTGACACTCCAACTTGAAATTCAATTTCATGTGCATAATCGAAGTGGTCTTGTAATGCAAAGAAAGTCAATTCTTTCCTTTCGAAGAGATTTTACTTCAAAAAAATAGAGTAGCAAAATATTTAAGGATAATATTGAAGAATACTCATTCGTATTTGAGACTCAAATGTGTATAGAAATTCAAGCTTAAAACTTCAGGACGTACTCATGTCTCAAACTTCAATATTAAATCCGAGTACGAACACGAACTCAAACTCGAATACGGTCTAGCAGCTCAAGTGTTCCCATCAACTTAAAAGCTTACTCGTACTTGTGAGGAGCTTTAAAACAATGATATGCATATGTGACAGTCCTTATATGAGCGTATACATATCTGGAGGAAAAAGTGACTATATGCACAGTAGGTAGACATGGTTATCAACCAAAATGGTCATGACTTATTCAAGAGACGCCGATTAACACCAGAAATTTATGGCGCATTTTAATTCCCTGTCTCTCCCAACTTTATCATATTTGCATACATCTCCTGTAATTATTACAATTATGCTTACATAGTCTAAGCAGCTTTTCGTCCTGTCGTCGCGCAGATCTCCCTGTACTTACAATTAGGTGTACCTTCCTTCAGACTTTAACTATATTGTCATTAACATTACAGAAGGAAAGGTTGATTTCACCTACCTTTAAAACACTATGTAAAAATTCTGCAAAAATGTGCTGGACTTGTGAGTATTTGTACTTGTGTTATTACTGTATAGTTACGCTTTATTTTCAAGGGATGTCTAAACCGACTGTATAATTATAATTACACGCACAATTTGCTGAGTGTGAATAAATACATAGATATTATATCATCTCTATTTCCCACTTGATAAATATATTCCAGTCCAATATGCTCACAATTAGTTGGTGGTTATGATGGTTGGGAAGAGTAATTACATGTAAATTAGCAATAAATATTTGCTTTCAGTGACAGAGTGTAAAGTTGTGCGAATTTTACAGTGCCATTCTGTATATACAGTAATAATTAGGAAAAGTCAATAGGTTTCTCAAATAATTACGTGAGAACTGCCCTATGTGTTGGCAATAGTCCATAAATGCCTTTACATGAAATTAATTCCTGTTCATCTGACTTTATGGCTTGTAATAGTGTATTGACACCTACACAGGAAAAAATATTGAACCATCATTTGATTACACATGTATCTCATCTCAAAGTGTGCATGACATTGCAATTACAATGCTGCATCCCCATATGCAAAGCATATGTCCATCAATTTTTTGTTATACATTTCCTGGAATTTTTTCATGGCATTTTATTGAGAGAACACATCCGTATTTGGTGATGTGATCATAGCAAACTGAACTCAATAGTGATTGCTCTTGTGTGTAAGTGTAGTTAATACGTGACTATTGAAAATTAGTATTACTGCTCTGCATCTCTTCCCGCATGTCTGCACATAATTATGTATATACAGATATGAAGTCCAGGGAAGTATTTAACAGTGGAGGAAAATATTTGCATGCGTTGCTACATTAATGCATATTGGCGTCATTGGAAATGATACTCTCCAAAAGGGCTTTGATTCTTGTCAATATTACATTTGTCAACTATTTCGTTTCAATTCTAAACTTATATTCTCATATGTGAGGGGACAGGAAGTTTAGAAGTCACTTCCAAGGAGAGTGACATCAGCGGAGATCCAAAATGAGAAACGGCTCTTGATTTATCGCTTCATTTTGATACACACGCAATTCCAGTTCTTGTCAGTGCACAACGGTTCACATATTATAACTACAGAAGATCAAGCTCCAAGTCGTATAAAGTCATAAAATGTTACGTTACTTATAGGTGGGATCATCTCCTCTGATGACAAAAACAGTCGGTGGTAGTAATAAATTGGTCATTGGGAATCGAGCGACCTAGTTAGTATTTTTTCCGCCTTTCCTCGTAATTTTTCCATTTAATTTCCCTTGGATTTTTGTATTTACACAGTGTCCTCTATTACACCTATTAATTATGGAGCACCTACTTACTTGTATAGGTGCATATCCTACACACAGATATTACTCCTGCTCACAACTGTTCTCTGAGCGTATGTTCTCAATTTGTGAAAAACATACCTGTAACAATGTGTAGTGAGGTATACTCGCACTATGGTACGTATACTGTATACATATATGAGGAAACAAAAATCCCTACCTTTTACTATTACTCCCTCCATAAACAATAAAGGTAAACCTGTCCAACAGATCAGCACTACTAATCGCATTTAAGGAAAGTGCATCTTTTAGTAAATGACTTTAATCCCAAAATGAAAGGTACGAATGTGTACTGAGTACTGACAGCTCTCTACATAACTGAGTTCCTACAAATTCTTCCTCACTTCCTCCCTGTAGAGGAGAGAGATGTAATAATGTCCTGTACATTCATATACCTCAAGTCTCACAGTACCCCTTCATGTCATTATTATGAGACCCACACACATGTGCTTTCAACAGGATTATTTGGCCAGAGCTGTGAGAAAGCCAGAAAGGGAGGGGATTCGTTACGTAATGTTATAGTTGTACGCGTAAAGCGACGAATATTATTCAGAGAATTATTACAGTTAAGTTGAATGGAGGGAATAAATATGACGCTAATTTTTCCTGTAAAAGTATCTCTGATCTCATACACACAGAGCTCCCTCACTCATTGTCAGAGTCAGTCAGCTGATGGGCTAAGAGTAATTTATTGGGATTGGGATTGGGATTGGGATTGTGTGTGTGTGTGTGTCTTGTGTCTGGTGGGGCCATTAGTCATATAGCTGTGGTTCAGTCTTTGGTGGTTGTCCACGTTCTTGCCTATGTGTGGTCATTCCAAGTTGGGCTGCGAGGACGGCAACAACACAGACACAAGCTCTGGCTTCACCTTGGCTCTTGGACATTCCATTGTCGTTTCTCATGGTTGCGTCAGTTCCTTCTTTCTCAACAACCTATTCACTCATACTCCAGAGACTCACAACAATCCTTCCCTTTTTATAAGTACCACTTCCTGTGAGCCCAATAATACTCCTCAATACTCATAGTCTCAGCTCCACTACTGTTATCATTCAGTTAGTGCCCATTGTCAATTACAACTCCTCTCTCAGATCCTACACAGACATTCCGGCAACTATACATACGCTATATACTATACTGAGATCAGACGGATTTTTGCATTATAAAGAGGATTATTATAACAAGTAATTATTACAGAGTTATTGAACAAGCAATTATTACAAGTTATTGAACAAGAAATTATTACAAGTTATTGAACAAGTAATTAAAACTATAAGTGCCATTAAAGATACTCAAATAATGCAACATCAAAACATTGTCCCCAAATATTACGCTTCATTTGGAGATGATGGTCACGTCGAGTGGTAAATAAGAAAAAGTTATTTTTGTGTGTCCCAAGTAATTACATAATTACTGTAACGCCGTACAAAAATTCTCTTTTTGAGGGGCAAGCTGAAAAAGGGATGTGACGGTTGGGGAACAACTTGAATAATAATTTGGAACTGGAAAGACTGGATTTATTATTGGAAACTTTGCCAATTTGAAGACTCCTATAGTTGAAGGGAAAGACTGAAAGGGAAAAAAAATGCCGACGGAGTCAACGGTCAATGGAAGCAACGGGCGTCCCAACGTGGATCCCACAGATCCTCGAGTTCGCAAACTGGTCTACTCCATGTACAGAGACATGCTCAAGAATTGTAATGACGAGGCGAATGACTACATCAGTCAGAAGGATCCGAAACTAGTTCGGCACGACGCGGGCATTAGCTCCATTCTTGAGTCAATCATCTCGTAAGTGAAACAGGGTCTAAAGCCTAAATACATATAAAAACAAATTTGAGGAGTATCATCATCTCTGTATAACGGAAATGAACTTAAAGGTTCCACCTGCATATGTATGTACATAGACGTATATGCTTACAGAGGGGAATATACCTTATATCTGCATTTGTTTATACAAAGTAAGCATGTACTGTACTGACAGGGTGAATATAAACTATGCATACAGTGTACCCTCCGTATAAGAGACCCTCTCCCAGAAGTATTTCCTCTGTAGGAGGACAAATACTTGGAACCATTCCCATTGAGCACAGTGCTAATTCGTAACTTATAATAGCATATATGTGTCACGATAAGAGTCAAATTTTGCTAGTTCTTCTTCGGGATGCTCTTATACAGATGCTCCTGTGTTCTCTCTTGGAACAACAGGTTATACGCAATTAGATAGATATAAAACTTGAATGTGTGAACATATAACAAATATTAGGTTTTTTTTTTACATGTAGGAAAGTATCAATATCCCATAGAGTCTAGTATTTCTATATTGAAATGTATTCGGTGAGAAAAGAAGCTTATAATTAAAATTTGCAATTTTGCAAAAGCTTCCAACTCCTGAGATATATGTATCTACATGTATATGCTTGGAGATGAGGTACATAGCTGGGTTTAACATGACCGGTTTGGCAATGTAGTGCACAATTTGGACATAGGGTGTTTGGCATTTAGGGCTGATATTAAAGGCAGGCTCTGTGCGAATGCCTGCATAGTACTGTATCAAAGGGTTGAGTCTCTATAATGCTAATGTGAGTGTATATGTATATGTGTATTTAATTTGACTGTTTTTAAATCCTATATAGAGGATGAGTATGTAGTGCTGTAGCCCCACCTAAAAATAGCTCTTGTTGCACTTCTTAGCTAAAATCTCTAAAGTCTCTGTACACATGGCTTGGGGAAAAAATTGGCTTTTGTGCTATTTCCGTGATGTCTATAGTACTCCTCATCCTCACCTCCAAAGCCTTTCCCATATCTTACACTTTTCCTCACATCTCTCTCCTCATCAGTATCCTAGATCCTCATATCGGGCATCCCTCGGTTATTCCTACTACATAATTTTACGCCTTCTCCATCCTCTCCGCATGTACATACATATAAGTAAGGAGCTTTGGGATAACTCACGTTAGCGGATTTTTTTTTCTTTTGATACAAGTTGAGTACATAAGGTATATCTATACTATACGGTAATGATTTAATCTTAGAATTGGAGTACGCCAAGGACACAAAATATTTCAGTTCCTTCTCTCCAACTTTCTTCACTCTCACTCCTTCTGTCGTCCTCCACATTGTGAGCATTCGAACTATCTGGTATTGGTCGCTCAAGGGGAAAAATTCAACAGATTAGTACTCGGATACTAGTAGTAGTGCTTTAACCCAAGGATATTTTCTATACTTAAAATATTTTGAGAGTTTTAACCTCTTAAATACACCACGAAATTTAGTTAGTGGAGAGTCAAGCCCAGTATTATTTCTCTTTGCCCCAGTAATTTACAATCAACTTCAAATTTTCCCCTTGGACAGTGTGCACTTGTAAAAATTTTCGAGAGATAATGTTTGTGTAGGAGTTTCCCGAAAGCCGGAGGAGAAGGAGCATCGAAAAGGTCAGTGAGACAGGGCGAGGTCTCCGCCGTCCATTATACTAAGTCCTGTAAAAATGGAAGTTAAGGCGGAATTTTAAAACCTGACCCAGCCCGAAACTCCCGTTTTGATCAAATATCCATATAAAAGTTACTCGCTACAAAATTTCCCACAATGCAGTATATCTACCCATGTATGTTAATGGAGTGGAGGGGAGGGAGGGGGGGGGATTGTTAAATGTTCTGCGGAAGTATAGCCAATAAAAAGTCATTAAATACCGTTGAAAAAGAATTGGGCTGACTAAGCCAATCCTCGCCATAATAAACTGAGTTGTAGTTAAATGCTCAAAAATGTTTATGTGTGTGAGGGAGATTATTGTGTGTGTATGACTTGATTTGCCTGAATTTGATTGAACGGGAGGAATTTTGTATTTGTTTGTAGACGTCAAGGGAGTGGAGGCGGTGAGGCTAATTCAATTCCTTCACAACCAACCCCGCCGACGCCTTTTACAGCCAAAGTCCCATCAGCACCGACAGCATTTGCAGCAGGTTTGATCTCAAATTTGATACAATATCATTTATCGCCTCCTTCCATAAAGTCCTATGACTTCACTTCGCAGTCACTTGATCTCATGTTCGAGTGGATATGTGTAGCTACATATAGCTAGGTAACTACAACAGTTTAGTTTATAGGCTCCCTAATGTATGTACTTATGTATGACTTCAAAATATTTATGTAGTGTTCATATAACTATCTACATATGTGTATATTATGTACCTACTTGAACATAAAACTAAGCCAAAGGTAACCTCTTGGCCGCTCTTTCAACCAAGGCTTGGTCACAGAGATAAATTGCATTGACGGTCTCAGAGGTGCAACGTTTTTATTATATTGTTCGATCAAGCATTAATAAATTACTGCCAGAGGCCCCTACAACTTTACATTGTTTGCACTTTTAGGAGCATAACGGTTCTGTAGCAGTGTCAACACCATCATCATTCTCTTGCATATAGTGTCCCACCAGTTTACCATGTTTTACAACTGTGAATGTTAAAAGTTATAAAACATTGTGTCTCAGAATCCTCCGTCCCAAAATGTTATGGGTTAAAGGCCATAGGAACGGTATATCCTTGTCGGGAGGAATGAAAGGACTTGGATGAAGTAGCATTTTTTTTATTTCAAGAGTCAGCTAACATGTATGTGAATCATGGAGCACTTAAGGTATAAGGTTGACCTGGAGGGCTTACGAAAATAATTATATGAAGATTTTAGGTACATAGTACATACCTATGTGAAAATAATTGTTATACCATTTTTGTTTGAGGTATTAATTGCCGGACGTTGTTTTTACTTTCAACAACTTTCAACTTTATGTATATTTGTTTTACATACGTTTGATTTCCTTCGTACATATGGGATTTCTGCATATTTAGCTAGATAACATGTACTTGGCTGTGCAGAATAAAATAGGGACGGAGTTGCAAAATAGTAATTTCCATGGGTTTTAGGTTACAAAATGGAAATGGATTTTTAGGTTACGTTTCCAAAGGGATACTTTCGGTGCAGATGCATTTACATTTGTAAGCTCACAATCCATGGGGAATTTGTGTAGAGATGCATATATGTTGAAAGTAAATTTAAGGAGTGTATTTTGTCAAAGGATATTTTAAAGTATAGACATAATGTCAAAGGCAATATAAGGGAAGATAAAGAAATCAGAATGACTGACATGTCTGAGGTACCGAATGCATGTTTAAGTAGCAGGGGACGGTGTGAGGAGAATTAATATTTGCCAGCAAGCATATGGAAGAAGAGATTGAAGGAACAATGGCGAACCAATAATTATATCTCAATTTGCAATCTTCTCTTTAAACGAGGTAGAGAGTGTGTGTGTGTGTGTGTGTGTTTATCTGATGACACTGATCTCAACTTGAGATTCCAAGTGGAAATAGAGATGACTTTTGATTTCTGGTGCTTAAGCACTTTGTAGTATAATTGTATTGACTGTGGGTCGTCCGCAACTGTCAAGTTAGGCTTTTCAATGGAGATATTAGCATTGAAACGTTTTATTGAAGGTAATGACAACAATCATTATTTATGAATGGCACACGTGATAGGACTAGGGAGAAATTGCTAATTAAATAGGTGAGAAAGGTTACGCTACGATAATAATTTTGTGGGGAGCTTCCGTTCATAAAAGATTAAATTCTTTTTACATTTTAAAGGAATGGCTCCTCCCCCGCCACCTCCGCCGCCCATGACTGGTGGTCTTCCAACGAGTAGACTGAACAGTGAGGTTAGTTTAAAGATTATTAGAATTTATTTATTTTGTTGGAAATGTTTTGAAGAGCTATTGACTGAAAAAGAAAGTTACAATAAATTAAATATTTCGGGTATATGTAGATTGGCCCTCGTGACCAACGAGGACCCCCTTTAGCCCTGGCTGGAGCAATGATGAAAGACAAGAAACCTTTTACGTACACACCCGGAGGGATCGATCTCTCCGATATTCGAAGTCCTAGAATGGCTAAGAGGATTCAAATGAATGCAGCGGCAGAGGGTGTAAGTTCTGTCCCGCAATCTTCACAGCAGCCAGGTGGCCAATCAGAATACTCTGGACCTCCACCCCCGCCACCATTACTGCCCCCAGCAGCTATGGCAGCTATGAATCCAGCTATGGCCATCCCAGTGCTACCACAAGGAGGTGTTTATCAACAGAATGCAAATCGGGCCCAGAAGCCAACGGATTTTGTAAGGCAAGAGCATGAGAATCAGCAACCACAGGGCCCACGCTTCATGCCTCAAAACCTACAGCAACAGATTCAGCAGGCTCATATGTTAAGGCAGCAACAGCAACAACAGAATCCGCAAAGGTTTCAGCGGAGTGAGTCGCCCAAGAAGGCACCCTCACCTGACAGATTCTCTATGGGAGGACCCAGTCAGAATCAATTTGTTGCACCTGGTCAGACTCAGACTGCACCGACCAGTCAGAATCAGTTTGCACCAACCAATCAGAATCAGTTTGCATCGTCCAATCCGAATCAATATGGATCATCGAATCAGAACCAGAACCAATATGGATCCTTGAATCAGGCTCAGCAGAACCAATTCACACCGTCGAACCAGAATCAATATACCGCTCCGCAAAATAACTACGCGTCGTCAAATCCGAGCCAGTTCGGATCGCAAAATCAATATAGTGGAGCAGCAAGTGACCCCAGGAGTCCCAGTCCAGTGAGGTTGTCCGGAACAGGGAGCATTTACATCCCGCCTTTGAGTAACACTAACCCAAATTCATCTGTCAGATCACCATCTCCACCCCGACCACAACAACAACATCAACAGCAAGGGCCACGACCCACGCAGACAAGAGCTCAGGCTCAAAGCCAAAACCTGGGATCCATTTATATCCCACCGGTAGAGCAACGAGAGAACCTCTTCAGCGACCGTACAGCCAGCACTGGGAGTGCAAACAACGCCAATAGTCCTTCCTCGGATCGTGACTCACCGCCTAAAACTTCATCAACTCCACAGCTGAACAAAGCACCCACGCCTTGGATGAACTCATACAACCGAATCAACTCCCAGAGCAGTAGTCAAGGAGACCAGAGTCCCGCGGCGACGCCTTGGGGCGAGATAGCCCGAACCATACCTATTACTATTGTCAAGGAGCGGGAGCAGGAACAAAGTAGTTCTCAGCAACAGCAGTACCAACAGCAATTGCAGCAGCAACAACAATTGCAGCAGCAGCAACAGCAACAGCAATACCAGCAGCAACAACAACAGCAACAGCAGCTCCAGCAACAACAATACCAACAACAGCTCCAGCAACAAAAATATCAGCAACAACAACAGCAGCAGCTACAACAACAACAATACCAGCAGCAGCTCCAGCAACAGCAATACCAGCAACAACTACAACAACAGCAACAACAACAACAACAAAGATCAGCACAGTCTCAACCTTCAGCTCCAGCGTCACAACCACGACCCAACCGATGGAACCCTCCAGCGAATCAACAACAACCACAGCAGCAACAACCACAACAACAGACTTACGCACAGACCAATGGTAGAGTCGTCCCAATTCAGGTCAACAGGGAAGATCCATTTTCAGGACCAGGTGGTCAACGCACTATTCCTATTCAAGTAATGCTTTCAAATCTGTCCTTTACAAATTATCCTTTGATTAGCTAACATGCCAATGTAAATGTTCACAATGTGGTCAAAAGACAATAGTGAATACGTAGCAGACACCTTTATTTTATGACTAAAGAATTTTGACTTGGTCTGCTTCTGAATAGGTATTCAAAGAAAAAATTGTTGTCCGCTAAGGAGCAAACGCAAACATATTCAAGTCGTATTTATCCACAAAAACATCTGCAACATTTCATTAATTGAATTTTTTGACTTTCAATTCTTAAAATGATACACATGTTTTCCTTTATCCGTTGCAACAACCTTAGCAGATGTTCAATTTTGCTTCTTATATTCACTTATCTCCTTCTGTTTGATAATTGCTACCACAAGATGACCAATGTTAACTAAAAAGAAAACAGAGCATATGTGTAAAAATGTTAGTTTTTGCAAGTTTTTTTTTTGGTATTATGAAACTTTGAAACAGATTGATGGAATGCAACGCACAAGCAATGTTCAACCCACGCCAGGTGTCCGACCCTCAACATACAACAGTCCCATGAGCCTTTACTCTTCTAGCAATGCTAATGATGCCTTCAATCGACAAGTCTCCGAGCTTAATTCTGGCGTTGAAAGGCAAGCTAGGATTTTAGTAATTAATTACTTCGTATAATGTGTCTGTCTGTGTGTACAGTACATCAAGTACAGTTTACAAATACTGTGCTCGCTAGCAATCAGTTACTTGTGTATACGCCGTAACTGCTACCATTAAGTTTTATCTGTATGATTTAACGAGCTCGGATGTATGCATTTCGTATGTGCTTAATTGGAGGAGTTGTGGTTATGAAGACGATCATATGGTTTTTCACATTTACAGAATGACAGTGAATGAGGACCAGAAGCTGGAACCAATTCAGTCGAAATCTTTCAAAGTGATTCAGAAGATCGCAGACGACGGTAAATACTTCTCCTCAAGGTTATGTAATTTCATGAGTCCTTCCAATGTTCCGTCGGAATCCTAAACAGTTGGTTACACATGTTGCATCTCCTCCTGTAGATATGTACATACTTGGGTTTTATTATCTATTCTTACAAGTGACGTAACCCCAGTTTCTCTGTGAGTGTGTATGTATATGCACTTAACCCATTAACTTCTCCTCATAGAATTTTTGCAACCATAGAACTGTATCTAAAACACATTTGACAAATTACATGAATGTTAATGTACTCAAAGTTAACAATAATAAAGTTGGAGATGTGCATAGAGCCGTTAATGTGTAGGTTGTGGAACAACTTTTGGAAGGGTTTGAAGACCGCAAAGTATTTTTTACTACGTCAGGTTCTGGATGCAATCGTCCTCAGGAATTTCCCTTGTGTGCAGTATTGTTCGCATGCAATTAAATGATTTATGACTTCAGCTCTGAGTCCCACAGATAGTCCTGATAGTTGCTGTGTGTGAGTAACAAGCAAGGCAGAAGCACCATTTCAGATAAACAAAATGACTCACACACGATTCATAATGCAGGCTTGGAATTCCGACCCTGCTCAGTGTTACATTTCCTTTTCAGTTTTTTCTAGTCCACTTGGTGGAAAGACCTACTGCTAAAGTGCTAGATCATGTAGGCCCTGGGTAGATATATGTAGTAAGTATCTATAGATACATTAGGTATAAATACGTAATGTTGTGCAAGACACAGACGGTCGGGTTGATACGACCGTATCTTCAAGTAGGGCTCCACAAAAAGCATGTCAGCTTTGCTACGCATTTCTGTATCTATCTGTGATAAAACCGACTGAGCTTTCCCTTTTGACGAGTGTCATTTTTCACTCCTTCCTTTTGCATCACCAATGGAGCTTATTGCCCCTTTGTTTGAGAATTTGATGACTCTTTATTATTGAATCAAATGGATTTATATGCTGTTGGCAATCTCGATGACAATACTACTATTATACCTCAGGACAAAATATTCTACATGTAAAATGTGTTTTTGTAAAAGGCGAGGAGCAAAGAAAGTTGCAGCTCACGGGCGATGACAAATTATTAATGGACAGAATCAAAGCACAAGGTGGGATGCACTTCATACGTAAACAATGTGACATTTGACATTTCTCATATATAAATGACACCTATAATCTCTATCTACATTTTGTGACCACGAGAGAGAGAGATGAATTTAAATATGCATTCTTTTGTAGTATATCGACAGAATTTCTATTTTTTTTAGCTTCACCAAACGATTTACATTCAATCATAATCTTAACAATTTTTGACTGTGAAGTTGTTTTTTAATAATAAGAGGAATTTTGAGTTCTTATATGACTAACATTCAGAAATTATTGTATGAAATGTAAGCAGCAAAAAAGTACGCCTCGCCTTATTTTTTGTATCTTTAATTGAAAATACACATTGATTACCTGCACCATTCTGGTAGCAAATTGTGAAGATCTTCAGGACTTGCTGGAAATAACCATAAATGATTTTATATATTTCAATATACTATATTTTGAGGGCATTTATTGCTGCTTCAACAGTCCATAAGTACATAATTACACATATAATGAAATTATTAAGGATGACTGTCAATAGAATGTGTAATGAGGTCATTATGACACTTAGAATTGCATGCTGTAAAATGAGTAGATTTATTTAGTATAAATACTCTAGTTACAAATGTAAAATTAAAGGTTATGGAGAAAGCAATTTCATATAATAATAACAAGTAAAAAAATAATACAGTGGGTATTTACACATATTTTAAATATGTGAATTTATCGTATCAAGTCCACAAGTGTAATCCCCCATCCTCCTGAAATTTATGTTATGAATTTTATCTATTTATAAAAAAAGAGAGGTAGGGCTCATCATGATGAGGCTATATTTTAAAAGTCCATTACTAATATTTCGGAAGGAGATAAAGTTGTAAAGTTGTAAAATTGGTTTCCAGTTGACGATGGACAATCCTTACATCAGACGACGGAGCCTCGTTTCCGAGGCGGTCATATTCCTTCTCGTGCCTTCAGAACTCTGCAGATAAACTTACAGCCAGGAGTTCAGGTCCAGCCGGAGCAGTCACTGATTGCTACTCCGGTTCCAATTCAGAATCAGATGCCTCATCAAGGTAGTGGCGTCCCAGTAGTGCACAATATACCTATAAGACTTGATTCAGACAGTGAGCTCTCAGGAGGCCGTGTCCCGGCCTCACAACAGCAGGTGTCCGAGCCGAAGAAGTACATGGGTGGAAATATTCCATCCCGCTCCTTCAAAATCCTCCAGGCGATGACAGCGGATGATGATCAATCAGCAGGTATTTTTTCAATTCTAATAATGTCTTAAACCTTGAAAATATTTTTTATTCACTGTGATCTCAGCAGCTTTTGTACAAATGAGACTACTAAAAAAAGACAATGGGATGCATTTCTCTCCAAAATTAATAGATATTGAAGACAGGATTGAGTAATCATAAATATTACATGTGCATCCATAGGATGTAAATTTATTTCAAGTATTATATTTTATGTGGTAATAATAAAAATTACATATGTAGCTTATATAATACTGCTTCATCGGAATTTCCTATATTTTGATTGACTCGTGGATTTTAAATTGAAATAATTATTACTGTTGGGACTTGTATTGAAAACAAAAAGTGTTGTAACCCTTTGGTACCGGAGAACTAATAACAGCTTTGTGTAATTATTATTTGTGGTAGCTTTGGGAACCTCTGCTGGAGCGAACGCATAGGACAAAACACATGGACACTTTTGGATACACTTCCTATTTAAACTCCTGTATTGAGCCACAATATTATTACACATGCTGAGTCCCCCCATATATAATGAAAACAACTGATGCTATCCATTCTCATACACTTTCATCCAGTAATAATTGTCAATTAGGTGAAGATTCAATTTGTAGTGTCAGTAATGTATTGCTACTATATACCCATCGTTAAATGTAAATATAATAATAATTATTAGAGTTCCTACAGCCTCCTCTGAAGTGATGAGTTTGTAGCTGTACATGATGTAGCTCTCACTCATATTATATAATGTAGATACATATCTATATGTAGTTAAGCCTCAAGGTCAGAATATGATTAATTAATATAGTGGACAGAAAATGTAACGGTATATGTATGTAGGAACAGTTAGCAAGATTATGGAAGGATGCCAGAGAAGGGAGAGGGATGAGATGATATAAAAAAGGAGAAATTTAGCATTATTTTTCCAAGAACATGACATGAAAAGATTCTTGATGTAACTTAAACTTGAAAAAATCTTGATGTACACATTTGTATTGCCGGGAGGTGATTGTGGACGTAAGTGCAATAACTGTCTTGAAATGACTCGGAATATTCATATATACAAAGATACACATGTATTCTATGAAGATACACCAAATATGCTTGTACATGCACTGACATATGGATACTATGAATGTGAATTGCGACGCCAGGGAATCCGGATCTGTTTTCAGAAATTATCTTCAAAGAAATTTACACATTACACATGATACATATAATTACTACATGAAAAGCCCAAAATGAGATTAACCAGAATAAACGTTTCTTTTAAGCTGTAACTCCACACACTTGTTCCCATTATTACTTGTCATATATACTCTTTTAATTATCACCGCTGTAAATTGTAGGGATCTAATCTGATTTAATGGATTTGTCTGTTATAATAATAATAATAATAATAATAAATAATAATTTATTATTATGTTCCCGCACAGAAAGTGAACAAAAACATAATGGCTTGTACAAAACTAATACATAGTATATGATTTTATACTGCGGAGCTCAATTTAAGCCTTTTGTGAATTTTAATAACACAGATGCGTACAATTAATTTATTAATAATGACACTACAGATTCACAATGCTATAATATTCTGATGCTGTTAGTAATTATTGTAACTTGTCTCTTTCAATTTGTATAATTTTGTTTTGATATCAATGTCGGGAGCATTTAATTTGATGTATCTAATATCTATAGATATATGTAATTACACATGTTGTCTATAACTACTATTATGACCTTTAGGAAGCAAATGTTGCAATTTCCTTCCCTGCAAAAATACTAGTAGTAATAATTCCCATTCGACTCCCCCTTCTTCAATTTGTTCCGAGAAGGGAAGTAAGTCGATGATGGAAAGGAGGAAATCCAGGAAGGAAAAGCTCGCAGGGATTTTCAAAGACATGAAGCCCTCTTGCGTTAGCTTGTCAAAACTATGTAACTCTTGAAATTGAATTTTTGTGCTTGTCTCAGGTAAAATATGATTTTCGCTTGCTCCTATTATTTTGCAACACATTCTTATGATTTGTTTTTTCTTAACAATTTATGCATGGAATCAGTGCATGCTAATGATAAAAACAACATGTACATATGTAGATCATTATTTACGTATACAATGTACGTAGTCTACTGGAACCGTTATTGGTGCAAAATTTCTTTTGAAATCCAAAGCTTGAATGCATATTTATAATTAAATATATTTGCTTTATTTTATGTCATAGATGACCGCACTACTTAAAATAACGGGCGTCCATACATGACCGGGTGTATAGAAACCAGCTCCGTATATAATTATGTCTACACTCTTCGCGAAACAACCCGTAGCATTTGGGGCCCCAAACATTCGAAGGGATCAAGATGGGACCCCACGTTTAGCCCCTGTGTCAATTGCAAAATGCTTGATAATAAGAAAATATTTTCATATAACGTGCCTGGAAGAACTGTAGTTGGAAATAGATGGCAAAATAAACCATTATACAATTCTGGGAAACAACTTGTAATTTATGTGAACTGTAATAATTCAAAAATAAAATACAGGGGAGTTATAATAATTATGCTAATTACATGAATGTAAAATGTACCTGTGCCTGTGACAGTTTTCAAATTAATATGTAGAATATATCAAACTATCTTCTTATTATTTATAGATAATAATAATTGCAATTAACCCCAGTGAAAAATGAACGAGATAAGAGACACACTATTTGCAATGGGATGCTATAATGAGATTAATTATTGAATAAAGAAACGGCTTGAATTATATCGCAATTAACACTGTCAATTTGTTTTTATTTTTATAATTACATCAAGTCACAAAATGGTTCCGGAAATGAAGATATCCATCTCCATCAGGGCGAGACAGTTTTGGGGGAACCACTGCATATATCACGTCAATGGTTTATTGTACAGGTTCTTGTCAGAAAATTCGTACAAAAATCTCTCCACTTCAAACCTAACCTTTAAACCTAAATGTTCCCTGTCAGCTTGCAACGAGTACTTTTTGCCGAAACATTTATACAGCTGTTGTATTTATGTTTGAATAAAATTTATCTTTGTGTAGGGAACATCGGACATCACATTTAAATTAAAAATGGGATGTCGAATTCCCCTTCCTTGCAAAAGACAGTGGATTTTATTGTACTCTAAAAATTTAGTTCAAAAAGAAAGTTCGGAGAGATAATTTATTTCTGCGAAAAACTAATTTGTGTTTTTGAACCTACTCACAAAACTCCCGATTACGTTTACCTACAAACAATCTAATGTTTTGATTAGATCTGAAACCAACGACGCAGAACTGTTGGACGTACTATGTGACGCGAGATGGAAATAACTTAGTTGCGCTCGCTAGGAAGACATACTCCATTTATTTAAAAAACAAACGCATGTTATCAATTTTTAAAGGAATCCGTTGCAGTAGAAAATGATACTCTGTGCAATAAAAGCGGGTTTCAATGTCCAGGACCTTCTTTAAAGATTCGGAAGTGAATGGGTGCTCTGCTTTTTGACCAGGGCTATTGGACTCGAATTGATCCGGTTCTGGATTGATTAGTTTGCTCCTCACTATGTGAAATTCTTTTCTTAAGCTTTTCTTCCGGTTATTCTCTGCGACGAAAACTTGCCCGGAACTCTCCCGTTTCCTACTGAGAAAGGAGATCCCCGCCTCTCGAGCCAGAAGACTGTAATTAGGGAGGTCCATGTTAAGGGAGTACTTGAGGTACTCGTAGCAGAGCTGGGTCATTCCCGATATCTCCGCCAGCCGGTCACAAATCCACTCTGTGGTTTTCAAATAAGCATTGATATTGTCAAGAATGATGCAAACGTGTTCCGTAATTTCGTTCTCTTTTTGCGAACCTAGAGCTACATCCCTCCAGATTGTTTTCAGGGAAGCTCTAATGATTACTATTGACTCCACACACTTTAATAACGAAGTTTGATCCTTAAATTTGATTTCTTCTGTCAGAACATTCACGTGGTTCTCTAAACTCAAGCCGATCTTGCTGATCACACTGGTGGACATATTAAGTAGTGACAAAATTAAATTAAGTTTGTTTTCCGTTGGCAATTCCTCAAATGTTATCTTGGATTCCTCATGAGATAAATTCGATATATTGGGAGAGGACTTCGAGACTATAATAAGTTGGAGCTTCTTTTTAAGTTTAAGGTCCTTTCGGTAATACAATCCATCAAAGGGTCGGGTCACTAATAAATTCTCTCGGAGTTCAGGGTCAACAAATTCTTTCCTATTCCCGCTATATTTATCTTCCAGTTTCCAGACTTCCGGGAGGATTTGCTTCTTGAATCGTTGTTGGATCGGATAAAATTCATTGTCTACAAGGAAGGCTTTCTCCGCCTCCCAAACTAATTCCATGAACGCTTCTTGAACAGGTTGGAGATTCGTTTTGGTCAAGGTCTTAGAATTCCCTGATTTTAGTAAGGACTGGAGGAGATAGGTGGCGGTCCAGATCTGGGCGGATATCCTGGTGAGGCCATCTGCCTCGATCTGACTCTCATGGAAGTAGAGGAGCTGGAGAAGTGGTCTAATGGCGGGCATGAGTCGGAGGTGAATGAAACTGTAAATCCGATCTGTATTCTCCTTAAATATATTTATCAAGTCAATAGCAACCTCCGTATTCTCGTTGAATCGTCGAGTTTGGTAACGTCGGATACCACAGGAGGGCAAGCATATATTTGTGATGCAGTTTGCAAACACGCTGCAAACACTGTATTGCAACTCATTATCAATAAATAGTTCAAAAGACGGGGAATGTCCTAATAATAGCCTAGAGACGGTAAGTTTACTCTCGTTTTAAGAGGAATTACGAAAGGCACTTTCTCCTCAGGGGTAAAAATATTATCGCAAGCAAACCTTAAGTACAAGAGACATTTACGATTAGAGACTTGTACCAGCAAAAGCTTTCCATTGTAGATTGGGGCTTCGATGGGGATTCGACAACTGGACCTACGATTGAAGTCTCGTCATTCTCAGTTGCACTCGAAGTAACACTTGAAGTGGGAATGCATGTATGAGTTTCAGGTTGTTGAACTTGAGGTGGCGGGCTGGTTTGCTCTGTGCCCAAGCGTATTGCAGCAGCTGGAGGCGGCGCTGGATAATTTTTTCTCATCTTTTAACTTCCGGCGATATTATTTATGGAATGTAAAAATACGGACTGTTTTTACATTAAAAAAAACTGCTGGTGTAAAACTATCACTAATTTATTTTTCCTGAGATTATATAGAGTTTAGCAATTTTTAAATAAATAAGCATTTAGGTAAGGGTCAGAAATCTAAAAGTACATATACGATTTTGAACAATTGTTATACTTTCTGGTATATACATACTTATAATCCGATGATTTTACTGATATATGCTGGCCTTGTTCTGTCACGGATTGATGACTTTTGAGGTCTCTTGTGAACAATACTAGTTAATAAAGACAACGAAAATGTTTTACAAACTAACGGTGGCTTTAGTCATGGTTCAAAATTCATTTATATTATTTGTACTTATTAAATTTTATGCTTTGCGGAAAGCAATAAAATTTATTTCGTATTTGTAATTTGCAAACATTAGAATAGGAGGATTGAATTGAGAGAAATACCTCAGCCTAAGTCATAGCATCGGAATATTCTAAATCTATATATGTGCATATGTAGCTAGCATTAAAACAGGGGGTATTGTAAAAAATACCTCGAGCAGAATGGTATCGAAAATATTATTATTATTTCCCCATGTTTTGAACTAATTATGTGGCGACAACCGAAATTGCGTAACAAAGTAAAGACCATAATTATTATGTACATTAACCGTACCATGCTAAAACTAAAGCTGTTAATTGTAATTGCCTTCAAATAAATTCAAAACAAAAATGAGTATTTTTTATTAACAGAGATATAAATCTGCCAACAATGATACTATAAGCCCGAGCTAAGGAGTTAAGTGGTTTTGCTAAACCATGTAAACTGCATTAGATGGGAGAATTGTATGTAGATATTATTGTTAACATTAAAATAAGGTTTAGCAAAAAATCTCCTCCTCTGTCGGTACAACAACAAAAAATCAAATTAAAGGTTACCATCAGCACAGCCCTTGAATCTAAGTATTTCCTCCGTATTCCAAATATTACAAAATGGATACTAAATTACACGTAGTTACAACAATATATACATTTAGAAAACCTAAAGTCTTAGCTGAAGATAAGGTAAAAGGATAGTATTACATGAATTCAGCAATTACGATACAGAATACTGGATACACTATTTCTGCCGCATCTAGATTTACATTACAGTATAACAGATTTCGGTAACAACTCTGCAACTTGAGCCATCGCATCCTGAAATTTGTTGTCGGCTGAGTTTAAAATAACAATCCTTTCAAGGTGGCCCATGGAGTCGCTGAGCAGAGGTGCTGATAGCGACTCGTTCTGCAAAATTGAATAGAAAGTTCCCGATTAATTTTTACTAGTTTCCTGAAACGGAAAGTAGTTACTACTCTGTAGAATCAATGATAAGAAATTGCTTACCCAATGAAAACTTACTTGTCTCAGATTGGGTATCCTCGGTAGGCAGTACAGCATCATGCCCGTGTCAATAACAAATTCTTTGCTAAAAATAATGGTCTCCAACTCTATTAAAACCAAAATTCAATTTTAAAGGTAATAATGATAATTTAGTATCGCTAACTTCCGTATACATAAAATACCCATAAAATCCGTAATAGATTTTCGCCGAGGAATCCTTTCGATGGGCCAACCTCTCACTAGATACCGGGTGAGCATTACCATTTCCATGCCTGAAATACAGAGGAAATCACAGCGGCCACGTAAATTAAGTACCGCCAGCTTCGGGAATGCTTCAAAATGTCGGCCAGGGTGGTGCAGCAATATTTCGAAATGGAAAATGTAAGGGAGGACACCTTCGGAAATTGTCGGCTCAAGTATGTCAATAAAACCATCAATTCATAATGAAACGAGTGATTTTCTCTATCCATATTATTGATGCGGATTTCAAGAGAGCGGACACCTTCATGCGGGGCTGTTTCATGTTCTACTAATGTATCGAATCTGTATTCTTTCAAGTAAATTACTTTCACAAGGGAGGGAAATTTCTCAGGCGTGAAAGCCCACAAATTAGTATTGCTTCCAATCTGTATAGTTCTTAATTTAGGGAAGTTGAGCTCCCATACAGCTCTAATTGGAACATTCGTAACCAATTCCTCTAATACGGGAGATACATTTTGACAGATCGAGCGCCACTGATCAAGGTCACCTGACCAATCCAAATGATCGCAAACACGTAAGGTTAAATGTCTGAGCATCGGAAACCTTAAATCCCGCAAATGTTCCCAGAAATCTGTCGAAATCTCCCAATCCAATACCAAATGCTTCAAATTTTCGACTTTATCTTGAGTCAACAGAATGTCCAAACTCTCGCTATTCTCAAATAGCAAATCAATCCGCTCTGGCTGACACAATCCGAGAATGCTTTCCATGACCTGGATATGTGGACACTCGTAACAATGGTCTTCGAACTTCAAACACTTCAAAGCCATGAGCTTAATTTTATCACTTGTTAGCAAGGTCTCATCCCATCGAAAAGTTTCATTCTCATATACAGTATTAATTGTCAAATTCTCAATCGTAGCCTGGTTTGCTGCAAGGACGAGACTAAGTTGTGACTGGTCTACGTCTGCTTCACCCTCGTGGTCCAACTTGAGACTCAAGCTCATTATCCGAATCTTGATCGGAAAGAACAAATCAACGAAGGTCGGATCAGTAAAGGTTATCCCTTCCGCGTGGAAATTTCGAAAGGGGGACGGCAAATACTGTAATGGACCGATTGCTCTTTTCAGGAGTAATCTGGTGAAATCTGTCAATTCAGTCGTGGCCTCTCTTACAGACACCTTCGAGCAAGCTCTCAGAGATTCACTTGCACCAATGTTCCATGATTTACTAACCAATCGGCAAGTAGCCGAACATCCCTCAGACAGCCGAGGAAAATGGCGCATGCCTGTAAAAATTATCAGTCAACATTAAATGTGCCTCAAGGGAAGGAGTAAGGACCGTGTTGTAATTAGATGTTATTATCCCAAACACAATGCCTTCAATTACACAAATTAACCAACTATCACATTTTCATGACAATAATAATTTCCAATGTAAAAAAAAATGGTTAAATTACCGAATCCGGGAACATGACGTTTTTGCTTGAGTTACCATAGTTTGATTCGGGAGTTGCCGACAGCAATCCTGTCTTATCGTCCGAGTTCGTTCCGTCACCCCGACACCGCTTTCTCACCTGTGGTTCCATTAAATATTCCGACAGAATATTCTGATCTCTAAACGTATCTGACAAGATGGCAACTCAACACCGAAGGTTTACATAGGTTGCTATAATTAGCTTTACGTTGGGACTTGGGACGCAGGCGCACAATTACTTAAATTCTGTTGAGCTCAATCTCAAATTGGTGCAACAATAATTTGGTTTGGAACTTGAGTGGAAGGGCCGAAGCTTCAACACCAGACGGGATGAGGCGCTACATTGATTGCAATGAAATGATGTAATTAATTCCTGCACAGAAAATACGCTTGAAAGAGTAATTTTATTGTGGCTGAAAGGATTTTGACCAGTGCTGGGCGTTTGTATCTCAGCTATTCTATTTATTCTCCTCTATCCTTAAATTGTGAGCATCTGGCTTCTATTAATTCTATTCTACTTTCCAGAATTTTTCGTTTCCCTCTATTCTACTTCTACGCCTTGCATTCACAGGATGGCAGTTTAAATGCTTTCAACATTTTTACCTGTATTATAATGATTTTAATGATACGTTATAGTATGCCTGTATGAATTTATATGTATATGCTATGCTACTTCTCCTTCTACTTCTACCATCGGCTCTTGTATTGCCCGTCTATTCTATTTCTAATTCTACCATAGGATGCTGGCTTGACAGCTAAATACTGCTACTCTAATTGCTTAATTCAAAATTCGACTTCTATTTACTTCTACTCCTACTCGATGGATAGTAGCGTTACCTATATTCTATTTCTACTCTTTTTGGCTCATTTATTTTGACTTCTACTCGACTTTTTCCTCTACTTCTATTGTCGGTAGAGTAGAAGGACCAGCACTGATTTTGACATTTATAGTAGAACGTAGAAAGAATTTTATTTCGTTTATCTATATAATTAGTCTTACAATTAATGATGTTTGGCACTCCAAATCAATAATAGCCATTTACGGGAAGTACAGAGAGTGAGAGTATAAAGATTGTAGAGTCGTTTGGCCTTTAATTTAATTAATATGATTATTACATGCGTTTTTACCGCCTTCTGCGCCATTCCCAATTGTACCGATATTTTCCGTTTGACGAGTTCATGACTCTTATTCCCTTATTATTATTGAATCAAATGGGTTTGTACGTTGTAGACAATTCCTGGCTATATTTCAATAAAACGGGAAAATGTTCTGCATATAATGTATAAATATGATGTCGTAAAAGGCGTGGAGCAGGGATGCGCATCCACATTTTCGTTACGTTACGTTACGCTATATTACTGTAGGTTTTAAACCTGACGTTAATTATCATTACATTACTAAATATGGTATGAAAAATTCAGCGTTACCGTTCCGTCACTACAAGGCATCGGTAATACTCCAGCGTTAGTTTTCGTTACCATTAAAAAATACAAAATAGCCGTTACTTTCCGTTATTGCTAATTCTTCTTTGCTCGTTATAAACTAAAATGCCAAATAACTAGTAGATATTGCAAGAGGCCAGACGTTCCTGGTATGGCCGAATCATCGCGAAAAGGTAATTTACAGTTTCTCTGTATAGTTCTTGGTTAACCTGCAATGTGATACGCTTCGCTCGTCTATACGGTGTGGTAATCTCGTCATTTGTCCTTTTTTGAAATTCATTTTTCGAATTTTACTAGTGGCAGTATTCTCCATGATTAGTTCTAATCTACTAAAAACTTCGTTAGAACCAAAACTTAATTCATAAGCCGATCACACATCGTTTTTTTGTGAGCATAAGCGTGTGGATTGAGCAAGACAAAGGGCCAAAAATTCCTATTGAAATTTGCCATGTTTTCAATGATGTACACAAATGATGCTCAGGGTGTCCACATCCAACTCAAGTTTTTAACATATCCCCGGTTTGTTTACATTCACAGTTACTCCAAACAAAGCCAATAATGGCAGCCAACGCGTAATCCAGAAATATATATTTACATGCTTATATGCATTTGATAGTGTTGCGTTACGTTACAATATCTTTTTCTGTTTACACACGCTGGGAAGCTATAGTTATTCCGATCCAAGGTTTAGCACACCCTAGTTCCGTTACCGTTACGTTATTACCTGCTGCAAATATAGGTCGTTACGTTAAAAAACGGCGTTATTACGTTATTGTTGGGTAAAAGTAACGCAACGGGCGCATCACTGGCGAGAAGCCAACGGAAGGTTGCAGATTTGGTCATAAGGACGTAGGACTCCCAGGTTTTAGTATGGACTGGATGAGATATGTGGTGGTACAGGTCTGACCATGAGCGCATATATTCTGGTAATAAAGGGCTTGTTCAAATTCACATGTTTTTGCATATTAATGAATGTTTTGGATTGAAAATTCGTTTAAACCAAAAACACCTGGTTTAAACCAAAAAAACCCGGTTTAAACCAAAAGAACCTGGTTGTTTGGTTTTTTTGAAAAAAACCAAAAAAAACCCCCAACCCTGGCACGGATTAGCTGGTATTTGTATATTTTGCTCACGTTGAGTAGCTATAATTTGTGTATGTTTCTCAACGTCAGAACCAATGCTAGTAATTTCATTTAAACTAATTTAATGTTTCTAAAATACCTGTACATTATTCCAGTACGTCTCATGGCTACAAAAGTCCTGTTCCTGCACCCATATAACGGGTACTTGTATACGGGATTTGTACCCAGGCCCTTCTTTTAAAATTTTCAGAATTTGTTGTAACTAATAATCCACACTGTAAGAAAATTAATCGTTACAATCTTTCATGATTTACTTGATAATCACAGATACAATAAACTCGATAGCCTATTTTAAATTTAGCTGCAAAAAATAGTTGCGAACATATGCTTAATTACTTGGTATTTTAACTTACTTACTGTTTTGAATTTAATGTAACAGCTGCAAATAAGTTTGAAAATTAAAATTAAATTAAGTTTTTTAAAAACTGAGCACATAACTAACCACGCGCAACCTGAGGGGGGACTCAGATTACTTCTTCACGGTAAAAAAATTGCTGATATTTTGGTTCAAAAATGAATGGTGAATTTAAATACCCCGTCCAAATTTCGACTGGAATTTCGAAATTATTTTAGGTTTTAAGGCTATTATAATCAGCTATTATTTAACGAGATACGGCAACCAGGTTGAGCCATTGATAAGAATATGTAGCCATCTTTGGTTTTCAATTTGACATTCTTCCGCAGTCATGTTTTCGACAACTTCATGGATTCGTTTGTCTTCTTCATCACCGATTTAGATATCAGGAATACTATTCACACTTGGTGGTATCGATTCCTTTAAATGGGGACGTTCAGGATATGTGCCATTAAATTTTGTTCTCATTCTTTCAAATCGTCTTTGAATAAACATTTTTTGGTAGCCATTTTTATTAGAGCATTACGGATAATTAATTATATCAAACAAAATTTAAAATTTTAGTAAAAAAATTGGTGAATTTGAATACATATGGACTGATGGTGAGATGATTACACCGAATACATAGCATGTAGTACTAATTGTAAGACTCTCACATAGGTAAGTAATTCTCTGGAACGAGACGGCTTGTATAATTACTTATGTACATGGGCATCAAAACAAAAAATAATAAAGGGAGAAATAACGAGAATTAATAGAACCCAAATTGCTACAAAATACTTCAATGGGTTAACATGAAATATTAAGCTGGGTCGTGGAACAGATTAGAACCATTTTACCCATGTAATAAGCACACGCTTATTCAATTAGTTACTTATTTAGGAACTCCAGCAGTTTGTCTCTCCATAAATAATTATTAGCAAAAGTCTAACTCGTGCTAAAATTAGGGATCAAACGTTTGTTAAAATAAACGGGAATATGTGATCTACTTTCATAAATGGTTGTCTATAAGTAAGAGTGGAGTTGAACTCTTCGTTTATTTGCATTGCATTGTTCTATGTTTGAAGTTTTTTCTCCAAGTTGCATCAAAATGTTTGAAAATGCTGACAAAGATTTTGGGAAATTTTGTCGACTAGCGGAAATTTTTCAAGCCATACCGTACAAATGGGATAGAAAATCGAAATGTTTAACTACTAAAGTAAATTTCTTACACAAACTAGCGTTTTACTCCCTCGTGATTTGGTTTCACTTCTTAAATTTCCACACAATTTATATTTTAATTCAGCTGGTTTCGAGGGACACATGGGAAATACCCAATATTACCATTACCTCGATTTTTGTAATCTTCTTCACGGCTTGCTGTATCTTCATTGTGAATTTGGTTGTGAACACGGGAGACATAGCATTCACCCTGAAGGAACTCATTACTTTGAATTTAAACTTAAAAGCAAAGTTTTTGCGAAAGGATCAAGAGACCATTTCAAAACTTGAGTTTCAAACTAGCTTTCTAATACAGTTCATGACCCCATCAGTTTTCACTATAAGTTTTGGTTTTGTCTTCATATTTTTCCTGGATCCCTATAATCCCCGTTATGTCCTCATGAACTTCATGGATAGAAATATTGAATCCTGGAATAAAACTCAGTGGCTCTGTGCATTTTTTATTTTTACCTTGGAATTCTACACCTATGTAAATGGAATGATTGTATGCTACTTTCATTGGTTTCTTTGCCTGATTTACTGCAATCGGACCAAGTTTTGGCTCCAACAGATAACAAGGTTATTATAAAAATAATTAATAATAATAAAATTAGATTAGTACACATTGAACATAAAATGTCATCGCAAACTTTCCCTTTGACACTATAAGTAGGCGGCAATAAAATTGCATGGCTTGAAAACTGACCAAATCTTCTGAATAAAATTGGATAGAGCTAAACAGTGGCGTCTGTAACTTACAATTTCAAAATTGTAATGATACAGGAAGGCATTCCAATAATAAAAAGATTCCACAAATAAGGGAAAGTAACATTGAGGTAAAGGAGAAAGTCTCCAAATATTTGATTGCTGCTATAGATAAAGATTCTCTTTTAACGGGGCTCTTGTATCAACAATTCATTCTGTATCTTTAAATTCAAACAGTTTGTTCGTGGCATCGTATATTCTAGTGAATGATTACATCCATTAATTTTTTTTCTGATTCTTGCAGCAAGACAAATTCATCGTGGCTTGGCTTTGACACAAAAGGTGACATCCGCCGACCCCACACCTCCGCCCAAGTGTTCCGCTCCCTCCAAATCCTCAATACTTGCTTTAATCAGGGAATGCGAAAAATCGTGATGAATGGACTCTTTCTCTTCAACTTCCTCAGTCAGTCTGTCTGCAGTTATTCGGTCATTAAGTTCCATCAAGATTTGCCGATCTTATTGCTGACCGGGATGGTGTCCACAACTTTGACTTGGTGCATTGTGGAGTTCCTGACTTACCCTCTAATGGCTGTACTTTATACTTTATCTTCTACATTTATAAAGTCCACGGATTTTTTGGGAGGGGACAACTATAATAATTTAATCCTTGAATGCCAGAGATTATCCATGAGTAAGCTGGACGTTAAAATTAGAAAATCGATGAGACCATTAGCCCTGAACGCTGGGGACTTTTACCGTGTCAAGGAAGAAACGCCGTTAACTGTTCTCGCAATTGTTTCCAGCCTGACTTTTAATTTACTAATATTGACGTAGGGCTTTACTTATAATTTTTACGTATTGTAACTTATACCCACAGAAAGTAACATACATAATTACATGTATGGTTATACATGAAATACTGATTTATAGCACAATTCTTGTATTGAACTACATGTACATACATGTTAATATAAAATAATCAAGGATCCCCACAAGATAGTAAATTATTCTTTTAGCGTATCCTTCATTTATGGCTTAAAACATTAAATATTATACTTTAATCACTTGTGTGCTAGCAGGCAGGAGCTAAGGATATAGATTCATGAAATATGGGCAAACAATGTACTCACAACATGTACTCTCAACATGTATACTCACAATAATAATTGGAGTACCACTGGAAGCACCGACGTACTATCATAATGACATTCTGTTATAGAGTTAAAGTCAATAGTAAGGACAACAGCCTGATTTTATTCCTATAGAGAAAGGGCAATCACAAGACGGTTTTTATAGCTTAAGTAAAAAAGGATTTTAACACTTAGCAGTAGTGCTCCTACTTTTTATTTTCATATGGTCTTAATAAAGTTCAGGTCTCCAAATCAATACTAATCATTTATGGGAAATACCTTGACGACAAAGAGGGATCATAAATAATGCAGGGCAGTTTGGGCTTCAATTCAATTATCAATCACATATACGTGTTTACTCATTCCGGCCTCTGTCCAAGAGTATGACTCATATAAATATAAAATGAAACTAAGTAATTACAGTAGGTATGGAATTTTTCGCTCCTCGCCAAGTGGCAAACTCAAAGCATAGGTGTGGAGAATGAAGAGCTGGAGCAACCTTAAATACCCAGTCAGGAGGACACCCTACTGGTATTAACTACTCTTTAGTTTATATTTCCTCAAACCCTACAGTTATGTATTGATCGGTGTATAAACTGTCGGTAGATTTGCAAACATCATACCTCTTTGAACCCATATTCCAAACTGGAAATTTTCCTTCCCCTGCTTGGCAAAAGTGACTGTATATATTTCAAGTGTGTTATAACTTGTGAATAAGCATCAGCTCCACACAATTTTTAAACAATTCCCTGAAAATGTCTATCTTTGACTATGTCTTCATAGCCCCGATAAAACTCTACGAACGTTGGCTTTGTAGTATCGGAAATAGATACAAAAACCTGGATGACCGTTCGGGAGAGGAAGATGTGATGGATAAAATTGTGGTCATCACTGGAGCCTCAGCTGGACTAGGGAAGTGTGTGGCTCTTGAGATGGCCAAGAGAGGAGCGGTTGTTGTCATGTGCTGTCGAGATCTCCCGAAAGCCAACACGGTTGTTACAGAAATTCAAGGGATTGTTCCGGACGCTAAACTAGTAATTACTAGCATTTTATACTAATTGTTTCAGTCTTTTCAGCAATTTATCACAATTATAGTCATCATTCTTAGTCTCTTTCCATCTCCTATCTGTAGTTAATTTTGAGTGATATTAATAAATGAACAAGTACAAAATAATAACAAGAAATTTCAACTGGTGATATCCTCCTGTAGCAGCATTACTGTAAAAGGGCTCAGATATAGCCGCTATAAAACTTTGTTTATATATAAAAAATGATTGGGAAGAAAATAAATTATTGCCACTTTCCCGTTTGCTCAAAGGTTTTTTTTAAGTTTTAAGCGCATGCCAATATAAGGTTCAAATTTGTAGGGTACTGATACTCTGCTGAACAGTGCTTGGAAAAATTTTGTTAATAGTGCTTTGCAATGCTGATTAATAATCCAGAAAAAAATATAATAAACGTAGAAAAAAAAACCTAAAAACAAACCTGGCTCAAATATTTGTTATATATATATTAGTAAAAACATTTGCTCAAATCATGTTTTATTCTTGTAAAATTTCTATATTAATTATGAAATTATAACTAATGGAGAACTGACATTTTAAATTAGTATGTGATCCACTTGGATGTGAGCGATATGGACTCGGTTAGAACGTGTGCCAAAGAAATAGTCCAGAAGTTCAACTGCATTCACATCCTCATTAACAACGCGGGCATAGCGACATCTCACACCAAACCTGAGAGGACATCTGCAGGATACGAAAAACATTTGGCAACTAACCATTTGGGGCATATGCTATTTACCATGCTTCTGTTGGGCCATCTACGACTTGGAGCTCCCAGCAGGTAAGTACATGAGCACTAATTTGTTATTACAAAGCACAGTGCTAAAAAGGTATTTGTTTCCGTCACATGTTGTCCTGTGAATATAATTACCAAAAATATCCTAATGATTTCATTAGTGTTAATTCACACAACTCTGCACTTAAATTATCACCCTTTTGTATGTTGTTATATGTTATATAACTTTCACATGGAGTCTTATTTAGCTATTTAATTATTACTTATTGGTAATTGCCAGCAATAGTTTTGGGATTATTCCAAATTATAACATTAAAGTCCAATTACCTGTCGATGATTCGAATTTTAAAGGGTTGTCTGCGTGGGCTCGTTGCTCTATGCATTTTCCAAACTCCCAGTGGATGATCTAAATTGGGAAAAGCCGAGGACCACCAGATTTGTATCATTGGGGCCTTACAGTGACTCAAAAAGATGGTGCATGTTATTTGCAAAGGAGCTCGGTCGTCGATTGGACGGAACCGGTATCACCACATATTCGCTCTGCCCAGGGCTGTCTAGGACGGGCATCACAAGCAACTTTTCTTGGTTTAAAAAGATTATGGTGTTTATCGTCATATTTTATGTAGGATGCACCGTTTCTCAGGTAAGCATTACTTAATCTTCCGTGTTGCACTAATGCACTAGATGGAGTTTAAGCTGTAGTGTGCTCTCTTTATATGCGCACACCCAAAATCATTATTTTTCTCATTTTATATGTATGTTTCGTACTTGCAGTTTAAATACAAATATGCGCTTACTATAAATTTTAGTTTGTGTAAATTCCTGTAGGGTGCTGGCACAATTCTTTACTGCGCATTGGCTGAGGAACTTGCTCAACAAACAGGCCAGGCCTATCATTTCAAGAGGATTTGGACCCGAGCTAATCGAGAGCTTTTATCTGAAGATGCAGTTAAATTGTGGAAAGACAGTGAAAAATTATTGGGCTTGTCCTTCGACAAATATTTCCCAGCAATCTCTCAACACAAAATGAGTGGTCACTCAACTGTTAGGATGTCCTCCATGGAATCGCAGGATTGAAGCTTGGTCTAAATCATTTACTCATAACAGCGCTTTAAATTACTATTTCTTGGTCGTAAAATTAAAATTAATTAACTTAAAAAAAAATTCTTTTTAAATTAAAAAAATTACAGATTACCTATAGAGCTCATTAAATGTAGTATTTGGTACAAAAGCAGAGCCGTTGATAGTCGGTTTCATAGAGGCTGTACAAGTTGTGGCCTTATTAATCTGTTAGACGTCTTTTAAACTCGTGTTATAAGGCGTTTGAATTATGATTATATTGATAAAATATTAATAATATGTTTTATTGTTGATATCGGAGACGCTTGAGGACGGAAAATTCGTGGCCAATATCCCTTTCTCATTAAAACTTATTTATTAAATAAATGCACGGCTGCACCAAATACTCACTATTCGTTTCGTCTTGGATTCCTGGTTTTGCACTCTGCAAAAGTAATGTCCTGTTAATACACGTGTTTGTATATCTATGTTTGTTGACTCATTGTCAGTTCAACTTTTTAGGGGCAGCAATATTCCAATCCAATTTTTAAATAATTTCTTGTAGTAGTAGCTTTTATGATTTGATTGCATTATTTCGAATGCAATTTTATTTCTAATTATTACACTATTACAAAATATCAGTTAGTTTAACCATTTAAAAATTGAACACTGTTCCACTGTCATTGACACTTGTTTGCTGTTCAAAAAAGAATGACTAATAAAAATAATTGTGTAAAAACAACCTAAACAATCAATTCCTTTACACTTGATCCATATTCACTGTTGAAGTGTCAGTACGTTGGAAGGAAGTAAAACTTAGAAGACTTTTTTATGTATTGAATCATTACCTTTTATGACAGTCGGCACTTTGTAAAATCGTCAGTGGAACCCACCCGGTCTCTGATCGGGTGTAAAAGTATGTCAAAGTGGTCATAAGCTTGGTTTTAATTGATCACTCCATAATGGAGAGAATTCTCCGGAAAGGCTTCATGAAATTCTCAGCGGTATGGCTCTAGTAATTATCACATCAGGAAATATTCTTTGCTGTTTGTCTAATTGTAAGCTTTTATGAACAGTTGAATAGGAAAAGTACAACTTCACTGGGGCAATTATGGGGAAGTTATGTGGGTAACCAAGCTTAAAAGCTAAAAGGGCTCACGAAGCTAGCCATTTCGATTTGCATCGTTGTAAAAATGTTATGTATTTGTAAAATTGGTGAATTTGAATATCCCGTCAAAATTTTGACTAGAATTTTGAAATTGAGGTTGGCATAATTGTAACTTGTAAAATTTATATGTGGCTTTTAAATGAGGAATTACTGAATGCGATTTTTCGAATCTCATGTCATCTCAAAATCTGTTTTTTTCAAAATTTTCACATGTAAACATCTTGCTTAAGAAGATTCATTTTTCTGTAGATCAAGATGATTTTACAATCAGTTAATGTGTATACCGCTGCAATTAAGTATAATGTTAGCTGGGAATCAAGATGTTTTTCCTAGTTTTGTACTTTTTTGATGAGCTTTTTAAAACCAAGCTTCAATTTTGGTTTTTAAAGCTATTCCAGTACATTTTAAATGAAACACTCAATAAGCTATACAATACTCGATTTAAATTCAGAAATATTAAGGGTGAAATCAAGTGTGATACCTCGTTCAAACTTCGGACCGCCAGGACAACCCTGAATCAAGTTTTGATTTCGCTTTACGCGTGTTTAAATATTTAGCAGAGTATTTTTGAAATAAACTGCTAATCTTCATCAATTTTGAGTACAAGAAATGCAAAACTCCGTGACTCTCCAGAAGTATTAAGCATAAAATCAAGTGCAATATGGAAATATTGAATAAGCTTGAACTTATGATCAATTTTTTAACATGACATTTTTTACCTACGTGTCATCATTCGAGGCTTGACCTTAAAAGTACTTATGGTCTTATGATAAAGTTAAATTCAAATTACTTAAACTACATTAACTTAAATTCACATCGACTGGGGCTCAAAATTTCGAAAAAGCCTATTTTACAGGTTCAAAGTACTTTAAAAAAACTGCAGTAAATTTGAACTCGCAGGAAGCATTTTGAGGCGATATTGGTTGCTTTAGAGGTGAAAATCACGTCAACCGAAATTGACATTTTGGCGGGGCATTCAATATCATCAATTATTGTTTTAACCAAAATTTCCACAATTGTTTCGCCAAGAAGGAAGCGTATAGAACTTGACCCCTTGAGTTTTTAAATAAATTTAAATTCTGCCGACGGGTGCTCAAAATTTCGACATTTCGAATTTTACAAATTTGTATTACTTTAGTAAAACTGTAATAGCTTTAATCTTCCATGGCACATTTTGGTCGGGTTTAGGTTGTTAAAAATGTATTTAATTGTTCAATAAGCTAAAATATTTTGACCTGCAATTTTTAAAGTTTAATCGATACTTTGGGGGGGGGGTATTCGAAACTAGAGCATCTCGGGCGGTTAAAATTTACGGGTAAGCCCGCAAAAAGCCCGGCCCGTACGGGCTTCGAGCGGGTACGGGTAAAAATTATTACGTTTGACGGGTTACGGGCGGGTACGGTCTTTTCATCGCGGTTATAAAAGACCGTGAAAGCCCGTAAAAGCCCGTGAGAAATTCCATTAGTTGTGAATGCAGGAGCAGCGGTTGTGAATGGACATAGACTTGAATGACTTCAACGAATTTCAGACGTTTGCAATTTTAGCTTTCAAACAAACTAAGGCTTGGTGTACGATAGAGCATCACCCCGTGGGATATTTTAGGCCCGTGCCCGTCTGTACGACTGTTACTAAATAACAAAAGCAGCTATGCAAGAAAAGTTTTCTTGCATACCTGCCTTTGTTATTTAGTAAGTTTCATTTCGCTCTTCATTACAGTGGAAAATTCCATTTAGTCTAGAAGATGAATCCTGCTTGTAGTTCATGTATCACTCTTCTATATCGTTCACTTCCACATCTCTGTGTGCATTCAAATTATGCCGCGCTACGCTCGCATGAAATAGTCTTACTTTTCTACACCGTTCACTTCCTCATCGCTGTCTGCATCCTGAATAATCAAAATCAATTCCAGGATCCAGATCGTGGTGCGTGTAAACAATTTAAACTACGCGGCATAGCCCAGGTACCATAGAGTTTATGCGCTACTACTCGATTGGGCTTTCAACGTACTTCAGAAACTTCCACAGTATAATCTCTAATAATTCCAGACCGACATCTCTCTCTGTGCTCATATCTGCAACGAATGCTGTCTGCTAAGGAATTCAATTCTATCTCCATGCATTCCAATTGCAATCTATATACTCGTCGGAGGACTCTTCGACTGTTCACATACTTCGTCTTTCAATCTAATATGGATCTATTACTTCCTGTTCAGCAAACAACGTACACGAATTTTTCTGCAAGTGGGGCAAAACACAATTTGTTATTTGCGAAACCCATACTTCGGAACATCGTGTTCGAACTGATGAATGGCTCCTTAGGAGCTTGCATGTTATTGCGTGTAGTCAAGTATGAATGTTTTTGTGTAAAGGTTCGAAAACTAAGTCATCTTCATTTGCTTAATTGACAACACGTAGGTCTTCTGATCGGGACGGGACAATTTCGAAACATAAATATTGGTCCCATATTATTTCAGGACAATTTTGGATCATTAATATTGATCCCATAATATTTCGGGGCGAAATCGGTACAAATATTTTTGCCCCGAGTCATTGCAGGTTAGGATTGGCATAAATATTGTATTCAAAGGATTTCGGGACTTGGAGGAATTTTCTGCGGGATAAAATTTGTTATTTCAAGGATTTCGGGTTGGGACGGAATTTTCGGCTGGAGAAGTAGAAACCCAAAAACATTTTGTATAAAAAACAAAGCTGCTCCGAATACCGAAATACCACGGGGACGATATTTGTGCCATCGAATTATCCCGTCCCGAACAGATACCCAGTACCCACAAAAACACTCCAAAATGTGATTTATATGTGGCATTTTCTAGAGCTACGTCGGGGAGTAAAGTAAAAGTGAAAATTGGTGCTACCGACCAGCAAAGAATATTAATTGAGGGGAGTAACTCAATATATACTACCAAAGTTTTTTAAGGTTTCTAATGGTTAAGTTCAATGAATTCGCTTCATGAGGGACTAACTCCTAGCCACTATCAATGGGTCAAGCGTAGTGCATGTACAGGGCCTTGGTGGAAAGTTTGCCAACAGCCCTCAACCATGATTTTTTGATCTAATGTAATGTATTGTAAACTATTTGAAATAAGTTATTTTACTCAAATGCAATCCTGTTATACTAAATTACATTGCCCTGCGAAGCGGGCTACCTTTCTAGTTTGTAATAAGAATCCAGGAGTTAACATTGTAATAAATTCAAGAACGCCACCAGAAGTGCTTACCAAAGCCGAAATAGCAGCATAAGCTTTTGTATTGCCTTCTTAATAAACAAGGTAGTTTAACGACTGTATGTAACGGTCAAGAACACCAATATTTTAAAATACAGTTTTTCTGTATTTAAGATGTATGGTATTTGCGGGCGGGCTACGGGCTTTTTTTAATTTTGCGGTCCGGGCCGGGCTTTTTCTATAAACATTAATTTCGGGCCGGGTGGGTACGGGTAAAACGTTACGAGCCACGGGCGGTCCCGGGCCTAAAATATCCCACGGGGTGATGCTCTATTCGAAACCACCAAATTTGAAATCAAAGTTTCAATATTTTTCCCGTCAAGAAGGAATCGCCTGAAACCCTCCTCAGGACAAATTGTCCTATGTTAGAGGTTTAAAATAAATTGACAAATTTTTGAATCATGGCCGTTGGTGTTTAAAATTTCGAAAAAACTGATTTCTGTAGCCATCGTGAAATTCGCAAAGCCACAATAACTTTGGAATCGGATATCACGTCTCAGTCTTTATTGACACACGCAAAAGCTATTTAATTGCCTTACTGACCGACATGAAACCTTGATGAAAATTTTGATATCTTACAATTAGTCAAATGTTTGGCAGCATAATTAAAAATAACTATTGTGTACATGAAGTTAATTATTTTTTTGAACTACGGAATACGGAATGCACTTGGCGGCAAACTATTTGCCACATATGTACATATGCTAATTTGCCATGCTTCTCTTGCGTCATCTCTGACTTGGAGCTCCGGCAGGTACATATACGCATCAATTATTATTAGTGCTAAAAATGTATATTTATTTCGCCACGTGTTGTATTGTGAATGTACAAATAATGTCACATTTGCTTAATTATTACTTCACACAACACTGGCGTTCCGCTTCCAAGAGGCTGTGCTAGGTGGGATCTTATTAATTTGTTCATCGTATTTTGTCAACCTCGTGGTTCAAAGCGTCTGAATTATGGTTATATTCTTATATAGTATTAATAATATATTTTACTGTTCTTAAGATCAGACACTGAGGAACCAAGAATTCGCTGAGATTGTCCCTTTCTCATTAAAACGTACCGATTTAATAGTTGCACTAAATGCTGGCTAAATGGCCACGATTCTAAATAAATACTGGAAGACTTCCAGTTAATTCAAAAGTTCCATTTACTGCATGTATTGAATCAATAGTTTTATCAGAGTCGGCTGTCGGCTCTTTGTAGAATAATTACCAGTTTTTCCCGAATAGTCGTAATGGTGGCTGAAATAATCGTAAGCTATCAACACCACAAACTATGTACAACTACTCCGTACAAACGCTATGAAAAAATAATAATGTCTTACAATTATTCACCCTTGATTCCTGTAATCTGGAAAATACTTCTCTAAGCTTAGTCGTATGGTCTGACATTTTTGTCGTTGAACACAACGTATTATTACGAATTCTGCTTGGCGTAAGTTGCCTGTACCCAAAGAGCAATTCAAATGACATGTTGTTATAATCCTTTATACCTGTACAATTATTACTAGTAAAACCCCTGTGCTTCACAGGGGCAATTACTTCCGGGGGGTCCATGTAATACCGGTTTAAAAGCACAGGAATTAGTTTTATGGTTTTGCGTAATTATTTTAATTAGCGTTTGAACAACTACGAGAACACATTACAAGCTGTAATTTTCTCCAGTCCGTAGCACAAGAATGTGACAAAAGACAGGTAGTTATTGACATTCTCCCTGTTTCCTATGGATCTTTCTTAATTAAAGTGTCTAAACCTATATCATGATAAAATATTCATATTGCATAGTCAAATTATTCATCTATGAATGGAAATATAAGCATGTTTTATTTGGACATGCAGGGACGAGGTACATTTTAAAATTAGTTTCACTGCGTGTAACGTGGTATTTAATGTGACATTTTGGTGGAGTCGAAAAGGTTGGAATGACACATTTCATTAAATTATGCACAGTATAGAATCCGGTTCAAGATATACCCGTCATTTGTTCGACGGAGAGCAAAACGATTGGTGCAGGTTCGTTTCAGTTGGAATTATTCATGCATTAATAAGTTGCACGTAGTCCTGACATGTACTTACATTTTCATTGTCATTTGCTCACACATTATATAAACATTGCGATGATAGCGTACTTATAACTTCATGCAAACACGGAATTAGTCTGAAATAATTGGAGTTATTTTAAAGTCTGCCAAGTCGCAAAGAAGGAATTGATTAGCAACGGGAAACAGAAGATAACTGTCTTAAAAATATGTAGTATAAAATTTTTTCTAGCTACATTGCATGTTTTCATCAAATATCTTTAATCATTGCATAACAACCAATGATTGGGTTTGGGTGGACTTTATGAACACATTGTACTAACAAGTAATAAACATAATTATTACAAGCACTAATATTCACTGACAGAGTAGTATCTTAGAAGGAACCGCTGTAAATACGTACATGAAATGGAAATTGTATTTGCATGTTTTTATAAAGAAAACTGCAGTAATTTGTAAAATCTAGAGTGCAAAATTAATGCGAAGCTGTGCCCGGTTACTATTATTCTGTACTCTGAAATTATTAATACCATACTATAAGTAACATATAATTCCTGAATTCCATTGCGCCAAAAAATACTTCAGTGTTAAACAGGTTATTGCTAAGCATCAACATGTCGTTTAACAAAATCTCCGCATTATCCTCTTGCAAATAAATTCAGTGAGAAACACCACAAAGCATGTGAACAAAAGCAAAACTGACACAATACACAATATTGCAATGCTATGATTTTGTAAAGACAAGGCTTTAGCTGCCCCGATAGATACTTCCGACTCCTCCAATCCAACAGCATTCATCATATGGTGCTCCAGGGTTTCCCAATAGCTGTAAATCCCTGACGAGAACAATACTTTTAGCTTTCGTAATGCTATATTTTCGTAATGTCCGATTTTATGAGTAACAAAGAAGCCTGACGTGGACGTCAAATTCAGTAGTGTGCTATCAGGTATCTTTCCGTTGTGAGCAAATCTTAGTGTGGTCCCTGTCTTTTGCATAAAGCTGCGAAAGATTTTCCAGTAATAGGGAAGTGACTTTTGTGTTGTTATAAATGCAGTATTGGGTTCCACAAGGAACCTTTCGATGGCAAGCTTGGTGTCATTAGCCTGAAAACAGTAAAGTTTGCTCAGTCGTTCTCTACTCCTCAAAAATAGTTGGACCTTTTCGTTATTGTATGGTTCTGAGAACAGTTCGTGTCTTATAGATTCAGAAAGCGCTCTCCAGTAGTTGTATAAAACCAGATTACTTTCGTAATTGATGTCATATACATAGTCAAGAGTGGTTGTCAGATTGTCTGAAGTGTAGATATTAGTAATGTTAAAATAAGATATGCGCCTTTCACCTCCATACGTTTCAACAAAATCTGGGTGAATCCGGTCTTCAAGGGGGACGTACAAAGTGAAATCATGAAGTTCACTTAGGATTTTGTAGTTACTTTCATATGGAAATGATAGGGCGGTGTTAGATTTGACCATCCCTTTGTATCCGTTTGTTATGATAATTCCCGCAAGTGACCAAGTTATCAAAACAATTCTAAAACTCCGCCAAAATGAAATTTTGGCTTGAATTTCTGGTTTGAGTAAGACTGGGAGCTGTGTCCCATTTTGTTCTACCAGGGTTGCAAAGAGCCAGATAGAAGTTTCCATCGCCACTTGCAAAGGACTCATTAAGCCAAAGTAACGATTTAAAATGATATTGAACATAAGAACAGTCATCAAAGAACCCCCAATACAAAGCCACACTGTGTATGATAACTCTGAAAAGTACGTATGATGAAGTAGTTCCTCGTGAACTCCAGACGATGTAATAAACTTGAAAGCCCTATTGTCGTAAATTGGTAAAAATTCAAGCCATGGATTTTCACTGTACTTTTGGAGTGTCTGTTTGTTTAAAACCCTGGGAACCACAAACTCATCCAGAGTGAGTACATCCCTTTTTATTCTGGACTGATTTCCAACTTTGAACGCAAAATCATGTACTTTTGTGTGAATGTGGGAGAACTCGGATAGATCAGCATGCCAATATACGTTATTTCCTCTCCATGACATTCTCTCGTAGGTGTTCATCATTTTGATGAAGCATTGCACTGGCTCATGCGTTTTACACCTAAAGTTGATAAATGATTTAGCCAACCTTCGTTCCATGCAGTATTCGCAAATGCACCAGACCTTGTAATCAAAATGTTTTTCGTACTCTACAACAAAAATTGTGGCTAAAGAAGCAAACCCTTTTCCGTACACATTAGATTCAATCTTTCCTCCCGCTTGGTACAAAAACCAGGAATCTGTTACGAAGAAGTAATACTGCGGCTGTATGAACGAAGAGAAGGGGTCATCATCTTGAAATATTTGCTGAATTGAATATCCTCTAATTTTGTCTTGCAAATGAGGATCTAACATTGTAGTTAGTAGAAAGTACACGTAACAACGAATAGACTTTGACATAGTAAAAAGCCATGCATTGACAACTCTTGGATTATCACGATCTTCGGTTCGCGTGTCCATGATATGTAGTGGGACGTTAATTTTCGAGTAATCAACAATGTGGTAGCCATTTACTGAAGAAAGTCTCACGAGACAATGCGCAAGTTGATTAGCAATTGCGGGTACAATATTGATATCGTGAACCTGCCGAATCAATGCATTCTCCAAAATGACATTTTCAACTTCGATAGCTGCCACAATGATTATTATTACCGGAGAAAAAAAATACCGTTCAATAAATGATCGAACCATGTTTGAAACTTCCAATTCGACTCTTGCTAAGAACAATATGATTGCAAAAATATGAATTTATTGTTGATGCTAACATTTAGAAAACTTTCACAATTTATCAGCCATAATTCTATGTAAATACAGCGTACTTGGGGATTATGTACTTCAATTACATTCCCAGTTATAACAAATGTTAAAAAAGTGAAACTATGGGTGTTACTTGCGTGTCCTCAATTTTTTGTATTATATGAGAATCTTGTGAAATTAAAGCGAACATTGTAGTTACGTGAAATAAGTGTGATCCATAGTAATAATAGTAATAGTTTATATTTCATAATAGTCATTTTCAGTATACATAACATGCACGTAATTATATTTCAACATAACTACATTGGTTATTTGAAGAAACAAATATTTGCGTAAATTAGTAAAGAATATAATTTATGTTTGTAGTTCAAACCTTTATCCTCCAAAGCATACTAGTTGACAATTGGAGCTTAAAATAAATAAACTAGTATGCAATTTATGGCCGAATGTATAATATTAAGGTTCGGGAGGTGGGGAAAGTATCATATTTAAATTTGTAAGACAAGACAATTTTACGACCTTTGTTTGCAAAATATTGAGGAGCTAAACGTGATAATTCCACATTGATTCATATTAGTTGTTTTGGAAGGAATATAGCTTCACTAACAAAAGTCAGGAAGATTCGAAGGGAAAGGGGATGTTTAGATATACATAGAGGGAACTCTTGCTATATGGAATTTTTAACGGATTGGGATTTGCTGTCCTGATTCCCATTTTCCCAATCTATAATACAATGATTATAAGAAACACATTTGGCGGTACCTTGAAGCCACCCTGTCGCCTATAGCAAGAGTTGACGTATTGACATTTTATTATTGGATATCCGTCAGGTGCAAAAAATTTAAAACCTAGTTGCAGTTGCCTATTGCTTCAGTACTATATATTATGCATAACACAGTCCTTCAATATGGACGGTGAACCTCAAAATTTATACGGGCCAGACCTTACTAAAAAAGTAACAATTTTAACACACTTAACTAAGGATTACGCTCTCAACATCCCACAACCCAAAGGACCTCAGAAACTACTGAAGAAACGGTATTTAAAAATTCGGGGGTACCCAGCAGGATGTCCAGATTGTTGGATTCTCAAATCAGGACTTCTAATGAAGTTTAAAAAAAATCAAAAATCAGATACGGTTGAGTTCAATTTAACTGCCTACTTGTATTTGGCTTGCATACCTATGTATATGTAAGAAAACTTGTTGAATCTAGTTTCAAAATTTATAATAAGCGCCTCCGTGACATAAACCACAATTACCCTGATTCTTCATGATCTTGAAAAATATCTAACAGAGTATCTTTAGGCACGTAGAAAACGTTTGACTATTTGAGTAATTTAAAATTGGCTCAAAATTTTCGGATATATTTTCAAAATTTTGAATGTGTAGGATAATAAGGACAACAAAGGCAAAATAATAACAGTTCGAAAAATAATTAGATTTTTTACACTAGGTTGTCGTGACTATGCTGATTTGCCGCATTCTAATTATTTTTTCAAAATTATTCAAATATTGTGCGGACAAATTTATTCTATAACAACTTTGAAAAAGTCAATGATATTGTGCCCACCAGATTGAAAATGTTTATCATTGTATGAACGCATTTTTTGAAAATCTTAAGTGAATTTTCAAGTGTTTTAAAAATAACTCAAATGTACCTAGACGGAATGTCTACTATGCTTGAATCAGGAAAACGCACCCGAAATCGGTTACATTGTTCTCGACTTATTTTTTCCCCGAAAAAACCCAAAATGCAAGTAGGTATGTCGGATATTATACCATAAACCGTGTTCTATTTGTGCCCTCCACTTGTCTACCAAAAATAAGTGAATTTCAATGACAATGGACGTTACCTTACAGGATTCCTGTGAATCAACTGCAGATATCATACACGGTTATTGGTAATTGTAAGTCCACACTACAGAACTGTTCCGTACAAACGCGGTGCCGATTATTACGAAATTACGCTGTTCGAAATTTAACTATTAAGACCAGTTTTCACGCATGGCAGCAGTTAGGTTCATATGTATATAGTTTCTATTAGTATTATGATGGACTTTATGATAAATACACATTTTAGTCACTTTACTCCAAAATGTTACAAAGTGATATTTTTCTCAGCTAGTTTGAAATCAGAACCAAATTGAAGCTCATCAGGTCATCAGGTAACCCTACGTCAAATCAGGACTTTTGGGCACCCTGGTACCAAGTCATATTTATTAGGCCCATAGAATGGAATGGTTTGTGTAATAGTGGTCGGGGTGGGCTGTCGAAATTTTGAAAACATTTTGAAAAGATTCAAAATAGATATTTATAAATAAGCGTATACGCTCCAAATTTGGTTTACACGTTCCCCGGGGTTCTAGGCCAACTGCCACCCCCACAACTGCCACAATCACAACTGCCACCAAAACCTGCCACAATCCCAACTGTCACTTAGACCCATTGCCACACGCACAACTGCCACATCACCTTTGTAGCACTTGCACTTATACCGCTTCTATGCAAACTTAACTTACATGTAAATACTTTTAAAAAAAATTTGAAATTGAAAAGCGTCGTTGAAAATAACCATGCTAAGTGTCGCTGCAAATATCTATCCTAAGTGTCATTGCATATACCTATGCTAAGTGTCGTTGCATATACCTATGCTAAGTGTCAACTAATGCTAAGTAAGTGTCATTACAAAACTAATGATAAGGGTCATTACAAACCTAATGCTAAGTGCCGTTGCAATACCTGTGCAAAGTATCATGGCGAAAGCCTATGCTAAGTGTCATGGCGAAATCCTATGCTAAGTGTCATGGTGAAATCCTATGCTAAGTGTCATGGCGAAATCCTATGTTAAGTGTCATGGAGAAATCCTATGCTAAGTGCCATTGGATGAGTGTTGGTTTTTGCTACATCACTTAGCATAGGCTGTTAGCATTGCCTTGTGGCAGTTCTATGGGTGGCAGTTGTTACCGCTTGCCATTTTGGATCGGTGGCAAAAAATTATTATGGCAGGTGTGAGTGTGGCAGTTGGCCGGACACGGTTCCCCGGACCTCGTGAATGATCAGACAACCACTTCCAGTCCCAGTTTTCCAAAGAATATGGGAAACGTTTCAACAAACGGAATCCTGAAGAGATGTCGCTTTTGATCTTGTGTGCACAAAGGCTTCTAAACCATTAAGCTTAGGTGTAAACAAATTTGCCCAATACAATCTCCTGACCATGTAAATGTGCAAATCAATTCAAATTTTTTCATTTTTCGAAATTTTGGAAAAATTTCAAAAGCGTTTTTTGCGCTTTAAATTTGACCTGCACATTTCCCTGAACATGTTGATGTGCAAACCACTTCAAAATTTTCCATTTTCGATAAAAATTCAAAATCGCTATTTACGCTTAAATTTTGTCTTACACATTCCCCTGTCGGTCGTTGAAAACCTTCCTGTAGGACATAAGATTCAGCAGGGAAATTTAGAAATGATTTTTCAGGGAGATTTACAAAATATTATCCCCCAGGCTCATGCTGATTTGCAACAAACGGCGTACAAATTACAAATAACACTTGTAGTTTCAAACATCAGTACAAGAATAATGTTAAAAGCAAGATTTTTGAAGAAGTAACAATTGTCAGTCTACAGTTTTTGCAACATTAATAGTAAACCATGTTGCATAATACGCATACTAAACGGTACCGACGATGGTATTTCACCCTGGTTTACTAGCTTTGATTTTCAGCTACATGAGGGAGCCAGCCCCAATGGGTGTTCTGTTGTTATAGAAATGCATACATGATATTGCATCTACAACATTCTTCCCAGGGGATTTAGCACTGAAACACCAAGTCTAATTATCGAAATCCTCGTGAAGAAGGTAAAGTTTTTTTACATTTTTATATATGGGAACCCACGTCATCCGAACCATATTTTAGTTCAGTAATCCAAGGAAATCTTACCGTAATATCTGCAATATATGCACTCTTTAATGCGTGGAGAGAAATTGCATCATGCACAATGTGTCGCTTATTGCCGGAAATGAAAACAACTGAATACTGTCAGTCCCCAGTTTCTTGAAGTACAAACAGAACGGATGTATTGTTGCATGTGCATTACCCCAATAAGAACTTGGAACTGCATTTAGGATTACAAAGGTATAGTTTTGGGAATATCAACATTAACAGCACCAACATTACATGGCAAATCTTTGAACTGCTTTAGTTCTTCAATAAATTGTGCTGTTTTGCATAGATAATATGGTGGTCTGCGGTCTTAATTACACAGGACTTAAACAAATGGCAAAACTGGGACTTTTCCAAATCTTGCTTCAATAACTCTACAAAAAGACCATTGGGAAGTGATTCCCAATACCAAAATTCAATCGAAGGCGATTCCCACATTTGCATGATTTCTTCACTACACTGGAAATTGGGACATTTTCAATATCCCCGTTAAACATTTGACGTCTTGGGACTAGAAAATGTTTTGCAACAGATCCGCGGCCTTCCCCGTTAAGTTAATGGATTCACAAAGAAGCTTAAAATTTGTGTGAAACGTACAAAGGAATGACTTTTGGAATCCCTTGCGAAACCCTCAGACACACTCTCGAGGAGATACAAACGTTGTTTTTGAGATTTTCAGATAGGTGAATTTATGAAAAAATCAGAATATAATTGTCTCATAGTACAAACTAATTTTCGCTTAGGTCTTTACCGTATCCTCGCTAACAAAAATAGTGTTTCGTGCTGCAGGTGACGGCTTACTATTTTCGTCGTTTCTGTAAAATTCTTTTATCATCTGTACCGTAGCTTCTTGAATCTTGAATCCTAATCGAGGTGGCGGAGCTGACATTGGTCCCCAATGCTTTCTTAATTTCTTAAAAATAACTTCAACCCCCAATCATACAGAGCACACCTTAGTAATCGCTCTAACAATAAGCCCCAAAACCGGTTGGAAAATGCATAGTAAATAATGTGCATGACGTTCTTCGGGTTGGCCAACTTCGCGCGGTGATTTTTTGGACGATTGTATGCAGAGTTAAAGTATGCATTTCTATAGGAATGATCAAACATCCGCGTCCATAATTGACGGGGGACCACTAAATAAAAACCTATTTACAGTTGGAACGTATTGTTTAAAGATGAGACTAATGACGGGTAAACATGCAACATGAGAAGGAATCCCTGAATAACGGGTCACTATAGACAGGTGTTAATGTAATAGTGTCGGAACCTATTTTGAGCTAGCATCACAAGATAGATTTGCCAGCGATGGTGCGAAAGCTGGTAGACCAACGTATAAGCATTCTTGTACTTAAACAAATTAAGTTTGAGCTGACCTGGATCACAGGTAATCCTTCGTAAAATAGTGCGTAACTTTGGCGGATTTAAATTTGACGTGATAATATTACAATTAATTTTGAATAAATAAGTTCGTAACGCTATTTCCCACAATTTGAGACGTTTGATGAAGTTCTGTGACATGAGCAACACGTTACTTGGTATAAAAAATAGAAAACACGAGGGGAAGATAAATTTACTTTAGATATGTATAAATATATAAAAGTTTCATGGAAAATGTTTAAATTCATTTTCAGAAGATTTGGTTCCATGTCGGAACATTTGAAACCAAATAGCATTGTATCATTCAAGTAAATAAAACTAATAATCTGCACTGCTAATATGGAAGAATGACAAATAATTATTTACTAAAATACATTGTCGATTACAAACTAAAGGGTATAAACTCTTATTTCCTGCTTGCTTCGGCAAAACTGCAAGTCGACATGGATTACATATGTTCGCGTTCAGTGGAAGTATAACAGTGGACATATTGTCAAAGTTTTAGTCATGGAACGGAAATTACACTTGGTTTGTTTTGGAAACCGTACATGGCTTTAAGTTTGTGCCAAGAGGGTTACAGCAAGCAACCTCTAAATTCATAATATTTTACTGTAATATCGTTTTCAGTACGTGTTTAGTTACACTAAAATGTTCATACGTTTTTAGAAACAAGTCGTGCGAAATAATTTTGACGATGAGCAGACAACAAAAGCGTTCATACATTGAAATTTGTTTCCAATGTCGATCTACTAAAAAGACAATTCAAACACTTCTACAAGTTCTACGTTTCTTCAGTGTTATTTAAAACGAATTGCTAACGTTTACTAATTATTTCTTGTTAGTACAAATTGCATGTTTTTACAAGGGCATGCCATATGTAACATATAGAACAATAGTAAAGTTTTCCGGCAGGCTAAATACGTTGACGTGATAAATTACGGCAACAGTTTGACTTGAGAAATATTGTTATTTGTACTTCTTGGTTTCGACATATTGTTTATACCTAAAATTCATATTGATGTAATAATTGAGGAATTCAATTATATTTAGTAGTGTGTTATACTTGTGAATTCTTAATCTTCGTCTTCCACAATTAGACGTCGAATTTCACTAAGTGTACGCTCTCTCAAATATAGTCACTGTTCTCAATGAGAGCAAAATGAGCAATTTGTCACTACATGTGATTCGTTGCCATTTAATGTTGTACTTATCAACTAGTATTGTTTTACATAGCAGCTTGTGCTGAACTATTGGCATGTACTGTCATTTATTTAGTGACATACTGCTGTTTTGAATACTAAAGTGTAGGTAATTCGATACAACAGTTTATCGAACTTTTCCAATGCCGCCACTCCGAGTAAGCAAAGGGAATTGCTGTTGCTTTCTAACAGTGCTATTTTCAGAAAAAACGATACAAAGAGAAAACTGTGTAGTGTCAGGCTCCAGTCAGTCAGCAACTTTTCTGGGGTTCCAAAATAGGCAATTCTTGGAATCAAAACAATTCACAGCCATAATTAGATCTCGTACAAATAAATTATCAGTGTGGGAAATAGATGTACATATGTATTGGGTACATACCAATGGAGTCTCATTGTCAGCGGAGTGGATGGTTACTCTTGCGTGGACGTGGTTACTCCACTTCACAGCAACTACTCGACTCAGGAGTGTAGCTATTATGTAATCAATTGTTTCATTCATTCGATACATTTATTACTATGTACACCGTCTTCTCATTTGTGCGTTTCTTTCCCGTCGGCACTCTTATTATTTTACTCCTATAAATGATCTATGCAAATAATTATTGATGATCTTTGATCTGCCCGTCCGTGTGTCACTTATTGTTTTTGCTGTTGTCAGTACTATTGTATTTTGCACACTGAATAAAACTCTTCTAAATTTTCCACACCAACGGTCTGCATTTGACTTTAGTGTATCTAAAGTAGCAACTTCCAACAGTTACTTATTTCTTATAATCAGAATGGCTTAATGGTTGACAAAAAAGGGGAATTACTGCAGTTAAAAGTTTTGGCTTTATTGCCTTACCATTTTATTGACTCTTACGTATTTACAGTTAATGTAAACCGGCTATCATTTACTGCCGTTTACTACTTTAGTTACTCAGTTTCAACTTTTTAATGCACACTAAATCCGCAAGACAAATGTTCGATGTCTCTAGACATTCAAACTAGACGTTTGTCAGATGAAGATCCCATTATAGATCCTTCCCTTTCTAGGTATGTAGCAACGGAATCACTGTCAGTTGCTTTAACTGGCACCGTGTACACCAGTAACGAAGTAGTTTCATTTCTATTATCAGCCACCAATACATTTGAATGGGATAATGGTCGTGATTTAAACAATCTATGGAATTTCCGTCGTCTTAAAGTCCACCAATATTTTCATGTACCATGTATGATGTGTATAATAAATAATCAGCCTTCGGGTTATTGCATTCAATTGCGACTTGTGACAAGTGTCCATTTATTAATTGATTTGATAAGTTCATAAGCACGATAAACATGTAACAAAGTTTGATGTTCAGAAGTCAAAGGTAGTGACCCAAGATCGACCTTTATAATATAAGCATATTTTATTTGGACAGAGACGCGGTATATTTTTAAATTAGTTTCACTGCGTTATAAATGTGACATATACACAAATGGAGTCGAAAAGGTTGGAATGACACATTATATTAAATTACGCACAGTACAGAATCCGGATCAAGATATACCCGTCATTTATTCGATGGAGAGTGACGAAAAGCCACTACTGGTGCAAGTTCGTTTCAGTTAGAATTATTCATGCATTAATAAGTTGAAGACAGTCCTGACAAATACCTATTCATTGTCATTTGCTCACACATTATATAAACATTGAATCCTGAAATAAATGAAGTTATTTTAAAGCCTTTCAAGTCGCAAAGCAGGCATTGATTAGCAACGCGAAACAGATCTAGCTTAAAAAATAGTAATCAAATTTGTTCAAGCTACATTGCATGCTTTCATCAAATATCTTTAATCATCACATAACAACCAATGATTGGGTTTGGATGTACCTTATGAACACATTGTACTGACAAGTAATATACATAATTATTACAAGCACTAACTGTCACAGACAGAGTAGCATCAAAGAAGGAACCGCTGTAAATATGTACGTACATGAAATAGAAATTATATTGGCATGTTATAATAAAGAAAACGAAAGTACTTTTTAAAATCTACAGTGCAAAATTAATGCGGATCTGTGCCCGGATGTAGTATTATTATGTACCCTGAAATTATTAATATAATACTATAAGCACAGATAATTACTGAATTTCATTGCGCTAATTAGAGTTTCTTAGAGAGACGGTATTACCGACGGTACCGGTAACGGAACGTTCCCGGTATCACTAAAATTTTCCGTTTGCACTACCGGGACGGAAACGGGTAAACTGAATAAGATACGATAAAATCGGAGAGCATTAGGTTTGGGTTCCGGTATCGAAAATGAAACCGGCAATGTAGTACCGACCGTGAAAGGTATGTCAATTTAAATGTCCCGAAATCGAAGTTTTCGTACCGATAGTCCCGAACACAGAACATAGCCTGGCGGAAAAAATGTGTTGTAGAAAATGCGAAACCCGAACACACATAGTTTTAGTTACTTACTATGTGCGTTTTACATTCAGCAGAGTTGCACTATCCCATGTGAACTCCTCTTTGCTTTCTCGTGTCTAGTATTTTTCTGCATGGCTCATAAATTAGGATTTTAATTAAGATGAAACGAATTCTATATACCTTGTCAAGGAAATCCAAGACTCAATAAAAATAATATTGGGCGTCAAATGTTAGGATACCAATTACGAAACCAGGTCCAACTTGTTATTGGTACGAAGGTATTGTTTGAAAGCACAACTGCGTCGAATCGACCGTTTAAAATAAGTTGCTTAGAACACCTGGGAATTGTGGATTAGATTTGCGCGTGGAAAGCGTGAAACGTTTTTTGTTATGTGTATTTGAGTATTAACCAATAAATATGCAAATTGTGAACTGATACTTAAAACTGTGGATTCAATATTTCAAGCTGTTACCGGTACTGATTCGGATCGGGATAAACCAATATCGGGTCATTCGGTTTCGGGATAGTATTGATACCGGGACACAAAAAAATATGTTTTACAGTTTCGGGATTATAATTTGGGGAAATTTTAGGTATTGGAACGGCACCGATTCCTGATTTGCAAGATTTTATTCCGTTCGGAGCGGGACGGTTTTTTTGTCTCGATAAGAAACATTAGCGATAATAAATACTTGAGTGTTAAACAAGTTAATGTTAAGCATCGACATGTCGTTTAACAAATTCTTCACATTATCCTCTTGCAAAGAAATTCAGAGAGAAACACCACAAAGCATGTGAACAAAAGCAAAACTGACACAATAAATATTATTGCAATGCTATGATTTTGTAAAGACAAGGCTTTAGCTGCCCCGATAGATACTTCCGACTCCTCCAGTCCAACAGCATCCATCATATGGTGCTGCAGGGTTTCCCAATAGCTGTGAATCCCTGACGAAAACAATACTTTTAGCTTTCGTAATGCTATATTTTCGTAATGTCCGATTTTATGAGTAACAAAGAAGCCTGACGTGGACGTCAAATTCAGAAGTGTTCTATCAGATATCTTTCCGTTGTGAGCAAACTTTAGTGGGGTCCCTGTCTTTTGCATAAAGTTGCGAAAGATTTTCCAGTAATAGGGAAGTGACTTTTGTGTTGTTATAAAAGCAGTTTTGGGTTTCACAAGGAACCTTTCGATGGCAAGCTTGGTGTCACTAGCCTGAAAGCAGTAAAGTTTGGTCAGTCGTTCTCTACTCCTCAAAAATGATTGGACCTTCTCGTTCTTGTATTGTTCTGAGGATGAGGACAGTTCGTCCCTTATAGAGTCAGAAAGCGTTCTCCAGTAGTTATACAAGACCAGACTACTTTCATAATTGATGTCATATACATAGTCGAAAGTGGTTGTGAGATTGCCTAACGTGTAGAAATTACTAACATTAAAATAAGATATGCGCCTTTCACTTTCATACGTTTTAACAAATTTTGGGTGAATCCGGTCTTCAAGTGGGACGTACAAAGTGAAATCATGGAGCTCACTTAGGATTTTGTAGTTACTTTCGTATGGAAATGATAGGGCGGAGTTAGATTTAACCATCCCTTTGTATCCGTTTGTTATGATAATTCCCGCAAGTGACCAAGTTGTCAAAACAATTCTAAAACTCCGCCAAAATGAAATTTTGGCTTGCATTTCTGGTTTGAGTAAGACTGGGAGCTTTGCCCCGTACTGTTCAACCAGGGTTGCAAAAAACCAGATAGACGTTTCCATCGCCACTTGCAAAGGACTCATTAAGCCAAAGTAACGATTTATAATGATATTGAACATAAGAACAGTCACTAAACATATCCCAACACAAAACCACACTGTGTGTGATAACTCTGAAAAGTACGTGTGATGAAGTATTTCCTCGTGAACTCCAGACGAAGTAATGAACTTGAAAGCTCTATTGTCGTAAATTGGTAAAAATTCAAGCCATGGATTTTCACTGTACTTTTGGAGTGTCTGTTTGTTTAAAACTATGGGAACCACAAACTCATCCAGAGTGAGCACATTCCTCTTTATTCTGGACTGATTTCCGACTTTGAACGCAAAATCATGTACGTTTGTGTGAATGTGGGAGAACTTGGATAGATCAGCATGCCAATATACGTTATTTCCTCTCCATGACATTCTCTCGTAGGTGTTCATCATTTTCAAGAAGCATTGCAGTGGTTCATGCCTTTTACACCTAAAGTTGATAAATGCTTTAGCCAACCTTCGTTCCATACAGTATTCGCAAATACACCAGACCTTGTATTCAAAATGTTTTTCGTACTCTACAACAAAAATTGTGGCTAAAGAAGCAAACCCTTTACCGTACACATTCGATTCAATCTTTCCTCCCGTTTGGTACAAATACCATGAATCTGTTATAAAGAAGTAATACTGCGGCTGTATGAACGAAGAGAAGGGGTCATTATCTTGAAATATTTGCTGAGCAGAAACTCCTCTAATTTTGTTTTGCAACCGAGGATCTAACTTTGTGGTTAATAGAAAGTACACGTAGCAACGAATAGACTTTGACATAGTAAAAAGCCATGAATTAACAACTCTTGTCTTGTCTCGATCGTCGGTTGGTGTGTCCAAGATATGTAGTGGGACATTAATTTTCGAGTAATCAACAATGTGGTAGCCATTTACTGAAGAAAGTCTCACGAGACAATGCGCGAGTTGATTTGCAATTGCGGGTACAATGTTGATATCGTGAACCTGGCGAATCAATGTATTCTCCAAAAAGACAGGTGAAGCTTCAACCTGGATAGCTAGAACAATTATTATCACTGGAGAAAGAAAATAGCTTTCAATAAATGGAGCCATGTTTGAAACTTTAAATCGAGTATTGCCAACAACAATATGTTTCTCAAAATATGAAAATAATGTTGATGCTAACATCAAGAAAACTTTCATAAATTATCATCCGTAATTCTATGTAAATACAATGTACTTAGGTAATATTTATTCAAATTATATTCCCAAGTATAGCAAATGTTAAACAAGTGGAGCTACGAGTACATGTTACTTGCGTACCTCCAATTTATTTTAATATATGAGAATCCTGTGAAATTAAAGCGAACACCGTAGTATTGTGAAATTAATGCAATCGATAGCAATACTAGCAATAGTTTATAGTGTATATTGCATTGTAATACCCGCCGCATCCTCATGCTATTATCATTTTCAGGACACATAGCATGCACGTAATTATATTTCAACATAAATACATTGATTATTTGAAGAAACAAGTATTTGCATAAAGTAATAAATAATGTTTATCACTTATGTATGTAGTTCAAACCTTTATCCTCCAAAGTATCATAGGTGTGATAACTGGAGCTGAAAATAAATAAACAATTTTGCAATTTGTGGCCAAATGTATGTATAATATTGAGGTCCGGTAGGTGAGGAAAAATTGTATGTAAATTCGTAACCCAAGACAATTTTACTCCCTTTGTTTGTAAAATATTTACGAGCTAAGTGTTAACATGATAATTCCACGTTGATACTTTTGAGTTGCTTTGGAAGGAATTTAACTTCACTAACGACAGCCAGGAAGATTCGAAGGGAAAGGGGATTTTTAGATATAGAGTGAACTCTAGCTATATGGGATTTTTAACGGATTGGGATTAGCTGTCCCGATTCCCATTTACCCAATCTATAATACAATGATTACAAGAGACAAAAAGCCCCTATAGTAACTCCCAAAGCAAGAGTTGACGTATTGAAATTTTATTATTGGTTATCCGTCAAATATTTAAACTTATTTTAATGATTTTATTTCAGTCAGTATTGCAACAAACTTTCAGGACTGAAACTGTGATAGGGTGGTAATTTACATACATAGTGCCTTAGGATTTCAAAGCATACCGTGGCTCCTCAAGGAAACGTTTTCCAGATAGCTTATACAATAATGATGGGCACTGTTCAGGTCCTGATTAACATTTTGGTCTAGATAAAAGTTAGAACAATTTCAAACTTTTGTCTTGAAGTAGGACTCCTCACAACTCAATTTATCACCTTATTTGAACTTGAAGTTGTACTTGAAATTGAATTTTCAACTCAATTTTTGCCTCATAGTTGTATTTGACTAATTGTAAACCATTTTTTTAATTGACAGTCAATTACCGGAAACCAACTTATATCTTTTAATTAATAATAATTTAATTTATAACTTATATCTTCATTATTTGAAGTTGGCAATTTCAAGTTGTAATGTTTGTACAAATTGAAGTTGAATTGAAATTGATTTAAATTGAGTTGAGCAACTTAACGTGCCATTAAAAATACTTCTACTCAAAATAAAAATATAAAAGAGTACGACATGCTCATTTATTCCTTGTAACACGTAAAACGCGTTTGCCCCATGTCGTAGGCAATATACTTAGAATTTTGTCTCGGGTTGCTGCAAAAAAAACAATTTATTTATTTATTAATCATTAGTTTTAAAATAATTATTATTACATCAGATGATTATCATTATTGATAATGTTAGCTGTTGCTACAGAATACTAAAAACTTATGATTAGTTAACATCCAAGAAATGTGTGCTACTTAGCACATTGATGCATATATACGTAATTATTACATAACATGAATCTTGATAAATGCGTGTCTAAACCAATTAAGTAATCAATGCTAAACACAAAAGGTTGCATTATGATTCAACAATCGGTTGTCCCTGCAAACACTCGTAGTTTTTCTACTAAATCAGTAAAAAAGTTTTAAAATGTGCAGAAAGCATTCATAAGTAACAATTCCTAAATATTAAAATATATTTTATTCATTGAGTTCCTCAATCCTCATCTTTTGTATCTCCTCAGAAGTCAATCTCCCTTTAGTTTCAATAACTGTAAGTTCATTACTAGCAGCGTTTTTTGAGCACTTGGCTGTACAATGTAAGATACCCTCATCATTAAATTCCATTGTGACGTCTATGGGCTCCCCTTTAGGGCAGTTCTTTGGAAGATTATTAACAGTAAACGACCCGAGGAAGGTATTGTCTTTGACGTTAGTGTTTTCTCCTTCGTAAATTTGAACCAACACGGCTTTCTGATTGTGCTCTCTTGTTAAATAACGTTCAGTCTTCTTAAAAGGTACTGTAGTATTTTTCTCGATTATTGGACTGAAGTTATTTTCTTCGCTCCCATGTACATAAATCTTTATCCCCACAGGGTGTGGATAGACATCTTTGATATTCGACAAAGAAGTTTGCAATCCACCGAATTCTTTTCCTGTTGAAAGCTTGTTGGCTTGAAGGGCCGCTCCATAAGCTACTGCCTCATCACCTCTAATAGTCTGAAGGGGTTTCTTCCCAAAGTAGTTTTTAATCCTGGCTTGTATCGCTGGAATTTTGGAAGAACCCCCGACAAGGATCACATCGTCAATGCTTTCTTTGGTTAATTTTGCATCTTTAATTACTTTATCCATGTATTCTAAGCACTTGTAAAACGAGTCTCTATTAATAGATTCAAACGTCTCTCGCTTAATCTGTATATGCATATTTAAACCATTGTACATAGCGGCCAAGGAAATGAACAGATTTCAAAGCGGACAAATGTATTTTTGCTTTCTCACACTCGTTTTTCAACCGCCGAAGTCTTTTGTTAGCTTTAATTCGCTCCATTTCGTTTATACTGTTTCTACCTTCTTTCAAATCCACACCCTCTTTTTTCTTAAATTCTTGAATGCAGTAATCCAGCATGGCATTATCGAAATCTTCTCCCCCCAAATGCGCGTCTCCGCCAACACCAATTACTTCAATATCATTTCATTGCATTTGTAGAATGGAGACGTCAAATGTACCCCCACCCAGATCAAAGATCAGAATTGTTTTCAAATCCCGAGAATTTCTTTGAAAATTGTATGCAATTGCAGCCGCAGTGGGCTCATTGATGATTTGGACGACATTTAAACCAGCTATTTCTCTAGCATCTCTGGTGGCTTGCCGTTGGCCATCGTTGAAGTACGTGGGAACAGTGATAACTGCGTTTTCGACTTTGGTTACTAAATAATCTTCCGCTTGTTCCTTCAAATACAAAATAATTTTCGCAGATATTTGTTCTGGAAGGAATGTTTTTCCATTGGGTAACTTTATCACCGGAGTATTTTTCTTTCCTTCAATGACTTGGAATGGCAAGTACTTGATAGCTTTCTGTACAATAGGAGCGTTGTATCTTCGTCCGATGAATTTATTGACTTCGAAAATCACACACGCAGGGTTAACATCCGCTTGGCTTTTTGCAGCCTCCCCTATCACTGTTGAACCGTCGTTTTCAAAGGCTACGTAACTTGGGGTGGTATTCCTCCCTTGATTATTTTCAATGATTTGGACCTTTTTGTTTAAGTATACCCCAACGCATGCGTTTCTCGTTCCAAGGTCGATTCCAATTACTAAAGACATTCTTTCTTACAAAAGGGAACAGCCAACTGAAAGAAAATAGTTTTTTTTGCAACATTGATTTTAATTATTTATACTCCCGTAAATTAATATTTATCAAAAGCAGAATATTCAAGGGTTTCACCTGAAGATGTGTTCGGGAATTATCATATCGTGAGTGGTTTTAGGCTAATCACAGGATTTATCACGAAAGGTTTACGTTCATATCTACATATATCTACACATTTTGCTAGTAGATCTATCGTTGGTGATTGTGTCGTATAAAGTCTTCAAGAGGGTGCCAATTCCCTTTGGAAAAAGCTTTCAAATCGAAGTCTACGAGTATCTATACATATGGCTGTCTGTTCATATCGCCGCCCATAAAATTGAAGCAAATTTTTGTGTACTATATTTACAATCAGGCACTCCAGAATAAGGGGGGACACTGTCCCCCAAAGAAGGGAGTGCCAGGTTATCAACTCTATCCTCTACTTTTCAAGAATCAAATCTTTTACTGACTTTTGCTGTCACAACTGTAATAAGGCTTCAATTTTTTAAAACACCCTGTAAAATTAATTGTGCTTAAACAATTTGGTTGGATTTAAGCAAGGAGGGTGCAAGTTAATTACATATGTATCCTCTGTGTTACAGTTACATATGTATCCTCCGTGAGTGCAATGTATATGTATCCTCTCCAAGGAAAATCCATATGTATCCTCCGTGAGTGCAATGTATATGTATCCTCTCCAAGGAAAATCCATATGTATCCTCCGTGAGTGCAATGTATATGTATCCTCTCCAAGGAAAATCCATATGTATCCTCCGTGAGTGCAATGTATATGTATCCTCTCCAAGGAAAGTCCATATGTATCCTCCGTGAGTGCAATGTATATGTATCCTCCGTGTGAGAGTCATCTCATAGATTGTTTTTCAATGTCAAGTTCATGTCTCCTCTCAATGACTAACTCATACATTCCTCTCGATGTCCCAAGAACGAATTCTTCTTAATTCGTGGGCAAAGCATTCCTTTAAAAAATGGACGACAGTACTGCTGTATAAAATTTTCCAACGATTTCATGGCAGTTAAAAAGCCTCAAGCTACGCTGACTCAACCAATAACAGACCTTGTTTATGTCTAAAACGTTTCATTAGTGCCCCATAGAATCAAGCTACATAGATCCAACCAATGAAACGCTTGATTTCATGGCAGTTAAAAAGCCTCAAGCTCTACGCTGACTCAACCAATAACAGACCTCCTTGTTTATTTCTAAAACGTTTCATTAGTTCCCCATAGAATCAAGCTACATAGATCCAACCAATGAAACGCTTCTGGAAAACGTTTCGTTCTTTGCTCATTATTTCAGTCCTCACTTCAGTCATTTCATGCTCAGCTTGACTCGCTAAAGTATTCACTTAAAATTGATCGGAAATATTTCACTCAAATTTTAAAATGCTGAAGTTGAAATGTGGAGTTTGTAAGGGACCGTTTTCCGGTTACGTGAATCGCGTAAATCATCCCAATTGTAAGTCTCACTGGGTTCATCAGCTGTGTATGGGAGACCAGCCAGAAGAGTTTGGTCAGAATCGCTGTCACAGTTTGCAATTTTCGATGGCATCAGGTACTTGACGCCGTAGTTCTTACTGACCTGCAAGTAAGACCCGGGCCCTCAAACGTTCCATCCCCACAATCTCCATCCATTCAAACAGCAGGTGCCTCAAGATCCATTTTCAGAGTCACTAGAGCAGTTCTATCAGTACAAACTGCTGCTGAACCCATACTGCCACCCGATGCAACCGATTTAACCACAACTGGTGCTGGGGTAGCTTCGCCTCCGGCCGTTGCAACAATTGCAACTCCTACCTTTTCTGGACATCTGCCAAAAAAAGCTTCTGGAGTATCCAGACGATCTCGTGCATTTAGAAGGAGTGGGTTGACACGGTCGGCTAGTGTGTGTGAACCAGGTCCCACCCCCAAAATTGGGGCGGGAACCACATCTCCCCCAAATAGTAGCAGGGGGGCAGTACGCGAGGACTTGCCTCAGACAAGTCGCCGATGGCAACAACCTCTCCCCGCTGATGACCAGCGGCTGTCACTGTACTGTCCAGAATGCAATTTAACGTTCAAAAACCGGAATGACAAGGCTCGTCATAAAAAAAGCATACGCCACATACGTCTTGTGAAACATGTGGAACAACCTTCACCCGTCAGGATAATTTCAAAAGGCATATGAAAAATCATTCCCAGTAAAGTTCAAAGCGAAAAGATCACATGCAATGAATTATATAACTCCCAGTCTATTTTTACACAATCGTTAAACACATTTCGAACGACAGACTATCTCAGTAGTGAAATTATACAAATAAATTGTTCGAAATCACAGCTACGATTGATTAGTAAATCGGGTTTCATGTTATGCTAACATCATAGTACTAATTGAAAATTTTGAATTTAAATGTATTTACATTACAAGTATTAATGTCATATATGTATTTCTAGTTTCAATTTAAAGCATTAATTTCAACTTTCAATTTCAAGTATTAATTTTTAGTTTCAATTTTTAGTTTCAATTTCAAGTATTAATTTCCAGTTTCAATTTCAAGTATTAATTACCAGTTTCAATTTCAAATATTAATTACCAGTTTCAATTTCAAGTAATAATTTCAAGTATTAATTTTAAGTCTGAATTACCAGTTTTAATTTCAAATATTAATTACCAGTTTCAATTTCAAGTCATAATTTCAAGTATTAATTTCAAGTATGAATTACCAGTTTCAATTTCAAGTATTAATTACCAGTTTCAATTTCAAGTATTAATTACCAGTTTCAATTTCAAATATTAATTACCAGTTTCAATTTCAAGTAATAATTTCAAGTATTAATTTCAAGTCTGAATTACCAGTTTTAATTTCAAATATTAATTACCAGTTTCAATTTCAAGTATTAATTTCAAGTATGAATTACCAGTTTCAATTTCAAATATTAATTACCAGTTTCAATTTCAAGTCATAATTTCAAGTATGAATTTCAAGTATGAATTACCAGTTTCAATTTCAAGTATTAATTTCCAGTTTCAATTTCAAGTCATAATTTCAAGTATTAATTTCAACTATGAATTACCAGTTTCAATTTCAAGTATTAATTTCCAGTTTCAATTTCAAGTATGAATTACCAGTTTCAATTTCAAGTATTAATTTCAAGTTTCAATTTCAAGTATCATTTCAAGTATCATTTCAAGTATTAATTTCAAGTTTCAATTTCAAGTATCATTTCAAGTATCATTTAAAGTAATAATTAAAGTAATAATTTCAAGTATCATTTAAAGTAATAATTTCAGGTATCATTTAAAGTAATAATTTCCAGTATCATTTCAAGTATCATTTCAAGTATCGTTTCAAGTTAAAATGTATTTATTATTCAAGTCTTGTTAGCCAATTAATATAACAACGGGATTTAATTTGTCTTTTTTATTGGTATTGACATGATACTTAAAATGATACTTGAAATGATACTTGAAATTAATACTTGAAATGAAACTTGAAATGATACTTGAAATTAATACTTGAAATGAAACTTGAAATTAATACTTGAAATGAAACTTGAAATGATACTATAAATTATTACTTTAAATTATTACTTGAACTGATACTTGAAATGATACTTGAAATGATACTTGAAATGATACTTGAAATTATTACTTGAAATTATTAAAATTGAAATTGGAAATTATTACTTGAGATTGAAACTGGTAATTCATACTTGACATTATTACTTGAAATTGAAACTGGTAATTAATACTTGAAATTGAAACTGGTAATTAATACTTGAAATTGAAACTGGGAATTAATACTTGAAATTGAAACTGGTAATTAATACTTGAAATTGAAACTGGTAATTAATACTTGAAATTGAAACTGGTAATCATACTGGAAATTGAAACTGGAAATTAATACTTGAAATTGAAACTTTAAATGATACTTGAAACTGAAACTTTAAAAAATACTGGAAATGATACTTGAAATAATTAATTGAAATTATTACTTGAAATTATTACTTGAAATTGAAACTGGAAATTATTAGTTGAAATTATTACTTGAAATTGAAACTGGAAATTATTAGTTGAAATTATTACTTGAAATTGAAACTGGAAATTATTAGTTGAAATTATTACTTGAAATTGAAACTGGAAATTATTAGTTGAAATTGAAACTGGAAATTATTAGTTGAAATTATTACTTGAAATTGAAACTGGAAATTATTAATTGAAATTATTACTTGAAATTGAAACTGGAAATTAATACTTCAAATTGAAACTGGTAATTCATACTTTAAATGATACTTGAAATTATTACTTGAAATTATTACTTGAAATTATTACTTGGAATTATTACTTGAAATTATTAATTGAAATTATTATTTGATATTATTACTTGAAATTATTACTTGAAATTGAAACTGGAAATTATTAGTTGAAATTATTACTTGAAATTGAAACTGGAAATTATTAGTTGAAATTATTACTTGAAATTGAAACTGAAAATTATTAGTTGAAATTATTACTTGAAATTGAAACTGAAAATTATTAGTTGAAATTATTACTTGAAATTGAAACTGGAAATTATTACTTGAGATTGAAACTGGTAATTCATACTTGAAATTATTACTTGAGATTGAAACTGGTAATTCATACTTGAAATTATTACGTGAAATTGAAACTGGTAATTCATACTTTAAATGATAGTTGAAATTTATACTTGAAATGATACTTGAAATATAAACTTTAAACGGAGTTCATTGTGCTGAATTTGAAAAATAATATTATTGGTTACTGAGACATTTATGCACAGGCATCGCATTCGCATTCCTCAATTAATATTGGATTTGCAGAATGCCCGGGATATACCCTGCGAATATCGTTTAAAAAACGTTGCAGCCGTCTACCAACGTTTCTGCGTGTATTCGGAATTTCTGATAGAGTGTTGTATGTGTACAAGTACTCTGCAATGTACCCATCAACCATGTCTACCGATCGACATGTCTTTAGGTGCGATTTCAAAACTCGCCAACTTCGTTCCAATGTATTGTCATGCACTTTGACTCGAACACCACCACCCGGCAAGACTTCCCCTAAACTTGGGTGACCATTTGGAACTATAGCTCTCCTCCTTCTTACAAATTCATGGCTATGAATGACAGCCACGTGACCAGTGAACCCAAGAATGTCACATCCAGTGTAGGATCTGTGACCGTCTGACATTATGAAGGAATCTTGTCGAATATGATTCAGCATTAGTGGCCACAAAATGCGTCTTCTTTTGTCAGGAATTTGGACTACAAATCTTTTTCGTGTAACGCGACTTATACCGCCAAAAACCCACAAAGCTCTCCTCATTTCTCTTCCGCGGTGGTATTTAGGAGTGAAAAGATGACTCTCATCAACTTCAACCACATCTCCGGGTCCACCAATTTGATCCTCGTCGTGACAATGTGTCACATCACACACCTCACGACAAAAATTATAAAAATCTACAGCAGTAGATTGGCCAACCTCACAATGCAAATACGCATGTGTGACCCGAATGTCCAAAAACCAGCACACGATTAATTTAAAAGTGGTAAGAAATGGCAGTTTAACTCTTTCAAGAAAGTGCCTTTCAAAGGGTTTATGGTGGGTCTACTACAGGTCCTTCGACAACACCGCCATCTAAACCTTAGTTTGAAAGTTGGAGCTGCTTCGCGAGTCATTGCAAACAAGCATTGCGGACAGTTTGGGGCTTCACGTGGAATCAATCCCAAATCATATGCAGCTTCAAGCGCTGCCATGAAATCGTTGGAAAATTTTATACAGCAGTACTGTCGTCCATTTTTTAAAGGAATGCTTTGCCCACGAATTAAGAAGAATTCGTTCTTGGGACATTGAGAGGAATGTATGAGTTAGTCATTGAGAGGAGACATGAACTTGACATTGAAAAACAATGTATGAAATGACTCTCACACGGAGGATACATATACATTGCACTCACGGAGGATACATATGGATTTTCCTTGGAGAGGATACATATACATTGCACTCACGGAGGATACATATGGATTTTCCTTGGAGAGGATACATATACATTGCACTCACGGAGGATACATATGGATTTTCCTTGGAGAGGATACATATACATTGCACTCACGGAGGATACATATGGATTTTCCTTGGAGAGGATACATATACATTGCACTCACGAAGGACACATATACATTGCACTCACGGAGGATACATATACATTGCACTCACGGAGGATACATATGGATTTTCCTTAGAGAGGATACATATACATTGCACTCACGGAGGATACATATGGACTTTCCTTGGAGAGGATACATATACATTGCACTCACGGAGGATACATATGGATTTTCCTTGGAGAGGATACATATACATTGCACTCACGGAGGATACATATGGATTTTCCTTGGAGAGGATACATATACATTGCACTCACGGAGGATACATATGGATTTTCCTTGGAGAGGATACATATGATTCCCACTCACAGAGGATACATATGTAATTTTGAAACAATCTATTTCTTGTAACCAAACATGTTTATAACGTGTTGCCAAATATTTTTCTCATCCTAGCACATATAAGCAGTAGATAGTACATGTATACTTGTGGACAATAGGATTGACAAGTCGTGGATCATGTTACATAAGCCCGAATATTTTTCAAAGAAACCCTCTTCACCCTTGATAATGATTTTGAACTTATTTATTTTATAAGCGATTTTATGTCAGCCAGTATTGCAATAAATTATCAGGATTGAATCTGTGTGATAGGATGATAATTTACATAGTGCTTTAGGATTTCAAAGCACTGTGGCCCCTCGAACAAATACAATACTTTTCTATCCATCAATCTTTGCTATTGTTGATGTTGTTAAATTTGAAATATTGTTTCCCGCTACTTGCTTCTTTTGCCGAAACTTTAGACCTCTTTATAGATAGCTTACAATTATGCTGTCACTGTTCAGGTCCCGAACAAAATTTTGGTCTAGACCACAAGTTTGAACAATTTCAAACTTTTGTATTGAACGTTGTCCCAAATTTACGTCAGACCAATAAATCTGCTACAAAATCTCCGACCAAACAGTTAATACCATTCCTGGGATGAGTTATACTTTCCCGGCCACCAAACTAACTACCACCAACCTACCACCTCATAAAGAAACACTGTAATACATATGTTATTTCCACCAACCTATCACCAACCTACCACCAACCTACCACCAACCTACCACCAACCTACCACCAACCTACCACCAACCTACCACCAACCTACCACCAACCTACCACCAACCTACCACCAACCTACCACCAAAACCTATCACCATATCCTACAACCAAAACCTACCAACATACCCTACCAACATACCCTACCAACATACCCTACCAACATACCCTACCAACATACCCTACCAACATACCCTACCAACATACCCTACCAACATAGCCAAGGGTACAGCCGAGTGTTAAAACGTCAACCAAAGGAGTTTGTTTCAGTTAAATTAATAATTAACATTAAATACACGCTGCTTGGTGAAACCTTTCCGTCAAATAATTCACCGCCACAAAATTTGGTCCAATTAATCTGGTCCATCCAATGGAACAGGCCATGCACTTCTAAACCAGTAAATCTATCGGAGAATGTTCCTTTCTCCCAAATTGTGGAACAGATCTTGTGAATTGGACCAGACCATATCAATAATCAAAGAACAGATCGAACCATTTCCAAAACTAGTTTGCAGTCAGTGCAACGGTCTTTGAATACTTATCTCTATTTCAAATCTACAAAATTTGGCTAGTATTTAGTGTTTGAAAGAATTTTTTCCTAATTGACAAGATTGAGTGCCTGTATTTTGAGATAGTTTGTTCTTTTACAACAAAAGCATTCTTTAAAAATTTAATATCTACGTTTTGAATGTTTATATGAGCTAGTTACAGAAAAATAAAGTGTCACCCAATAGGCACATACATACATACGTTTGTATGTAGCCACTAGCAAAGTAATTAAAGTTAATTAAAAATGTTATCCCCCCACTTCTTCGTACGTTCCGGAATGCCTGTATTTTACCATTCCAATCTAATTATAAGTTCATTTTCTCTTTATGTCTGTCATATGTATTAATTTTTTCCGAAGGTGCTTTCGACCAAATACAGAATTAGAACTCAAAAGCCGCCTAACCACATCATATTGAAGCAATGAGAGAGTTATCAGTTATCGCAGCCTTTATCTTAGGGAAACCCAGATATGGAACAAAAATGACGTCACCTTTGCTGTGCACATGATCCTTATTTCAATTTCCAAAACTTTTAAAACTTGCAGAAAGTTTCAATGAGTTTCAGGACAAACGGAGATGGGCGTACTTTCTGAACCACTATCAGTTTGTAAATAATTGCAATTGAAGTATAAAACCTCGTAAATTGACATTAAAACTTATTCATGTCTACACTCTCACACCTGGCGACCTGGCGAGTGTTTTAATATTATATGGATCAACAACTGCGAGTTAATTAAATTACATTAATTAGGTGTTTTTAAAGTCGTTATCAGGTGCGGTCTTTATGCGTAACTCCAACAAAGACTAACTAAAACTTATAAGGTAAAACATCTAATTCAGAGTTCTATAAGTTTACTGTATCTAAAAGGAGCGCTAACTCCCTTTTGCTACTAGCAGAAGAATTCACATAAAAGGAAAGAGTATCTTTACTAAACGTGTCCTACAGTTCTAGAAGCAAGTCGCATTTCAAAAATTGTCGAATTCCGCCTTTCCAGACCCATCCGAAAGGAAATCGTCTGGAAATGAAAGATGGTTTCATGATGCCACATAAGGAGCATTAACATGATTTTTTTATTTGAACTGGCATTTGAAAAATTGTCGAATTCCAACTTTCTAGACCCATCAGAAGGGAAATCCTCGGGAAATTAAAAATGAATTCATGGTGTCACAGAAGGTGCATTAACGCGATATTTTCTGCCATTGCACAATGATGCCTTCAAATTCGTGTACATATACGGCACATCAAAGTAATACTTTGATGAACCAAATTTATGTTCTATCGTTCCAGCACATAGTCTGGTTTTTTATTTCCTTCATTGAACTCATCAGTAAATCTTCTGACGTTTAAGTGTAAGTGTATTACGCTTCCATTTTAGCGTATCATGTATGTGTTAACTGCCTTGTATAAATGAAATTTACTGTTTTTGCGTATCGACTAAAGTCGCATAATCTTTCAAACATTTGTTGAAAGGTTTAAATTCTACCACAGCCATGCATATTGTAATGTCACCGGGATTTTTAGCGTATAAATTGTTTCCAATACTGTAAGACATCCATGAAAAAGTACACTTTATTATAATATTGCAATATATAATCAAATTACTGCAGTGATTTGCATTTATTAAAATTTGTCAGAGACTTATTAGTTTATCCAAAGCACGGTCAATCCATCTTCGAAAAAATGCAACTCTTGTGAATGCTACGAAATATTTTGGGTCGCATCCTCGTCCGCCAGCTTTGGGTACTCCGCCGCTTACCACCTGTCATTCAAATTCATCAGAATAAATGGCATTTTGTAACTCAATATACCTTATAATATCAGCGATATTACACCCTTCTTAGAAAACAACCAGAGCTGCTTGCAGGTATCAGGTAGTACCTGAAAAATACCCGTCGGGTCGGGTTCGGGTCGGTTTCGGGTCAGCTACAAAAAAAAGTACCTGAGATTCGGGTCAAGTGCGGGTACATCCAGGATTCGCACCTGATATTACAGGTCGGGTAATGATCAAGTTCGGGTTTAAAAAATATACCTGAGCTCAATGTCAGGTACAGGTTCGGTACGACGAATTCAAAATACTTGAACCCGAACTTGCAATTTCAGGTATTTTGCAAGTATTTTTTTCCCTAATAATTTAACTTTAAGTTCACGTGAATGAAACTTTCAGACTGATCTGAACGTTAATGTCACATGGCTGAAGGACACGTTGTGTTTAGTGATGCGTGAGAGCCGCCATATCAATTAAATTTACAAACAACCTAACTTTGCTAATTAATTTCATGATATAGACTTAGCGTTGTAGCAGACATAGACATCATCGATTTGGAATCTATTTCGTGTATACATACTTGTGCCTTAACTTCGTTAAAATTTTAAAAGCATGATGATTATCAGCGGTCTGTTTCTAAAGCTATCACTCAGAGAATACTTGGGGAAGCTTCAATAGCTGTTCCCATTCTTTTTGTGCTGCTTTTCACTTAAAATTAGTACAAGTTTTTGCATTTGTAACTTAACGTCATTTGTAAATAATATTTACTTTGATAAAGTCTTAGGATAGAACTTGTTTACTCTGACAAAATAATTGAAAGTCGGGTTCGGGTTCAGGTTCAAGTTCGGGTCGGGTTTGTGTTGAGATCCGCACCTCAGGTATTTTTCGGGTGCGGGTAGCCAAGCAATACCTGATCCAAAAATACCTGACAGGTGCGGATATTAACTCGGATCCGGAGGCCCAAGTTCGGGTCAACGAAAAAAATTAACCTGATATTTCAGGTGCGGATCTTGATTTTTTGCTACCTGAAAGCAGCTCTGAAAACAACGAAGACATTATTGCTACTTTGATTCCATGGAAACATTTGCAGCTCGTTATGGCATACGCTGGAACCATGTGCATCTGTCGGAACAAAATCCGACGTAAACTAAAAATTTATAATTTTCATTAACTTACCCCGAAAATTCTGTATCTGTTGTCAACGAACATATTTTTGAAAACCAAGCCTCCACCACTATCTCCATCGCAGGCCGAAGTGCCTATTTAATTTTAAAATAGTCAACGGTTTTGATTGCGAGTAAAAATCAATCTCAATATTTCTGGATCAAATTAAAAGCGGGGCTCTAGATCTGGGCGAAAACTACAAGACAATGTTGAATACACTGAGGACTCCCCTGATCAGTCTTGACCTTCCAGGTCTTCACCAATATAGACCCAACTTCTGGAATACTCCGACTATTTATCTGCCGTTCTGATTTTATTGTAAGCCTAACTTGAGAATATTATTAGGATATAATGGAATTATGCGAACCATTGCTATGACCAGCACAAAAGTTGGAATCCCGCACGAGGTTCGCTAGCACATGGCTATTCTTTCTGCATTCAGGATTGGATCTTACTGGAAGTTCCGCTTCATGAAGTATCTCTGGGTAGTTCCGATCACCCAGTGAGCCCCAACCTGCGAGCTGAAACATTCGTCCAGAATGTGTAAATTCAATTATTTATTCTATGAATGAACACAGATGGTAAGATTTAGAAAGTTTATTCAATCAGTTATTTTTGAATAAGGAACTTCTGGTACATCTTTGAATAACTTACCGTCCCCACATCTCCTACTTGAGGGTCATCCGATTCCTCTACAGGCATGCAAACAGGATGTACAAAGGCTGTTATTGAGACAGGCTGAGAGAAAAAGCCACAAAATTTTAACGAGAAAGAAATAATTACATGATTTGTGAACAAACATGAAAAAAAAATTCATGAGCAAAGACACAAATATTCATGTTTGTTCGAAACCCCCTTTCAAAAATTTGTAAATTAAAACTCAAGTGGTTCTAGTTGTCATAATAAAATCGGAATAATCAGAACAGAAAGTATCAAATTGTTCTTTTTCATTATGAAAAATTACAAGTACAATTCCAGGAGAAATTCCCTAACGCAGCCCAATTATTCCATTCTGACTCTTACAATGGCAACCCTATTTAAGGAGAACAGTGGTCTAAAAAATGTACGAATAATTTTTTTAAAAGAATGAAATGTGTGTTAACGAGATCATACACTGTATACTTAAATGGTATGGTATTCGCACCTTTTCAAGCCACAAGATGGCTATGTCATTGTCAAGATGAGCGTAGTTGTATTTCTGGTGGACAATAATTTCTCGAACTCTAAAATGCTGGACGTGCTCGCTGTTCTTGGAAAACTGCCGATGATATTTGCCAAGATAAACCCTCAAATCAGGAGCATTCTTCTTTTGATTTGTGGACGGAAATGTAACGCAATGAGCAGCTGAAAAAACCATTTAATATTTAAAATTGAATGTAAACAGTAAAAAAGGCAGTGTAGTTAAAGCCTTGGGAGATATACCTGTCATAATAGCCTGTCTTGAAATCAGAGTCGCCCCACAGATATGCTGGAAATTCGCGGAGCCCGGAGGGTCATTTTCGTAAAGTCCGGAATGCCAAGGCCATTTCCCTTCCTCAGAAGGCCTCCCACCAGTCACCAATGGGGCGGGAGACGTTCCTCCAATCCCGCAATCCAATTCGCAGCTAAAATCCGAACTTCCCCGTGTCCACCTTCCGTTTCGGCACATCCTTACTGATCGGAGAGGGCCCGTTTCCGGAGGTATCCAGAATGATTTACAGCTATAAAGTAGTATTCCGCCGTCAATCCATTTTTAAACAAAATAATCCAAAATAAATAGCATGTTTCCCACAAATCATTAGCTAAAGGACGCTATGTAAGCGGAACACTTCAAAGTACATAGTATTCTGAAAATGGAATTTGTCGGCACGTTTCTCATTTTTTGTTTATAATTTAGTATAAAAATTTATCGCTTTCACGCGGAATGAATTTTTTCCACTGATATTTGCGGATGTACTACTCTAAGATTTTCCCTACGCTTTTCATAATTGCAATTCTAATAGAGCAGAAACAGCTTACCATTGCATTTATACTGTAGAATACCTATGTAACTCTTAAAAAAGACATTGTGGCGGGGCAAGGCTGACAATTTCCACATATTTATGCCTCTTTAGAGAAATGGTTCTTACAATTAGGAAGGGTCTCATTACATTAAATGATAGTTGAGAGTATACTGTACACGCTATACCTAATGTCTGCCTGGGTCCCGTCCGGAGATAAATTATTCTGACAGTCAATTTCCAAAGCTTGCTTAGAATGAAAACAGGACACTTTCTGACCGGCTTCTAATTCAATGGGTGGACAGGATGAGTCCATCGGAGGCATAAACGAAGGTTTAGGCGTTACCCTTGTGGTTGGCTTAGCCCTTATTAATTTAGTGGTGTAATCGGGTGCAGGAGTTGTGACGTATGTATGAGTGGTCGCTCTTGTTGTGGGCGGGTAAGCACCAGGGGGCGCTGATGGATAATTGTAATGACTAGTACTTTGAAAGTTCGGCTCAGTGGGTGGGTCAGAGGTCATTTGCAGTGGCCGTTTGGTTGGCTTGTTCACTGGACGGGTGTTCCTATGCGGCTTCCTATAATTTATATAAATACGTATTATTTTCCCATTGTTTGGAAGTATCACACGAAGAACGTTGCTTCCAAAAAAATACATTATCATCTCTGTGAAGCATTACTGTCACTGTCGGTAATCCCTTGGTTTGAAGTATAGGGGAGTACTTGCCCAAAAGGTCTAGTAATTTGCTCAGGTTTAGAAACTGTCAAAATTTAATGTCTCGATAACCCAACTGCAGAAAGAATTGTAGTAAATTATACAGACTTTTTAGTTTTAGAACAGTTTTAAGATTAGATAGAAGGAACATCTGGGCACATAATCAGGGGGGGAGATGTAATCGTGAAAGGTGAAATTATCTTTTAAATATTTCTAGGGAAACATTAGTACTGTGCAGGAATATTTGATAGTGAGTCAAAAACAAATTCATAAATAATTAAATCCTAACGCGCATTAAGACGTGGTATTTAAAATCTTTGACATTAGATAAAAAGTACGTTTTAATTAAGTTCCCCAATAGTTGATTGATTTTGTTAAAAAATTCTTACTCAATATAGCAGAAGTCTATAGCCTCGTCTGTGCCACCCCAGCAATCCGGTTGACCGTTGCATTTTAAAGAATTTGGAATGCAACCTCCAAATCGACAGCGAAATTCTCCGGGTCTAATTTGTACAAATTATTTATGCCCGGATTATATTAATAGTTAGTTCCAAAAGAAGAGTTGTCAAGCTTTAATAATTCCATTTAAATAGCCAACATCTAGGACATTACACAAAAGGAAGGTTTTAGACCTACTGGCAATCGTCGCTAAGGGTAGAGCGGGTGCAATCATACTGGCTATTCCCAGACTCATCTTCTCCTTCCGGACAGTCCTCTACACCATTGCAAAGTTTTTCAGTGTCGAGACACAATGCTCCCTCATTGCACCGAAACTGACTAAAACGACACGCGTTTGCTAACTTGGAATCAGCTCCAGGAACTAAATGAATATATTACAAAATGTGAACAAACAATATATACAGTGGTTGTGAAACAATTTCTCAAAAACCTGATATTTAAAAGTGCCCACTTTACATAGACAAATTTATGTTAGGGAAAAATTGAGAGGACTATGTTTAATGACAGTGGAGTTTTAATACAAGGAAAAGCAATTTCTGCTTTGGGGCCACAAATTTGTCAAAAATACAAAACAATGTAAATTAAAGGACGCCGTATTTTTGGATTTTTAGAATTTGCAATGATAATTTTTATATTCAGAAGTTAAGTAAATAATTCTACAAGTCGAATTTTGGTGCTTTTAGAGGTCCTCCTCTAGAACTCCTAATAAGAATGCTGATGTTTAAGTGCGAAAAGGGGGGAAGGGTTCATTTTATAAGCACTCTTCAAAGTATTTTTTAAATTATTATGCATAGATTTAATTCCACAAAAAACTCAAATGACTCACAGTAAACAGCAACAAAACTAGTGAACAAGAGAATTTCCACATATTTCATATTTCCACACAAATGAACCATCTATGTACATATAGGTTACTCTATGCTATTGTAAATACTGATAGTTCAAAGTAATAATTCCAAATTGAAGGTGCATATTATAAATTATCACACAAGTGAAGATTCACAGAAACTCCAGAACAATATTTCGGGCTGATTCCATGAAACTGAAAAAATACTCCAACTTTGAAAACACTCAAGATTTTCTTAATATAATTATGAAAATAATATTAATTCATTGTAGAAATGGGTAAGGTATCACAAGATTTTTACAACTACTGGGGACAACGACGGGAAAAATCCAAGAGCAAGTAGTTTTCATAGACGGGTTTTTTTATTGCCAAAGGCTTGGTTTTTTGGAGAATGAGAACCTCAGGTGAAGTTGTTGCTAAAGCAAGTAAACGAATTTTCTCACGGGAATGGAATAGTAAAAACCTAGTAAATCAAGGCTCCTGTAAGTGTACAGTGCACAGTCTGTACGTAAGAGACCTTGTACAAAGGAGTGACATTTAATTGCTTCCATAGTATGTACAAACGATCAAAAAGGAGAAAAATGAGCATAGGGGCGGAAAAGGAGTAATAAACACAACCAAATATTTTTGACCCTGATGTTGACCCCTATTTTTGAGCTCTATGAGCTGAAATGCTCTTAAGAGAGTCTGTAATGACTAGGACAGTCTGTAGCAATACTTGATTCTATAATGATGTCATGGATTTCATGCAGAATTTGCCTGCATTTTGCATGCATGAACTTGAATTCCTCGTAGAATATATTACTGTTCTGCGTAAATATTGGCAAATTAATTTCGCTTTCCTGCTTCCCGAGCCACAAGTATATTCCATTGAAGGCTATTCGCCAAAGGCACTATATGTAAATCTTGCCTGTCTTATCTCTGATTTGCAATCCGGATCCTCAGGTTTCCATGGACCCTTGCATTAATTAATGACATGAATGTAATTACCTCTGTGAGAATTCATTACAGACAGAAATATATGGGTATAAAAACCCCAGTAGCACATTGTGTATCATCTCTGCATTTTAATGGTTGTTTAATAAGCCCGAAAAAGATGCGCTGCAAGCTATCCCAATAATAGCTTATACGTGCACAATTAATTCCTATAATGCTAAATTTTCTCCTTACTAAAGGTTCATGCAATAATTTGAGTCGAATTTTTATCCTTTTAGGAGTGCTCATATACAATATAGAGATAGGGAACTAAAGTATTCTGACCCTCTCTGTATTTATGTAGTATGTACCACATGCTTTGCGTCATTGTCCTTTACATGGACCAGGAGGAGGTGTTTCATAGATTCCTATTATACATAGCTACAAAATGTTTTGTATTCAAAGACCACATATGTAGGTAATTATATACGAGACGTGAAACCCGTTAGGGTTCACACGGCCTAATGAAATCTGCTTGGATTTGTTTACTTTATTTTTGATCAATAACCCAAGATGTAAAGTTGGTGAACTGCATTAGGGAGTGTACCAAGAATCTGGCGACACAATTCTGTAACTTTTATTAAACTGTAAAACTGGTAGGCGTCACAGAATTCATATTTCTCGAGCGAACGGAGAAATTGTAGCAAATTCATTTACACATCTCCCCGGAACTGACTATGTGATTGTTTAAAACGTTTTGCAATATTTTTCTAAATAACAGATCGTCCATGAAAAGTAGCAAGACCAGAAACTGGTATTCCCGCATCTTTGCCCCTACGATGAATTTGCTCAACCTTGCCTTCTGTTCTTAAGGGTTACATGAATGCACACGATACGTAGTACGTAGAGACCTCACAAGTAGTGGTCGGAACGATTCAATTCAATTCAGAAATTTTCGATTCAATTCAATTAGTTATGTGGACTGAATCGTTAGCCATTTTGCGATTCGGTCCAGTATAAAAACAATTCAATTCAATTCGGTTTTACTCTATGAATTGAACTGAATTGACAATCGTTTGTTTTTTGCGGGAAAACAAATTAAACACGCAGTACCTGCTACCACACGTAAATAAGTTTTGTTCATATATTTAGAAATACATGAATTAATAATAATTTAGTAACATCATATTAAGTTTAATATTACATTTATTATTTAATTCTAATTTCTTAATTAATAATCAGAAATTATTGGAAGTTGAATTAAATTATGAGACGTCAGAACATTGCTGAATGTAAGCTGTGTTGAATGATCCAATATGTACAATAATCACAGCGTTATGACAAAAAAGTGCATATTTTTTACGTGAGCCTCCGCTACACGCTATACGAGGTTTCAGTATTAACCGGTTTTGAGCAATGATTAATCGTTTGGACTGCAATTCAGAGTAAACAATTCAATTCAGTCCAGCAGTGTGAACTGAATCGTTCGGTTCGATTCAATATGTAAACCGAATCGAAAAAACTACGAATCGAATTGAATTGAATCGAATTGAATCGAAACATTTCGGTTCTGGACTGAATTAGTCCGACCACTACTCACAGGCCTCTTGGTTAGCTCTTCTGAAAGCCAATGAAATTTCCTACCACCAAGTGTCAAAAATTATTTTGAACCGAACTTCGAAACTTGGGCAAGTAAATGGCAACCGTTAAATTGCAAACTTTTTTACTTTGGTGGGGCCAGGGTGAGTCACACCGTAAATTCACCCCTGAATCCAGCTTTTCAAATGCTTCTCTGATGTAGATTTTATGAGAGGGCGCTAGTGTGGCGTTATAACATTTAAATTGCGCCATCTTTGGGTTTTGCAGTACATTGTGGCGAAATTACTAGTAAATTCATCATTTTTGTACTTAACTTAATAACTTAATGTAATTAATAAATTTCAATGTCATTTAGTAATATTTTTTTATTATCGTTGTCTTAGCGTAATAAGTTTCCCTGAAATTCTGTTTTTTTTTAATTTTTTTTCCACAATAAAATGTGAAATATAATTTGAAATAAGGTGGATGGCTGGCCAATACGTAATGATTGTAGTGATTCCACTTTATAAAGAAATTGGTCTGGAAATTATGATCTGTAGTTGAAACAAATCCATGTCTCATTTGGGTTGCGTGTTTGCTGCGGACTGGAGATGAGAAAAAACATTGCTTTGTCTAGTTTTGTCTGTAAAAAATATTGAGCTACTATCATCAGCTAACAACACGTCGTAGATTATTGGGAAGGTGTAGGTAAAATGTAAGAGGTTGAGAGAGAAAAATGCTACTTTGTTTTTTCCTCATGTTGCGTCGGAGTATAAAGAAGGAGGAAACAAAGTTAAAATGAAACAGAGGGAATTTTCAATTGAGTAATTTAAGCCAATGAATGTTTGTCAAACTGGGAATCAAGGCAATAATTGGTCACGGATAATGAATGAATGAACGAGATTCTGAGGGGAAGTATTCCCTCCACATTTACTACGTCTGAAGTCTGAACTACTCCGTGTTCTTCCTAGTATTTGAAAATTCAATGGTTTCCAGATTTACAAAAACTGTTAATTTGACCTTTCCTACAAAAAATTCTGACTTTCCTCCACTTCCTCGAAGGCTGTATACAGTATTGAGTTTTTGGCCTAGAAGAATCAAATGAATTTTTGAAAATCTGGGAAAGGATTTGCTTAAAAATGGAGGAATCACATATTTTTTGTTCTTGTCCATAATATACATAGGTTAAGGGTGGACACAAAGGTTATGAGACACCAGTACATAATTACTTTTGGCCATATAGAGCATGTGCCCTACAAGGAATGAGTTATTGGAGAATTTTCTCATTGGCTCTCTCTCTCCATAAATTCGAGGTTGTCTATGCTACTAATATGACATTCTGGAATTCTCCTGAAATTTATACCAACATGCTAAAGTTTATCTCTAAATTCCCACCGTCTTTACAATGACATACAAAAATCTCAGGTTGATTGGGAGTCGTTACCCTGACATTCGAGTGTAGTCATAGCTATTAATGTAATAGTTGATTTATGAATCTGAGTCAATTTCATTGTAACTACTACGTATTTCTCGTATGGAGTAAGAAATACGGAGCAACGTAATTTAAACAAGATAAGAACCGAGCTTAATAATACAAAACTTATCTGTACATAATTTTATATGACAAGAATATTTATGAGGCTACTTACAACTATTATTTCAAACATTAATATTGTCACAAATATTCGTGGCACTGTAACGTTGACAGCTATTACAATGAGTGCTACTCCAGCCCGTCTGAATTTTTGTTCGATCAATAATATAAATCTCTGTGGACGTGTGCGTATGCATGTAGCCACAAGTGAGGAAATTGTGTAATGAGTTATTTAATCTTTTGATGATATCATAAAAAACTGTCGAGGAGTCCTCTCCATACAACACGAAATGCTTTGGGTGAGAAGTGTTGAGCTTATGGGATTTAATATATCAGCATCATGTGAGGACAGCAAGGATTCTCTCTCCCCCCAAAAATACCAAAACGAACTTCTTGTCGTGTGGCGTACATGAACATATAGTAAACCCCCAACTTACAATTAGTTAGTAAAAAACATTTTCAACTATCAACAGATATATACACGCACCCTTCTCATTGTAATCTACAATTTATCACTTCTGTGTACGAAAGCTCACACACTCTCATTGTCAGTCAGAGAAACGTCCTTGATTCTTCTATGACAATAGCAAAGGCAGTACTGAAAACCTCTGATTCAAGTGCAGTTGCTGCATTATCTCCTTCTCTAAAAAATAATGGATGCAATGGATTGTGTCCTCTTATAAAGCAACAAATAATTATTTTAGTATTTGATCCCTAAATGTAATAATTATATTGAAGCAAAGAAATAAAAACAGGATGAGCTATAATTACAGTGAAGCTCCACTGCTCATTGCTGCGGGAATCAGTTCCGTTTTTCTCATTGGATATATTTGTGTAAGACTGTGGGAAAAAATTAACGAATCTTCCAACGAAGCAACTTTACTTGATTTGGACAAAGGTAATAGCATCAAGATTTTTGAATATAAAATCATCTCTCATATGTATCTACATAGATATGTACATATGTGAGAGCATCTTATATATTTATTAAAGTTTATATAAATATTTACAGATCTGGAAGAAGGGATTGCGAATGATGGCGAGACCTACTCTGACTGGAATTCATTCCAACAGCAACACGTCATAACTTTGCAGGAGCATCCGCAACATGCTGAGTGGACTGCATTGGAGTGGAATGAATTTTTAAAAAAGCGAAATATTTACTACAGTCCTAAGGTCAACTCTATCATTTCTGTGCAGAGTGTAGAGGATGTGCTGGCAGATTTTTCTTCCATGATTTTGGATGACCAGTTTGAGGTAAGAGATGCTCTTGTGAGAATGAATGATCATATGTACGTATGTATATAAAACAAATGTCATTATTTCGTATAATGACATTGATCCTATGTATTGTATGTAACAAGTTTTTCTTTTCCGCTTGCTCACACCACAGGTCCACTCACGTCACGGCAAATTGTACAAATCCCTACAGCCACGAACAATTTACCACATGACATGCTCGGATGATTCCACAGATGACTTTTGTGTGTACAAAAGCAGTGCGACTCACTATTTAGCAATTGTGGAGATAACTAATCTCGGCAGAGGAAGAGACGGTGAGGTGCGATATGCCAGAACTCCGGTGTATTTAGAGTCACGTCATAATAGGACAAAATTTAATATTTCTGCTGAAAGAGTCCCATAGATTCGTTACTACGAATTTTGTAAATTTTACTTCATAATATTGTTTGATTGTAATTTGTGATTGTGTCGTGTTGAAGCAAAGACTTATGATGGGTGGGGAGGGGGCAAGTTTGTCATGTAAATGCCTTGATGTAAAATTTTGACTCATAGTGTGTCAGCTCATTGTAATTCCTCCCTAAGAAAATGAGTGAGATTTTGTAATCATTAAACTGTAATGCCTCATTAAATTTTAATGTGTTTCGTTTAATACACGTGGGATTAACGAGCATTGCAATGGCTTCTTCCAACTATACTTGGGTTTAAAAGTTGATCGGGAAAACATTTTCATAGAGGATTAAAAAACTATTAAGTGTCTTGCACGTGGGACGTGTGTACAGATACATATTATATCGTATACATGTGTCCTATATATATAGCCGTTAACAGAGCATTTCTCGAGGCTGGTCTATAAAATACCGTTCCGAAGGATGGCCTTATCAGAAATTGCTAGTTTAATGCACTTTAATCCCTTAATTTTCGATTTAAAAAACCGTTCAACAAATGATAAATTTCATTTTGCAATAGATAGGCAACAATGCTGCTAAAAATTGATTTAGGCTATCAGCAAGTCATAATAGCTGTCTAATAATCAGTAGAAGATTTTACGTTGTGGTCCGCGTACAATGCGCAGATTTTCGCATACGCTGAAGTCAGCGTACGAGCGCAGTCACTGCAGTACTCTACGCGAGAAACCGCGTACATAGTTAGAATTTGCCTTTACGCGGGTGGCAGCGTATAAGCGCAGAATCTGGTACACTGCTAGGGATGATGAAGTTTAAAAGGTATTGCACCTCTCTCTCAAATTGTTAACAATTTGTTTATACTGATTTGTACTATACTGTACATAAAGTTAAACGAATTCTTCAACTAGGTTTCAAAATTAAATTAATCAAGGTGTAATAATCGTCGTCTACTTCTATAAAAACATATATTTTGTCAAACATGTAAATTTTTTTCATTTAGTGTAGTTTCATTTGTGGAGGAAAATCTTTCATCTTGGTAAAACATTTTTGCTTCAGTTCATGTGCAAGTTTTCCAATGACGTCAATTATTTGAATAGGAATTATTTTATATGTGATACTTATGCTCATTCTATAAAAAATATAAAATTTTTATGATAAATTCTCCTAAACTTTTATAAATGTTAATATTTCATTTCTGTCGAAAAATCTTATTGGCACAGTTGACTGGTAAAGATTAACATTATTATGTATAAATTAACATTTCAATTTTCTCGACATAATTATTTTGACTGGCATATATAAATAGCCTAACCCTGGTATAGTTTTAGTAATAAATAATACATTAGCCCATATAGCACACGAACCCCACGGTGAAATTTAAATCTGCACGGTGAGTTTGTTCAGTTTTTCACGTGCTTTTCAACGATGATATAAAATTCTTTGTCGGAGTTAAAATCGTACTGCCGCCACGTTTTAAAAACTTGGAAATAAATTACATGTGAATGCATATTGTACGTTGTAACTTGCGTACGAAATTCATTGGAGCACGTTGAGGACAGCGTACAGTCAGTACAGACGTAAGTACGCTGAACACGGCGTATAGTACTGCAGTGACTGCGCTCGTACGCTGAGTTCAGCGTATGCGAAAATCTGCGCATTGTACGCGGACCACAACGTAAAATCTTCTACTGATAATGCAAAACCATTTTACAATAATTAGGTTTGTATTTTGTTCAAATCTATGAAGCTTACAGGAAAAATCGTATATACGTAATTTCGCAATTATAATGTTAGGCGAATTTCCATCAACCATTTTCCTTACTTTTATTACCAAAACTATTGTTACAATTGGGTCTGTCGCTAGAGTAATTATTACAAATTCATAGAAGGTAATGATGAAATTTAACTTTACGTTATTATTCCCCTACGAATGTGACAACAAATATTTGCATCAGCTGGATAATTTTGATCTGAACATTCACATTCGCATCCCATTAGAAAAATCCCTTTAGCCAGATTATGCCGAAATGTATTAGAAATTGTCACTATACAGGGGTTTGGCAGGGGTCGGATTTTTGTAAATCTCCCTGGAAGATCATTTCTGAATTTCCCTGCTGACTATTATATCCCTGCTGGTAGGTCCACAACGATTTCAAAAATCCCTGCTGAAAAAAAGGTCAACGATTTTCGAAATCCCTGTTGGCAAAAAAAATCCCTTAGAAGACGTGAAATCCCTGTCAAATTAGGCCAACCAAGCCAAAAATCCCTGTTTACTTAACAAATTTCCCTGAAACACGTCAACAAATTTGAAAATCCCTGCCAAAAAAAGGTCAACGATTTTAAAAATCCCTGTTCGTAAAAATAAATCCCTTCCCTTTGAGATTTTCCCTGCCAGACATATTTTTTCCCCTGGGAAGATTCTTCCCGTCTTCCTACAAAAATCCGACCCCTGGGGTTTGGTCTAGCAATAATTACCTGCTGTAGGAGGATCTACTTTGTTATTTCTGGAGAATAAGCACAACGACAGATATGAGTCAAGTACCATCAAAAACCCATACGCCTTTTCTGTCTACTTGAGTAGAAGGGGTTAAGGCTGATTAAACTGTCGTAGCATTTACCCTTTCGTTAATTTAATAATCTGTGATTATAATAATTCATTAACAATACTCTCGACTTTCGTAATGCTATACATTTTCAGCTCGTCAGACAACAGGCGACCGACCCTCCTTTTAAATTAGTCATTTCGTGGTAAATAATCATATAGCAGCCGATTTATCTCATTATTACAGGAGATACCTTTTTTACACGTGCGAACATACACATATGATCAGATCTCTAATGCACGATAACACGCACATATGCACGATTAACAAAAGATAATGATACACTTTATACATTTCTTTTATTCTTAAAATTTTTTATGCACCTACATGGTCAAGTACGAAATAGACCAATCAGATTACCTATCTATCTTGTATTCCCACACTGCTTGTAAATAAAATGAGACCTGTATTGATTTTAATTATGAATGAACTTGATTGCGGGGAATCTAGAAAAACATTGAAAATGTTGAAATGTAAAAAGGTGTAAGTTATTAAGGAAGATTATTGTAATGCTTTTGTGATTAAGTAATGTCTTTCGTCATTAAAATTTATTATAAATAATTAGTGTTAATACACAGATTGAGCAAACAATAAGTCATTTTTATAAATTAAAAAGAATAATTTTGTACGTAAACAGATTGCAGTTATTTCATTTGTCCTTGAACTTGAAGCTTAATCAATCCAGACAAAGCACCTTGGAATCCAGCATTGTAATCAGTAGCGACTTCGTTTTGAACGTAGTCGTTACGATCATCCTTGTAGTTGTCTTGACCATCAGGTCCACCAACCAGAGCACCAGTCAACACTTGACCGTTGGGGCCAGGGTTGTTCATACCGCTGGACCAGTCACAGACTGCAGGGCGGCTGGGGCAGGAGCTGTAGATTAATGAATATATTTTATCCATAAAAGTATCCATTCACAAAAACATTTCGAGGCCAATTTGTCGTGTCTCCATGAAAGAATTATCAAATACCTTCCACGATGATGGGGACGAGTAGGAGGATTGTTTCCATAGCCGACAACATAGGAGCGTCCAGAGTCTCCCAAAATGTAATTGATTTGTTGTGTGGCAAAATTTCTGTAGGCATTGGTGTTGATTCCAGCGTCGGCAGCTTGTAAGCAGACGAAAGCGCAGTTGCTGACATGGCGCAAGGAGCCCCATTGGGAAATGTACGCTAATCCCTTAGGTGATCGGGGGATGTCATTGACGATGAAGTTACAGAAACTCTCTGCTTGTTGCTTGTAAGCAGGATCATCGGTAATTTTAGCCAAGAGAACCTACAATAGTTCGAGTTTGCATTACAACGATGAAGAAAGGATCGAAGAGCTGGCACAAATTGTATCTTCACATGCCAGTTTTTGAATAATTAATCATGTCAATAAAATCTTAAAATTAATGTCAAGATTAAATACCTGAAGGCCAGCCTTCTTGTCATCCCAACCGAACTCTTGAGGTCTACCTCCCAAACCGAATTCAGAATAATGAGCACGAACATCGTTGAGGTATTTCTCTTCGCCAGTGGCACGATACAACCAAGCAGCGGCCCAGCCGAGCTCGTCTCCAAACCCAGACCATGATCTGTTACAAATCAAAACACCACACTATTAATTTATTCTTGCCCAAGAAACTGAACTGTATAAAAACAAATGTTTTTAAAACTAAAAATAAAATTACTTACTCATAGAAAGCAGCTGCATTGGGAATGGCAGCAGTATACTTCCCTCTGAAGTTATTGGCAAAATCATAAAGTTCACGGGCATGTCTCAGTAATTCACCGGCATAACCAGCATCCGAATCTTTGAAGACCAAATAGCCAGTAGTGAAGGCAGCGGAGGTTTCACCAGCCAATTCCGATCCTGGAGCGGAAGCAGTGATCTTCCAAGAAGGTCTAGCACTGCTCTCAGGGAATTCTTCAGGTCGGCCCCAGAAGGCATGATCAACATTGCCATCACCAACTTGTCCATACAATTCATTGGGGGAAGTGTGAGCCTTGATGAAATAGTCCAAGGACCATCGAAGAGCAGACTCGCCATTGGCTAATTCTCCTGCAGCTGCATAACCTTCACGGTTGTCAACCAAACCCCATCCAATGATCGTGGTCATGGCAGCCATTGGGAAGCCGAACTTGACATGGTCACCAGCTATCATTATCAAATCATTGATCATAAAATCGTGTTGTGTTTTAATAGGAATATTACAGTTGTAGACTTATTGTAGGAGTAAACACGGGATGTGTGAATTGCTATACAAGACAAACTTACCATCGAAGTAGCCTCCAGTCAAATCCAAACCATTGTCCCTTCCGTCATTCATGAAAGAATCACCTCTCCATGGAATTCTGTTGCCAGCAGGCAATTTCCCAGTACGTTGAGCCTCATAAAACAACAGGGACTTTCCGAGGACATCTCCGTAGTTGTACTCGCCAGGTGGACCGGGTTTCTCTGTGGTCGTTGTTGTCGTTGTTGTTGTTGTCGTAGTTGGTACTGGACCAGTTGGATCGGGTCCACCTCCTTCACCTGTAGCAAAATAAAATCCAAATGTATCATCAATAAATGTCAATTTAAACAATTATGGGAACTAAATAAGTGATCAATTAATTTTATCAGCATTTCAAGTGGTTGAACATACCGACATCAACAGGTTTCCCATTGAAAGTAGCCCTGATAAGGGTAGCTGCGTTTCCATCAGCATGTCGAACAATGAAAAGCATGGGCCAATCAGTATTGGGAGGGAAATCAGGATCCCAGGATTCATTGACTAAAGTGAATTCTTGATTGTTCCTTTGGCTTTCGATTTTTGCCACGAAGACCTACGAATGAAAGACCACATTATTATCAAAGTTAGTAAATCTGTGTTCCGACGGGTCATCCTGTAAGCCCTTACAGGATATTTCTATAACTTTTTATTATGGAATAAAATTTAAAAAATAATAAATACAATTCACATCTATTATACTCATTGTGATTTTGTTGTCAAAATTTTAAATTACTCTTCAAGTAATTATAATATAATGGTAAATACATATAACTTCAAGACCAGTAAAGACATATTTATGTATGTTCAGGAGATAATATTGGGGTAAACTGGAATGTAACCAATGTTTTTGTCCTTAGGAAATGTTATCATAGGAATAGATGTAGGTATGTTTCTTACAGGTAGAGTTTATAATGTGGGTGAATTTTTGATGAGCTAAATGTATACGCGAACCTATCCGTGTAGGTCATCAAGGAATAATAATTAATGGCATCTTACCTCGAGAGTCTCAACGGGTCTATCGAATTCCAGAACGAGGTGCCAGCCATGAGTCTCTTCATCAATGTGAATGTGAAGGATAGCTTCGTAGCCAGTGTTCCAGCGATTTGTGATCTCCAGCCTGCTGAGGGCAAGGCCGAGACACAGCAGAAAAACTGCTGAACGGAAAACGGATCTCATTGTGGAATTTGTGAACAATTTCCAGAACAAGTGAAGCTCAAATTTGCAACTGGAAATCCAAGTTAGGGGTATTCACGTTATATACCTTGAAATCACACCATGTGCTTGCCGATATGTCAGATGATCTTTCAATTGACTTTGAGGTTATCTGTGCTCATTCAAGCTATTACGGCAATTCTTTGTGTCATCCATCATATTAGACTTGATTTGTCATTGATGCATCACACTCCAGAAGTTGCATAAGTATCTATTACAATGAAATGCCGTGTGACTCGCGTCATTTGTCCCCGTCACCCTCTCTGTAACCCATAGAGAGTAATTAAGTGTCTCAATCAATAGTTGGTTCATCCAGTTTGCACCAATTTCTGTTCCTGATTACCTCAAATATTTTATTGAAAGTAACATTTTGGAATCTCAGCTGTGAAGTGAAGTCAGAGTTCTCCAAGAATTTCAAAATTAATAATAATATAAAATTCCATCACGCATTTTTTGAGAACACGCTTTTACTTTCTTTTTTGGAAATATTATGGGCTTTCCGGGGAGCTATCTGATATACTCTGCAATGACAACTGTGAACAGGATTAATAAAAAGATGAAGCCAATTTAACGAAGTTCCGCTTCATGGGTAAGGTCTAAAAAATGCGGAGGTCCAAGTTGTAAATTTATCAAGAAAACCGTGGCCGTAGGAAATATTTTGGGGATTCATTTGCATCCAGTAATGTCATTAGGCTTCTTTGGATTAGAGAGGGAAGCAAATCGTTTGGCTCATCCTGTACTTGTACAAGGTGATTATATTTCTGTCGCGTAATTGACTGGTTCCGATAACCGTTATTGGAACTTGATTCTTGTGATTTGTTATGCTAACATGGTTTCGAGTGCATTATGAGTACTTTATTTACGGATCTCTGTCAAGTGTAATTTGTGTTTCAATTAAAATGAAAAATGCAGCAAAAACCAGAAGAAAGTTGATCTTTCGCCTTGTGATAAAATAAAATATACGTATAGCAGTTGTGTCGTTTTATCTTTACATCCCAATAGCTGTACATACATTAGAATAAATCTTTAATTTATTTTCCATGAATGTATACTCATACATTGAAAAATCCAGCCGTAACATATTATGCAGTCGCGTAATCGATTAGCTTTTCGAAGAAAAGTTTGTCATGAAATTGATCTTGTAATTAGCATTTTGTTACAGAATAAAATTAAGAATTCTTGGAATAAACAATTTATTGTTGGTGTGGAGGAAGCGAGGGTACTACAGCACAAACTCTAGTAAACGGTTTTAGAATAATTGATTCCAGTTGACCCCCTCTAATTAACAAGAAGGATGTTTCGGAAAGATTCCAAAAGTTGTGTAAAAATCTTAGAATTTACGGAAACTTAACGTGTCGTAGATGGAACTTTGGAAGACTCCAGGAAAGTATAAAAGCTCTAGGCATTTAACGTCTACAAATCTAGACCTGCTGCTCCCTCCGACCATGTTCACATACATATACAGTGAATTTCCTATATAGTGGTTTCCAAGGGTGTGACAAATTCCTGCCACTATATAGGGATGCCACTGTATGTTACTAATGGTTAACTATATACTATTAATGTTTTTAGACAATAACTGTAACTAAATGCATTTATAAGTTTATTTATTTTTACAGAATACTCAAACTTATGAGGTATGCTAAGCTTCATTGAGTTTAAGATGTTCAGTAACTTTAGGTTTCCTCATACTATTAATAATATTAGTCGTAACAAACTTTTCGACTGCAATGTCACCATTCCAGAAACCAAAATCCTGGAATTATGGCAATGGGAATTACTTCCACTGAGTACTCTTTTTCACAATGAGGGTTTTCTTGACTGTCTGTTTAATGTCATTTTAAATCTTCAATATAATAATTCAATTTATTTTAAAAAAAACCAGCACGAATTGAAACTTATTAGAAGTGAGCCAAGGCAAAAATGGCAATGATTTGTGTTATAACTGTTCGTTTTAACTTAAGTCACGGATCATATGCCGTAAATCCAGCTAATCATACCAGGGCGTCAGTAAACCACAATAATAATCAAACTGTATTAACATTTGAAATTAAAATTGAACCAACCGACATAAGCATTATTAACCGCCCGCACGTTTTATAACATCATGTTATACTTTTGTAGCCATTATCTGGCTAATTTTATGCCAACTGCCATTATAATTTTGCATCGTCTGAGCCACCGTAACACCTAATAGTGCCATTATAGAGAGAATACCATTATAGCGGGTGCCACTATACTGTATACCTTTAACATTGCAAACCTCTAGGGAGGGTTTTTTGATGCCATTAAAGAGGGAATGCCATCTAAGAGGAAACCACTATACGGGAAATTCACTGTATTCGTCTAATTCTTATGAGAAAATAGTATAATTTGTATGTTTAAAATACAAACTAAAAACCAAAATATGTGTACAAGCTTTTTTATGCGTGCAGCAAATGGTTGTTGCCTGACCTTAGAGCACCGACCTGTTTCCAAATGAAGGTGCATGCATATTTATATAATACATGTACCAACATTCCTCCGCCACGTCGTAAGAAATACATTTATAAATAAAAGAGAAGGAAACTACGAACTTGATTGGAATTTTTAACTGCTGACGGCAGCAAAATGTGAAATAAGCGATATCGACAGAATCAATAAATCAGCATTCAAAAGCTTCTATTTCTAAAGTTTAATAAAGTTTGTGCTTCCATCGCTCTTATTGTCTTCCTTTGAACTATGAACATCTTTTATTTAAGACTAACAATTATTACAGTACCGTAAATTGCAGTCCTGTACACGAAAGTTGGAACTGACCAACTCTAGAGAAAAATATTGTGCTGCCACTCTTATGTCTTGTGTTCATGCAAATCATTTTTAATCTTAGTTTATCAGATATCTGTATATGAAGAAAAGTTATTTTTACAAGTAACATTGAGGCCCATTTTTCTTAAAACTTACAAGCTTTTTTTTTGTGCAGAATCATTACAACAATTTATTGTACCGGGAAGGGTTCTAAGCTTATGTAATTTGACACAACTCACACATCGTAATTTAAAACCAAAACTGATGACATGCATAAGTTCTCCAACCAAAAGTTTCCAGGTGGTGCTTAATCACCTTGTTTATTCAACAAGCAGCTTCAACATTTGTAATAAAATTATTTACAGGTTCTACGCGGATCGGAAATTTGACTATACAGTAATTACGAAAATGGTCCCACTCGATTGTTATCTTATTTGTATTTCCAAAGTTAAAACTGAAAGTTTGATCAAAGTTGAGTTAATAAAAGTTCACAATCAAACTTGTTAGGTGAACTTATTTTAAAAAAAAGTTGTCCGGTATGTTTCAATGAAGATACTACCATAAAAGTTTAAATATTTGGGGTATATTCTTCTACAAGTATTTACAAATATTGAAATCTTTAACGGTTTATCTACAGATTCATCTTTACAATTTAAATCCCTCATTGGGCAAACAGCACATCCGAATAGGTCAGTTCCATTCTCGTAATGTTGGGGAATCGTATTCCGTCGCAATCCAATATGTTGCACTCAATTGGGTTTGTTTTCATTTATTTGTTGTTCCAGTGCAATGTAAATGATTGTCTGAGATATCCCAATGAAATCTACATAGAGGAATGGATCGAGCACTTTGCCTCGTGCAGGGTGGAAATTTACACAGATGGGGCAACACAGCTAGGTTTCTTCAATCAAAAATTACCTTTTCAACATCCATTGGTTCTATCAAAAGATAGGGGTGTAAATCCGGAGGAGAAGCTTGGCTCATACAGCCGTCACACAGACCATTGTCTTGCTAACTTGGTTCTGATGTTCTCAAAAAAGCCTAGAACCCGCGTACGGCCGATTGACATTAGCTCCATAGATTTTTTAAGGTCTATCATGTATATTCCCTGCGTTCAGCATTATCATCTAGTCATCAGCTCCTCTGATGTCCACGAGGAAGTAAATGTTATTTATAACTTACCAGATCCGGGCTTTGGAAAAGGAGAGTTCACACATTTCGTGTACATTATACTGAAAGGAAATACGGGATTTCCTCGAGAGTTGCACAAAATTCAGTTCAAATATTTCATCATCCCCTGTTACCCCTGTCTGAAACTCAGCCTTACAAAACTCTATACTAACCCTAGCTCACTATGGAGTTATACAGATTCGAGGCGGGCGCTTGATTTAAGCAATTTGTTTGAGTCCAGGAGAGAAATTTTGAAGACGATACCTCACAGATTCTTTCTTTTCAACGAATTAATGATTGTGAGTAGTTTACGGCGAGAGGAAATACCTACGGCTTTTAATCACATGATAACTACCCTCCAAACAAAGTTTTCAAACTCCTCTGTCTTATTTGATGACCAGTTCCCGAACACAATAAGTGCACAGGATCGACTAAAAAAAACCTTCAATCTTCCCCATGTTAGCTACGAAAGGGAGCAAACTACGTGTCAATTTATTCCAATTGGTATTCGTTTCTACAACTTTATTACATGCGTCAGGGCAGAGGAAAGTACTTCAATTCGGGTTTATCTCGACCCATTTGATAGGAGTACATGGATAGGCCTTTTAGTCACAAGCCTGGTCGTAGCGCTCGTCATCACAAGGATAGCCATGACTAAGCAAAGCGCCCTCTATGACAGTTTATTTCTGGTATTTTCTATCCTTTTAGAAAATTGCGACATTCCATCTTTCCTCCAGAAAGGACGCACCACCCGAGTCATCGTTGGAATGTGTTTCTTTCTCTGGATCATAGCTGCCAACTCCTACAAAGGGAAAATAACGGAGTCAGTGACCATACCAAAAGGCAAAAAAACCCTTGAAACATTCAATGACCTTCGGAACTTCACTTTTCTCAGCAGCGTTCGTACAGAGTTCCGGATGTTCACTCAAAGCCACTCGATGTGGCAAACGTTTTGGCGTCAAGCGGGCGAAATCCGACCATTAGAGGACCCGAAATTCAATCAAAATCGACAGTTTTTGACAAAATTCGGTTTTGACTTGTGCATTGCACTCATAGGCACGCAAATTATAGCTTCGATGGGACGTTCTATGCCTGAAGGAGAAAGATTTAACATTGTTAGATTAGAGCAGGTTTTACTCATGGTGGATTTCCCACGGGAATTTCCCAATGTCACCATTGAACAAGAGTTGTGTAAATGTAATAACTCCGCTTTTATTGATGATGACGATAAACTGGATAATTTCGTTCCAGATTTCGGCAGAGGGGAAAAGAAAATACTATTTCGGGGAAAAGAGAAATATTTAAAACAAGTTGTGGGCTGGACATTTAGTAACTATAAAAAAACAGGGAGCTTGCTGTACGAATTCATACGATATTTGATATTGGAGTCGGGGATATTACCCTGGCTAATTAAGCAAGCGAGGGTTCATCGGAAGAGTTTGAAGTACAGTGCTATTTTGGAGAGAGGCAGTACTAAAGTGTTGTCATTGTCATGGAAATCAAATTTAATTTCCGGGCTGTCTAAGATTACAATGTGCTGCTGGAGTATTTCCGGTATTGTACTTGTGTTGGAATTATTTATGAAAATGTGCTCGTCATGGAAGGCAAGGAAAACCGTCAAAGTGAAATCCAGTAATTTCATTCGTAGAAATTTAGTCATAGATATTCAGCCTGAATCAAACACTCAGATATCAAACTCTAGTCAGACGTAAAGCACCCTTTAAACTAGTAGCAATGAAGGTTATAACTCACACACAGGGATAATCTGTTAGGACAAAACCGTACGAATTGTGCTTGAATACGCTAGCCCAGCTTAGCCTTCTAATTTTACTAACCACCTCAAAGATTAAATAATTAATTCGAAAATAATGCTTCATTCCTAATCATATTTATTATAAACAAAGATATCATCAAGAGATATTTGGCAACAGGTTTTAAATCCCTGAAGTTAGCATCTACACAAAAATTTCTGAAATTGAACTAATTTTTTCATAAGAATTTTCCCAGTGGCACTGGGAAAAATAATTTTACTAAATGAATGTATGTATAAAATAAATGTCTTGACGCTACTTAAATATTTAAAATTATACTATTTTTGTAAGGGAGCCATTCAATATTGCTAAATAAGGTAGCGCCATCTATGAACAAACTACGACTTTTCCTTACAGTTTTGACTTCCACGGGCACATATTTTGTCTTCGGAGCGCGATGTTAAACTCCAATGAATCCCCGTGAAATTTGCCGTAAACATAATGTTGCCATTTATTTCTATGAATGCCGGATCCTTCAATTGGCTTTATTGTATGCCACAATTTCATCCTTTTTCGTATCCATTACACTTTCGTACTGTTTACATGATGTATTTACAGAGGTGTGGAAAATACATGAAATTTATTATTGAAATACAAAATACAAATACATTTTCAGAAAAGTTAAAATACAAATATAAACTACAAATACCAGCTGTAACTTAGTTAAGATACAAAATAAAATACAAATATCCGGAGTGGTTTGGGAAAGATACAAAATAAAATACTTTGCTTCCAACAAAAAGAGAAAATATGAAATAAAAATACCATATTTGAAATACGAAATATATATTTAAAATACTGTCAAATTTATCTCAAAGTACATATCTGAGATGTATCTAAAGTTTATTCTCTCAAAGTATTTTGTATAATTCGACCAAATAATACAAGATTTAAAAATGTATCAACTTACGTAAGGTAACTGCACGTTATTAAATTTTCGAGTTTTACATTTGTGTGTATCAAAGTAAATTAACATGGTCCTAGGAACAGAATATTTTTCCTTTAAACAAATAATCTTATAACTCCTGGGTAATGTATTTACATTCGCGTCACTAATTTAGCTAGATTTATAGTTCTTAGATACAATGAATTTTATGTATTTATACAGTAAGTTCTCGAAACCCGCCAAACAAGTTTCAAAAACTGGTTTAAAAATGTTTTAAAGTGTTTCTACATTTAAAATATTTATTTAGCATGTTTTAGAGACGACCTTAACAATTGCCAGAGTCATGTATTTTAAAACTATATTTTATATTTGAAATACTGGCCGGGTAAATTTTACAAGATAAATAAATACAAAATACTATCAGGTTCGTAATGTTCAAAATACGAAATACAAAATACAGTAGACATGTTGGTGCTGAAAAAATACGAAATACAAGATACCTGTAACCTAGTATTATGCAAGATGTATATTTTATAATACTATCGCTCACCTAATACTGGGTTCTCGGAAGAAGATCGCTTCAAAGGACAGGCCAAACGGGATGCTCACGATTGCCAATTGTATGAAGATGCTGGGAAGATCGCCAAAATAAAGTTTGCACGGACACAACTTTACAGTTCCAAACTAAAGATGATTCTGATTTATTGTCTTTTTGAGTTTGCCCTTTTATACTACTTTTTATCATTGTATTAAAATATATTCAATCATAATTTAAATTAATATAATTATTGTGGGTTTTTCTAACAAAAGAAATATTGTTAGAAAACAAGAGCTCGGTCAGTGACATCTTATTTTACATAAAAAGAGTTGTACTGAAATCAGCTACCTGAAGTGTGATCCTATTGTTTACAATAGGTTTACTTCATTTGGATATTCTTCCAGAGTGTTCCTTATCAATGTAGGACACAGAAGGGGGTAGTTAAGGTTTCTTGTGCTGGACCTGACTAGAGGTTGTTTATGGAAAATATTGTTGAGGGTGATATGATGTAGATGACCGATGCTTGGTTACAACATCCCCCCGCGGAAAAAGGACATTTGTAGCAGCTTTTCGTTTGTACAGTCTTGTCTCTCTGTAAGATACGCCCCGATTAGGGCGTAAGTTGCGCTTATTCGGTGTAACCATTTCGGTTATCTGTTCTGTCGGTGGACATAGTTGGGGTGGTCGAGATGAGATTAGTTTGAGATTACATATATGTTGACGTCCGTGGTGTTGTTCGTCAGGATGACTAACTAAGTCGTAAATATTACGACTTAGTTCCTTTACCACCCGATATGGTGTTGACCACAACGGGGCTAATTTACTCATAAATTTCTGGTCTGCAGAAGAAATATGATGTAATCGTACTAAAACTAAGTCACCAGGTTGAAATTTTACTTCTCGATGTTGTGAATTAAAATAAGTGGCTTGCTTGCGTTGGGCAGATTCTATAGATTGTTTGGCTCTATCCATTATTTGTTGTTGAACTAGAGCTTGCTGCCGTATATATTCTTCTGGTCGGACGTCTTCTGGCGTGCCAGACGATGATATTACCTTATCCAATGGTATGACTAGTTTGCGGCCAAGAAATAATTCTGCTGGGGATAACCCTGTAGTATCATTAGGTGTAGAACGTATGGCAAAACAAAGATCATCAATGAAATCGTCCCATCTAGAATGTGTTGATTCAATAAAAGATCGTATCATTGTTTCTAACACTTGGTTGTATCTTTCAGTCATATTTCCTGAGGGAAAATACGGAGGTGTCAGCATGTGACGAATTTTCCATTTAGAGCAATATTCTTCAAACATTTTAGACGTGAAACATGATCCATTGTCCGTTAAAATTGTAGATGGCCAATTAAACCGAGTGAAGGTCTTGTGTAAATGATTAAGGATTTCCTTAGTGGTTCCTCGTCGCATAGGAAACGCCTCAATCCATTTGGAAAATTTGTCAACCAAGACAAGTATAACGGTGTTGCCTTTAGATGATTTGACTAGTGGTCCAATAAGATCTAAAGTTATAGTATGCCACGCCGGTTTGAGTTGGGCAGGTTCCATTTGGCCGGGTGGTCGTCGTCTTACAGGTTTCTGTCGTTGACAAATTTGACAAGATCTAACATACGTTGAAACATCGGAGTGATAACCGGGCCACCAGAAACGGTCACTAATTGTACGGAATAATTTGTCTTGCCCTAGATGACCAGCGTGAGGTTGATCATGGAGTTCGTGGAGAGCAAACGGGCGTAAACACAAGGGTAAATAAATTCGCCAAGTGCTAATTTCGGGTTCATGAGATGTATCACGATAAATTATACCCTCCATCACTTTATATGGTTGATTCAATGCGTTTGATTTTCGAAAAATGGTTTGAATTTCTCCATCATTTTGTTGTTCAGCGCGAATACGGTCCAGAGTAAGGTTGTCTACATTAGTGGAGGTTGTATATGGTAAAAATGAGTCCAAGTCATCAATATCATCACCAAGTATATCTGCGCAAGGGCTGCGGCTAAGGGTATCAGGGACTATGTTTTCTTTTCCAGAAATATGTTGGATTTGAAAATGATATTCTTGAAGTCGGAGTGCCCATCTGGCTAGTTTCTTGTTGTGAGGGTGCATAAGTTTAATTCATAGGGTTATTTAAGATGGGTATTAATTTAATTTAATTGATCAAAAATAAACTTGAATTTAATTAATTTAATTAATTGGAGTGGTAGAGCAAATGAAAATAAACTTTGAAAATTTAATTATTTATTATATAGGAGTGGTAGAGCAAGGGTGTTGTAATTTTAAATTTCACAAAAGGGGGTTCTCAAAATTATCGGGAGTAGGTAGAGCAAAATTCAAACTGGCATAGTAACAGGTTGGGGACTTAGGAATTATTCCAGCGCTCCGCGCGGAAAATGTGCATTGCCCGGAAAACACTTATTTTATTTGTAGAATTTTTTATCCGGAGCTAATGCTCGGAAAATCCACTCTTTTATTGAATTTTACCAGGGCAGATGCACGTCTATTATTTTTAAGGAGGGTAGGCAAAAATAAAATAGGGTAGGGTAAATGCCCATGCCTGCCAGACCCGGCTTTTTACTAAATAAAAAAAATAAAATCCCAAAATATTCAAAAAAACTTACTTGAAGGATCCAAAAATCACATTTATTTAGCACGGGAAGGGCCTAATAAAATTTATCCCAAAAAAACCAAAACAAAATTTCAAAATACTTTCAAAATTTTAAATTTTAATTTTAAGACTTAAAAAAATCACAACTGCAAAAAAATGCCAATAACCAAGCTGCCAAGTATTTTAAACTTGGCGCTGGATGGTCTGGGTAGGCAGGGATTGGTGGCTCAGGTATGGGTAAAGGTCTGGTGGTATAGGAGCGGGAGAAGGTAAGAAATTACCTAATAAAAACCGTCCTTTCGGTCGGAAATCCAGGAGAATTCTCCGGAACCAGGAGCCAGAGGTAAAGACCTCGGAACCAACCGCTAAGGCAGTGGATTACAGAATGTTCCTTCTGTGGAAATCCCTTCCCCTTTTATACTTTTTAAGGGTCCAGGATTTCCACAGGAGGAACATAAGGTGAGTATTTTTTACATTTATTCCATTTTTAGATTTAAGTAGGTTAGGAATTAGGATAGGGTAAGGATTGAGAAAATGTAAACAATGAGTTTACATTTTCTCACTAATCCTTTTTATTTTAATTTTCAGGACTGGGGAAAGCAGTGGAGTCCTCAACGTCATCGGAGGAAAGTGTGTGTGTGGACCAGTGAAAGTGACAGCTTTGTCAGTTTCCACACTGACAATATTTCCCTCCCCAAAATAATTGTTTGAAGACGGGATCCAGATGTTTTTAGAGACACGAATCATTTCCTTTTTATTTTATTTCATAATATCCAGACTCTGCGGTCGGAAAACGATTATTTTGAAACTTCAGTCTTTAATATATTGTACTTTGTTGCAAAAGTAATTCGGTATTTTCAGTGAAATAGTAAGTTGAACATAAATAAATATACTTTATATATTGACAAGAAATATATATCAGTCTTTTAAATTGTAGGAACATTTAGTGAGAACATTGAACATTTTTTCTTTTATATAGAGATCTATATATATTAGAGATTCGAAGACAAAAAGAAATATCAGATGAAATTATTTCCCAGTTGGTCGACTCCATTTAAGAGGGCATTGCTCGGTCTTGTGCCCAACCTTCTTGCAGTAAAAGCAAATGGGGCGTCCTTGAGGATCCGTATAAATGTGCGCTTTTGTCATCTGGAGCTTGTTGGCGCATTCCTTGATGGGATGCCTTTGATGGCAATAGATGCATTTGGCATCTCTGCGCTTAATCTTCTTTCCCCGTCTGTTGTCGGGACCATCCTTACGGAAACCAGATCCGTCACCTCGAGGAAAGAAAGGCAAAGTGGGATTCCGAAGAAACTTGTCCGGAGCGAACCGCTTCATTCCTGGTGTGACATCAGGTGGAATCAAATTCACTTGAGCTTCTTCGGCTGAGAATTCTGCTCTTGGACGTTTGGCTCCAGGAATGGGGTGAATATGTTTTGCTGACGTCGGAGTATAGGTCGAAGTAGGTTTTATAGGTAGACGGGGTACTGTAGGAGGGTTTGAATGAGGATTTGTTGTAAGTGTAGCTGAGGGAATAGGTGGGGGTTTTACAGGAAGAGGTTTCTTAAAACCCGGGGTAAGAATGCTGTAGGATGAAGGAGGAGGAACTTTATGAGTATCGTATTGGGGAATAATAGGAACGGTAGATATTTTCAAAGGAGGGGGTTTGGGAGTATTGAACCCTGTAGGAATTTGGTCAGGAAGTCGGAGATGGACAGTTCCAGAGGACGTTGGGATGGACATCGTTGCCGGAGGAATCTTCATCGGTGTTGCCACTCGAAATGGTCTTGTGGCCTTGCGTACAAAACCAAAGCCTTCTGGAACTGCAGCTGGTGGCGATGGCGAACGAATACGGAGATTCTTCATTTGGACAACTGGATTCAAACTTGGATCTTTATACAAGTCTTTTGAAGCAGCCAATTCCTCTAGAGTCCGAATATTTGGAGTATATAATTCTCCAGTCTTCTCACGCACCAAGGGAACAATGTCCGTGATAGAATTGAAGCCGTGGGAGTCTCCGGGGCATGTCATCTCCATTGTCGTTGTCAAAGATTGGACCTCTTCAATTTCTTCTGTTTGATCATCTTGGGAAGGTGGGAATACCAATTTAGGGCTGGGAATAGGAGATAGGAGTTTGGGAGGGGGTCTTGCAGGGGATCGGAGTAATAGCTCTTCGATGTCATCCGGAATGGGATAGCTAATGGGAGAACCGATGTCCAGAAGTCCTTCAATGTCTTCCATCAGCTCGTTATTATTAAGGTCTGCCATATCTAAGAAGTAGTGCAATTATTGTAGTATCATACTAAATAAATTAGACAGAGATTCAACCGTATCAAGTTTCTTCATTGTATGAGTATCCGGATTACTAGGATCATATCTGACAGGTTTTCTAGTAACCCGAGAAGAAGAACGGGAAACAGTTGATAACTTTGAAGAAGTGCTATCTGCACTTGAATCATGAGAGGTAGTTTGTACAGGAATTGTAACAGGAGGGACACTTTGAGGTTGCGGGATTCTACTAGTGCCAGTGATAGGAGGAGAATTATTAGTTATTATAATATTACTATTTTCAGGAATAGTATCAGGAGTTATATTACATGGAGGAGTTTGTATTTGAGGAGTATCATTATTGGGAGTCTCTGTATTCATTTCAACAACTGTATCATCAGAGGACTGTGAAGAATCGGATATGAATTCTTGATAGTCCCTTGTGTACTTAGCTGTGTTAAACCAGTCTTTATTTAAGTGAGTGTCTGAATCAAACTTAGGAGAAACGTAATTAGGATCTTTCTCGGTAGGAGTTTGTAAGATGGGAGGTGTACTTTCATGAGCGTTAGAGGAAGGATTCTGAACAGGATTAATGGGCGGTATATCAGGATTAAGTCCTTCGATTTCTGGGGACAACTCTAATTCTGGATCTCTATACATCTCATTGACTGTGTCTACTTGTTGACCAATAATTTCGGGATGGTACTTAGACAAATGATGAACATGGAAAACTCTGCCTATGTTATTGGCAAGGCTGTTCTCCAAGTCAATGAGATAAGTTAGAGGTCCCAGTTTATCCATAATTCTGTAAGGGCCATCCCACTTGAGTTTAAAACGCGCCTTGGCTCCAACTAGTCGTTCTCGGCTTTTTACGAGTACTAGTTCGCCTATATTAAACTCTAAGTGTGGATGACTCTTGTCGACCTCTAACTTATTGCTAAGTTGGTAACGACAAGTATTCTCATTAGCTTGTACCCTGTCCTTAAGTAATTGGAACCGTCTATCCATTGCGGAAAGATGTTCATTATTGACTGGGTACTTGGATGTAGTAGCTAATGAGGGATCCATACCATACAAAAGACGGAAAGGGGAGAATCCTGTTGTGGAGTGTTGGGAAATATTGTAGCTTTTGGCTACAATAGGAACTTGTATGTCCCAATCCATACCAGACTTCTGTGTTGATTTGGACAACATGTTCTTAAAAACATCATTAGGACGTTCAGCATAAGTATTTGATGCGGGGTGATAGGGAGCTGTATGTTTGAGTGTTATTCCCTTATCTGAACAGAAATTCAAGAAATCTGTTGAGGTAAAGGAACCAGCATTATCGCATATAATCTTCTTACAGTGATCGTATCGGGTGAAATACTTGCCTAGGTTAATAATGACTGTATCTGAAGTCATGTCTGAAGTTGGAATAGCTTCAATCCATCTAGTAGCGAGATCAACAATAGTTAATAAATATATGTTGTGTCTACGTGTGATGGGGAGCTCTACAATAAAGTCAATAGCTATGGTATGGAATGGTTCGAGTGGAGTTAAGTTAGTCTGTAATGGGCCAGCCTTTGCGACATGTGGTACGTTTTGGAATTGACATGTCTGGCAGGCTTGACAGAAACGACGAACATCTTTATACATTCCATACCAATAGAATCGAGAACGTATAGCAAAGTATGTCTTATGAAAAGATAGATGAGATAAATCATCTTCATGAACATCTGTAAAAATCTTATGTCTAAGACACTCAGGAATTACCAGTAACCAAAGAGGACCAGTTTCATTATAGTTAGCGTAATAGAGAATATTATTAATAATAGCATAATCCTTTGTAAACTTATGAGGAACATCAGGACTTTCAGTTTCATTATATTTAATGGAATCAATAATCGATTTTAACTTATCGTCCTGTCTTTGAATCTGTTCAAAGGTTTGCTTCTTAGTATTAACTACGTATGAAAATAAAGGTTGATGGAACTCAATCTCTTTGGTGTCTTGTAGTTCAGGGTCTGATGTAGGATTAATATTGACGGCTCGTATATGCTCTTGATTCTCAGCTTGTTCTAATATGGGACGGGAGAGGGCATCAGCGAGTAAATTCTTATGTCCCGGAATATGAGCAATGGTAAAATCGTAAGGGTACAGACTAGTAGCCCATCTAGCCAATTTCCCCTTCGGATCGCGTACCTTGAGCAACCATTGAAGGGAAGCGTGGTCAGTTAGGACACGGAATTGCTTTCCATGCAGGTAATGATGGAAGTGTTCAATACTTTTGACAATCGACCATGCTTCCTTGTGAGTGATCGACCACCTACTTTGTGTTTTATCAAAAGATTTAGAGTAATAAGCTATAATTCCTACTTCATTGTTTATGGTTTGAAGTAATGCGGAACCTATAGCTTCTTGACTACTATCCACATATAGATCTAACTGACCATCGGGATGAGGGAACATAAGAATAGGAGCTGACGTGATAGCTAACTTTAAGTTCTCAAAGGATTCTTGCTCGACGTGAGTCCAAACAAATTTAGTTCCATTTTCAGTTAGACGGAATAAAGGTTTTGCTAAAAATGACATATCTTTAATATGTCGACGGAAGAATCCAATGATACCCAAAATACGGCGAATCTGTTTAACATTCTTAGGTGGTTTTAAATCCAAGATAGCCTGAATACGGTCTTGTTTAATACGTATGCCATCTTTGGAAATAACATGACCTAAGAAGTCTAACTCCTCAAAACCAAATGAACATTTCCTTGGCTGCAGTTTGTAATTTCTTTGGGCGCACCTAGCTAGGAAATTATCGAGTCTATCTAGCATCTCTTCAAATGTGCGACCAAAGAATCCTGCATCATCAACATAACTAGCTAGCCAAGGATAATGAACTTTTGGAAAGATCTGCCTAAATGCGTGCTGAAAGCGAGGACCTGAGTTTTTCCAGCCAAATGGAGCTCTCGTAGGCCTTAACAATTCGTCGTTAGTGACGATAGCCAATACATCGCGAGAGTCTTCCTCGATCTCAACTTGACGGAAAGCGTCCTTACCATCAGCAGTGCAGAAAAAGGCAGCGCCAGCAAAAGAATCTAGTTGTTCTTGTAAATTGTCTGCAGGGAATGGAAAGAATTGACATTTTAAATTGACCTTTCGTAGGTCATATACAACTCTAGGGGGTCCATTCTTACGGGGAACAACTAATACGGGGGAACTATATGGTCCAGTGCAAGGTTCTAACCAGTCTAACTTTTTCTCTCGCTCAACATGGTCTCGAATAACTTGTTTGTTGAGTGGAGAATTTCGGTAAGGGGTAGACTGTACTGGACTATCATCGATTAATTCGACTTTACAGGAGATATTACGACCATTGTCGTCTGTAATTATACCTATATCTTCATCCCTCCAAGCAAACGCAGTGGGATGTTTTCTTATTATGTGTATAATACGATCCCTCTGTGGCTGGGTTAGAGAAGGACCTAGATTAAATTGTGAAATCTGATCATCGGTTAAAGGTGGTGTATCTACTCTACTAATATTACGAAGGTTCACATTGTTTTGCTCGAGGGGTTCACAATTAGCTATGTGACTGCAAGGTTTCAGTGTTATGGGCTCATTAGTAAGATTGGAAACATAAAGAAATCCTTGACCATGGATAGCATTCACAATACTGGAAGTCTGAATTAACCCATCTGTATAGAATAAGTATTTATTAGCCCATATCACTGTGTCTCCAGTATACTGTGTATTAAAGAAAACCTTTATACGTCGAGCCCCTTGTGGTGGAATTTGGTAGGGTCGATTGGTTCTACAGCGTGTAGGGAAACGAGGAAGTGGGGCTGAACCAGGTTTTTGGGCTTTTAAGGTTTTAAAGACATGCATTGTGTCTGTACTCATAGACTGTGAGGAAACATGCGATTGAATAGTACAGGAAGATTTCGTACTAGATGGAGCTTTAACATAGAATTTAGGTTGTGATTTGCAAGTAGGGGTAGTAACATGTGAAATAGATTTCAAACATTGAAAAATATTCTTAGGTAAATACACAGTACCCTTATAGCAATCAATGTGAGCCTTAATACTTCGTAAAATATCTAGACCTATGACCATTTCAGAGGAAAGATTATCAAGGATATAGAATATCCATTCATAATGTCCAGCGCTCCGCGCGGAAACTCGTATTTTGATATAATGATAAATAATAATACTGGAATGAGGTTTATCTACGGAGAGGGTAACATAGATAGGTTTAGAACAATCATGTAAAGTATAAGAAGAAGGAATTTTCTCTAGTAAGGAGGGGTGAATACAGGAAATGGATGCGCCTGTATCAACAAGCGCAGTGAGTTTGTAGGGGTTCTTCCCTAAAATAGAAATATCCCATAATAAATCTGTTTTATTGTTTAGTGCTCTAAGGGGACCAATACAATAATTAGGTAATAACTCTGATTTTAGAGTTGACAGGAGTTGAGTCTTAATACTAGAAGGATTATGTGAAACTGAAGAAGGGTTATTTATTGACAATATAGAAAATCTATTAGAAGTAGAAATATCTGAGATTATAGATTGATTATCTATAGCAATAGTAGGTTTAGAAAACTTAGTAGATTTCTGTTTAGGTGTCACCTCCCGCAAGGGACACCTTAACAGTTTTCCGGAGGGGTAATAGAGATCTTAGGGGCAGGTCTCTCAGGTAAAGGGATCCCCTGAGCCTTCATTAGTTTCCAGCATCTGTGGACTCTATGATTTTCCCGTTTGCATTCGTAGCATAAGGGTTTACCGTTAGAGGATACACACGCAGCCTTATGTTCAGCGGAGTAATTGGGGATAACTAATTTCTTAGTTGATCCCATAGCTCGAACCGAAGACTGAGTGTGGTTGTTCATGGAAGATGACATAGCGGGGGTTTGTCGCGCTAAATGGGGATTAACGTGCACATGACGAGTAAGGTTAGAAAAGAAACTGTCTATAGTTGTGCACCCTGATGTTACGTGTGCTCGTAGATTTTCAGGGAGCCCACGTAACAAATTCGTGACCTTGTCATACTCCGTCATGTGTGAGTTAATTCTCGACATACAATCGACTACGTTCGCTACGTATGCCATGGGATCATCACCAAAGTTGTATTTTAAACTTTTGAGCTCTGCGGCTGCTCGCTCTTTAATATTATCAGCAGAGAAAAAATTGGAAATAGCCGTGATGAGTAACTGCCATGCGTAGTTCCCGTAATTAGGAATGTCTTGAGTTGGGGCCCGTGCGGCAAGATTGATATACTGGGTTTTGTGGGATTTCCACCAAACTGCGGGAGTACCTGATAAAAAACGGTCTAAATTGTTGACCTTCCACTGGTCATCGAGGCCGTAATTTGTGCATTCAGCGTTGAATTGCACTAGCCAATCCCTAACATTACTACTACCATCATACTTTCTAAATGTTTGAAGCATGTGATACATGCGAGAGGGATCATTAACAGGGGCAGGGTTATTAGGAACGGGATTTGCCGTAAAATACTGCGCTATGGCAGCGGCGATCTGATTGATCTGATCCTGATCCATCTCGAAGGACCAAAAAATAATTTAATTCCTTAAGTATTATATACAGGGAAAATGAAGCTCTATACAATTACGGGTAACGTAGGTAGTGAATATGGGGCGAGTCTGGTACAGAAAATAAGTATGGAAAATTACGGTATCAATTGATGACTCGTAATGAAAAATGTATGTTGAATGATTATTTAAACGACCTGAGATTATTGATCGGGAATTGGGGCGGAAATTACAACAGTGGGGGTATTTTCGGATAACGGTATCAAAATCAAGAAACATTAGGTGCTTGTTGTGAGAGGGTTTTGGAATTGTTTGGCGACTGACACACTCTTAAATAAATTGAAAAAAATAAAATTAATATGAATAATTAATTCAAATACAAGATCACCCTAATGAAATTAAATTGCCGGAAAAGAATCGGCGCCTTATATGTGAGGGTGCATAAGTTTAATTCATAGGGTTATTTAAGATGGGTATTAATTTAATTTAATTGATCAAAACTAAACTTGAATTTAATTAATTTAATTAATTGGAGTGGTAGAGCAAATGAAAATAAACTTTGAAAATTTAATTATTTATTATATAGGAGTGGTAGAGCAAGGGTGTTGTAATTTTAAATTTCACAAAAGGGGGTTCTCAAAATTATCGGGAGTAGGTAGAGCAAAATTCAAACTGGCATAGTAACAGGTTGGGGACTTAGGAATTATTCCAGCGCTCCGCGCGGAAAATGTGCATTGCCCGGAAAACACTTATTTTATTTGTAGAATTTTTTATCCGGAGCTAATGCTCGGAAAATCCACTCTTTTATTGAATTTTACCAGGGCAGATGCACGTCTATTATTTTTAAGGAGGGTAGGCAAAAATAAAATAGGGTAGGGTAAATGCCCATGCCTGCCAGACCCGGCTTTTTACTAAATAAAAAAAATAAAATCCCAAAATATTCAAAAAAACTTACTTGAAGGATCCAAAAATCACCTTTATTTAGCACGGGAAGGGCCTAATAAAATTTATCCCAAAAAAACCAAAACAAAATTTCAAAATACTTTCAAAATTTTAAATTTTAATTTTAAGACTTAAAAAAAATCACAACTGCAAAAAAAATGCCAATAACCAAGCTGCCAAGTATTTTAAACTTGGCGCTGGATGGTCTGGGTAGGCAGGGATTGGTGGCTCAGGTATGGGTAAAGGTCTGGTGGTATAGGAGCGGGAGAAGGTAAGAAATTACCTAATAAAAACCGTCCTTTCGGTCGGAAATCCAGGAGAATTCTCCGGAACCAGGAGCCAGAGGTAAAGACCTCGGAACCAACCGCTAAGGCAGTGGATTACAGAATGTTCCTTCTGTGGAAATCCCTTCCCCTTTTATACTTTTTAAGGGTCCAGGATTTCCACAGGAGGAACATAAGGTGAGTATTTTTTACATTTATTCCATTTTTAGATTTAAGTAGGTTAGGAATTAGGATAGGGTAAGGATTGAGAAAATGTAAACAATGAGTTTACATTTTCTCACTAATCCTTTTTATTTTAATTTTCAGGACTGGGGAAAGCAGTGGAGTCCTCAACGTCATCGGAGGAAAGTGTGTGTGTGGACCAGGGAAAGTGACAGCTTTGTCAGTTTCCACACTGACACTTGTTGTGATCAGTAAGTTTGTACATCGAAGTGAGGGCTTTGTTATCTGTCAAAAGTATAAATTCGCGGCCGTCAAGATATTCCCGAAATTTGTGTGTAGCAAATAAAAGAGCAAGAAGTTCTCGTTGCATGGCATCAAGATTTCTTTGGCTAGGATTAAAAGTCACACTGGCGAATGCGATAACATGGCGTTTATTATTATATTCTTGATATAATATTGCACCAGCTCCAATTAGAGAGGCGTCAGTCGCGAGGATGAAAGGTTTACTGAAATCGGGGTAGCTAAGTAACTTCCCACTCAGAAGAGTTTGCTTTAATTCTTCGAAGGCGGATTGTTCTTTGGTCGTCCATTTCCATGTGATTGATTTTCTAGTTAAGTTGATGAGAGGATCGGCTATCGTGCTAAAATTTGGTATGAATTCTCGTAGCCAGCTGCACAATCCAACAAATCGACGGATAGCGTTGATATCCTTTGGTACTGGAAAATCTTGGATTGCTTTCAATTTGTCAGGGTTCATTTGTACTCCTTCCGAGTTTAAACGATAGCCAAGATAAATTAGTTCTTGCTTTCCAAACTCACATTTGTCTCGAGAGCATGTTAGTTTGGCCCGGCGTAGACGTTGACAAACTTGTCTTATGTGTGATATGTGCTCATCAAGTGTGTCAGAATAGATAATAATATCATCTTGGTAAGCGTCACAAAACTTTTCTAATATACCATTTAAGACTTTAACAATCAATTTTTGACAAACTGCTGCTCCATTCTTGACACCAAAAGGAGTTACATTGAATACATAGAATTTATTTCCTACTTGAAAACCTGTGTATTTTCTACTGTCAGGATGTAGTGGTACTTGATGGTAAAACTTCTTCAAATCAATTTTAGAGATATACTTTTTGGGTCCTATACGATTAATTATTTGGCGGATTGTTGGCATATAAAATGACACGGTACGGGTCTTGGAATTTAAGTATCGGAAATCGAGTACTGGTCGGAACGTCTGATTACTGCCTGGCTTGGGAACAAGGAAGCATGGACTAGCCCAGTCACTATCAGCTTCTTCAATGAGACCATCAGCTAAATATTTTGCGATCTCATCTTCTAGGATCTTTTGTTTAAAGGGTGTGGTACGATACGGTTTTTGTTTTCGGGGTATTTCGTCAGTTAATTCGATTTTATATTCCATTAAGTCAGTTCGCCCGATTCGTTCGGTAAAGACATCTGGAAATTCTTGAAGTACTGATTCAATTTGATCTAATCCGACTGGGTCAATAGAATCAAAAGCATTGACATGTGGACTTATTAATTTTTGGGGAGGGTCTGAAAAATATTGGAGCCATCCTTTGATCTTTTTAAAGAAATCATCTCCAAGAAGCATGTCATTAGACAGATGCTCGAAAACAAAAAATGTTTGGGGAACTATGTGTGAAGGTGATAATCTTAAGTCTAATGTAACTATAGCATATGGACGAAAACGTGCTCCAGATGCTGTAATAAAATCTGGACCGGTGTAATCTCTAAGAGGAAGGTCGCCTCCTAATTTATTAACTAAGTGTTTAGTAATTTCAGAAAATTTTGAACCTGAGTCTAATAATCCATGAACAGGTTCTGAACCAATATTAAATAACAAATGAGGTAGTCCTCGGAACTTTGTAACGGGAAAGTATTTGTTATATACCTTTGAAAAGAATTTTACATAGTCATGTAGTCGTAATCCATTGGAGGGTAATCTTGATCCTCCTCGTAATACTCCTCGTTCTGGTAGTCGTCTATCATTTGTTGAGAATACTCCTGGTGACGATCGGATTCGGTCGATGGAGCGATATGATGCGATTGTCGATATTGATGGGCTGGATGACCAGCCCGCTGTCCGTTTCCCGAATGATGACCGCGATACATAGGGTGACGTGGTTGATACTGTTGGCGTGGCTGCCACTGCTGTGGATGTCGTGGATATCCGTAATTTGGAGGCGGACGTACGTATCCATGATTGTACATTTGAGGATAATACTGGTACTGGTTTGAAGGTCGGTACCCATTGTTGGTAGGTTGAACATTTTGTACCTTAGTTCGTGGTTCTCCGGCTTGACGTTTAGGACATTCCTTGGCAAAGTGATTTGGTTCACGGCAGTGATGACAAAAATACGTCCCTTTAGGTCGTTTCTGCGTTCCTGGGGATTCAACTTTCTGAATTGTTGGCTCGGTGTCACTGTCATCAGATTGGATTTCAGTATTACATATAGCAGTTGGTGATGCTGCTTTAATATAAGGATGAGACGTTGGAAGATCTTTGCGTATTCGGTGTTCAATTTCAATTAACGCCTTCATGTTTAAACCAACGTCTTGAGTTGCTCGTAGATGAATGCGAATTGCAGGATCAGAATTCTCAATTACACGTAGGACACGTGTTGCTTCATCTTTCTTCGATCTAAATCCATTGAACATTTCGTAAACCTGCCAAGCATATTCTGCGAAGTCTTCTTGTGGCTTCTGTTTGCGTTCAACGATTTTGATCAATCGTTCATCGTCTGTTATGGCTCCACCAAAATTGTCGATGAATTCAGTCTTGAATACAGTCCAAGTCTGAAAAGTCTTCTTATGGTTTGCTTCAAACCATGATTGAGCTGGTCCTTTTAGGGTGAATGTAACATTATTTAACCATGTTGCTTCTTTGATGTTGATATTCTTGAAATACTGGGTCAGTTTTTGCAAGAATAATTGAGGGTCTTCATCATGTTTCCCTGAGAATTGTGGTGGTTGAGGTTTCAACCAGTGGCTCAAATTTGCAGATCCAGGGTTGACTTTAAGTAGTTGAGTTTCAACTACAGCTAAATTCTGGGTTAAAGTGTCAATTTCAGCTTTTTGACACGTAATTAGATCTTCCTTATCCGTAATTTCCTTCTTAAGTGTTGTTTCCAAATCAGCTAATTTGTTTTGAAAAGCCTTTTCGATTTTGTCCAAATCGGCCTTTGTGATGGTCGTCATTGTAGGGCAGTTGGATGTCTCAAAAATCGATGGAGAGCGCGTGCAGGATCAGCACGGAGATGATCAAAACCTAATTTTTGATTTTTATTAATATTATTATATTTAACTAATTTGGGAACTTAAGTTGTAGACTAGGCCTGCTACTTGAGGCATGACTAGATATTTGTGGTCATTTTGGGGGTATACCCTACTATAGAATCTTAACTTAATGGTATGAAAGCACCTTGTAATATTTGGATGGCCCCTGCCATAAGAGCCTATGTTAAAATTTTATTTTTCGAAATTTTGAAAAATTTTATGTCCTGGGACACTATGTATATGTCTTATACATGGGTTATGACCTGCTTGCTCCGTAAGGCCCAAGCACTTTTTATGACCTTTGGCACCGGTCCCATGTTTCTACGATGCCCGGTTCTTGATTCGGGGCCATTTTGTCACGGGTGGGTAAAATTCCGATTTTCGGATTATGGTTTTTTAATGTTATATGTGGACACCTATGACTCATGGTACCTTTTATTTAATGTAGCTAACAATGCAACCATTGTTATGAGCCTACTATTGCTTAAAATATGGGCATGTACCTTATAAAAAAAATTAATAATTTATATGCGGTAAGGCATACCCTTTTTATGTTTTCTTTATGGCTTAATGTAGGTCCTGACCGAAAATAATTAATAATTTAATTGGCTACAATAATCTATTTGTACTAGGATTTTCGTTGATATTTATTACATAGTAACATCAATGATTTGACAACAAAAATCAACCATTTTGTTTATTATGGGAAATACGGTGGGGGCGGGGGTGGGAAATTTATTTGATGGTTTGGTGGAGAAATTGGTGTTGGAGGAAGAGATCGAAGTCGAATAAACTCATTTAGGAATATGGCTACAAATTGATGCCATTGCAGATCCATTGCATGATGCATTGTTGGTAACAGGGAGAAATACCAAGTTTCTGCAAATTGGTGGAGATAGGGGTGTGTTGAAATAGTCCAAAGATGATTGGGGATATTTCTCCAACGAAAATGATCCACCAATCTGGCGATAAACTCCTCTGCTCGGTGCAGACATAAATCGCAGCTCCCGCAGAATGGTGCTGGATCTTGATGATGAGGTGGTTGAACCTCCTCCGGTTCTTCAAACCAAGGACTGGGAGATCTATCCGTTATAAAGGATCGATCTGGTTCGGAGTAATGCCAGGATCGGATCGAGAAGGTACTCAATGTTTCCGATGTGGGCGATTGAGGACGTCCTTCGTGGGACAACTGTATTATCCCTGGTGGATCAGAAGTACTACGGTTGTAGTGGATCCCTCGAGAAAATCCCAGTTCGTCAATCAGTGGGGGTTCAGGGGAGTAAGTGGGTGGTGGGGTTCCTGGTCGTGGTGGGGTTGATTGTAGAAAGTAGTATTGGTCGGGGTTGTCAGGAAGTGGTTGATTAATGTTACCATTCTGGACCCTTTCGAAAACTATTTCTACCGATGATGACCTTACTAACCGATGCTGGATGCTTCTATTAAGTGGGGGCATGGTTAGTAACTGTAATCAACAAAACACAACACAATATTATCATGAAATGTTCGCATGAAAATTGAGTGCATTTGTTGTCTACTTTTAAATAATAACTTTGAAAGAGCGTCAAAGTTTCAAAATTTTGAAAAAAAAATTAAAGGGGAGGGTAAAACTAGTTGGGCGCCATTTGTAACCTAGTATTATGCAAGATGTATATTTTATAATACTATCGCTCACCTAATACTGGGTTCTCGGAAGAAGATCGCTTCAAAGGACAGGCCAAACGGGATGCTCACGATTGCCAATTGTATGAAGATGCTGGGAAGATCGCCAAAATAAAGTTTGCACGGACACAACTTTACAGTTCCAAACTAAAGATGATTCTGATTTATTGTCTTTTTGAGTTTGCCCTTTTATACTACTTTTTATCATTGTTTTAAAATATATTCAATCATAATTTAAATTAATATAATTATTGCGGGTTTTTCTAACAAAAGAAATATTGTTAGAAAACAAGAGCTCGGTCAGTGACATCTTATTTTACATAAAAAGAGTTGTACTGAAATCAGCTACCTGAAGTGTGATCCTATTGTTTACAATAGGTTTACTTCATTTGGATATTCTTCCAGAGTGTTCCTTATCAATGTAGGACACAGAAGGGGGTAGTTAAGGTTTCTTGTGCTGGACCTGACTAGAGGTTGTTTATGGAAAATATTGTTGAGGGTGATATGATGTAGATGACCGATGCTTGGTTACATACCTTAAACAATTTACGGCTAGAAAATACCAAATACGAAATACTAAATGTATTTCAAATACTATTTCAAATACAATATTTCAAAATATTCCACACCTCTGTGTATTTAAATGTTAAATTAAAAGCAAAACCGAATTATCAGAGTGACTGTGATAACAATAACTCAGGGCCGGATTTCAACCAAACTTTCCACAGAGACACAAGGAACCATAAGATACATTTGGATTGCTCTTGGCTGAAGTCGGTGATTCGGTATGGTCTCAAGAAATTATTTCATTTAAGGGTAATAAAGGGTAATATATATTTTCCATGTATTCATTTGACATTTAGGACTGTCTGAGGCGGGCGGTGTAAATACATAGTAGTATTGATTTTTAATGGGCGCATATAACTCAGGTAATGTTTAATCAGCCTCAAGTGAAATCTCACACGTGTGTTAACAAAACTATGAATGTAAATCAGCAATATACTTTTGTTGATAATTAAGGCTTCTAGGTTTAGATAGAAGATCGTCCCGGGTTGGATAAATAATATTGTAGCATAATTTTTACCAAAATAATTGCATTCCAATTTATTCAAATTCACCCACCCACTTCATGACATTTCTCATACAACTTGAATGAATGTACTGTTACTTCATAAAAATGGAGTTCAGGTTTTCACCGAAATGAAGTTCGTAATCCTTATTATGTATCGTTATGGCTGGTTCAAGAATAACTGCTGAATGTGTTCGTATAATAAGCAACTAAAAATCAAACAAATGTATGCCTTTGCTGACTTGTGTAAATCACTAGAAAATAGATGCATATCAGGGTTGGTTTGGTTTAAACCAAATGATTTAAACCATGGTTTAAACCATGGTTTAAACCAAACGGTTTTTTTTATAAAAACCAATGGTTTAAACCAAACACCTGAAATTTTAATATTTTCAATCCAAAATGCTTATATTTCGTCGTGCACAAAACTTGTGCAGTTACTGTGATTTTGTGCAGTCAAACTTTAGTGAAGTAAATAATACTACTAGCTTTTAGTCTTGTACATTTAGAAATTCGGAATCGTTTGTAGAATGAAAAACGCCAAACTTAAGTTTATGCTGCAAAGTTATCGTTAAAATTATATCAAAATTATTAAATATTTAACACTTTGTGATACTTACTGAGTTTGGGAAATACGTAAATTTGTTCAAATTCACATGTTTTTGTATATTAATGAATGTTTTGGATTGAAAATTTGTTTAAACCAAAAAAACCTGGTTTAAACCAAAAAAACCCGGTTTAAACCAAAAAAACCTGGTTGTTTGGTTTTTTTGAAAAAAACCAAAAAAACCCCCAACCCTGATGCATATTGGCCTTAAAATTGTAAGTTGTCCAGTAAAATAAAATCACTTCAGATATCTGTTTGAATAAATACAGCAGTAAAACAGCTGAATTAACCATTCAATATTGAAGTTGAAGTTATCATTGAATTACTTCGAACTTGCACAACCGATACGTTTTTCTCCTTTCGAGGCAATATTTACCCGCAAATAGACGGAAGTCCGATGGGAAGGTCCATTTCATCTACCCTAGCCGATATATATTTACAATCACTAGAAGAAAGCTTATCAAGAATCATCCACACATACATTTCTGGGTAAGATATGAGGTCGATCTACAATAATTATTATTGTAAATAAGAATGAAATGGAAAACATGTTATACAAGATCAATCAATTCCATCCAAATTAAGGAAGGTTTAATAATCCACCAATCGATAAGAATTTGATGAACGTCATTGATTGTTTTTTATTAGACGTTGCTTGGAAGCCTTTGATTCAGAAAATTGTAACTACTAATTTAAAAAAATGCATTCAGCAAAAATTATTATTTAAAAATTTTTATTTTTCCTGAGGAGTGTCTGAGGATGACAGTCTGCTAGATGTCGACAGCTTGCATTTTATCTCTATATTACTGGCCACTTTGTGTGTTAATTTGAAGCTTAGCGCGCTCATTTCATAGCAAGCCGATATGTAGTATACTCTTTCACTATATAGCCAAGCAAGCCGGTGGTATATACAGCCAGCAAGTAATCCGAGAAGAGATGCAGAGCGAGCTGAGCGAGCTGAAAAAGCTCTCCTCTGCGACAGAGTTTCAGCTCGCTGTGGTTCTGACTGTATACCAACTGCTTGCAGTCTACTGGAAGCTTATTGTCAGTAGAGCGCACAATATAAAGTAATTTATTTTAGATTAGCGCTTAAAAGCATTAATCATAATTATTATAAACATTAGTCATAAATCATCAAATGTGGATTAAATTATGTCTGGTAGTGAGAAAAACTACGTTCGGTTACAGCACTGAAGAATTTAAGAGGACAATTTTAGTGACTGAATGTTGTACACATAAGTGTGGGATTCCTATTAGGAAAAAGCAAATGGAATTTATTGAAACTACTTATTGTAACACTTTATATTTACTTCAGTTAAATTCTCAAACACTATTGCTGAAGCTATGTGCTCACTACTTTTTAATTACAAGCCTTAACATTCATACATTTGATCTTTATATCTTCTATAAATATCATTAGGCAATAAAGATTAATAGGTACAATGAATTTTAGTGACTATAGCACGTGAAAAGTGTTGGGCTAATATGAATTCCTTTCATTTTTCATATTTTAAATAATCAGTGCGTACAGTGTCGGAGGCTTCGCATTACGGTGCAACTGAGTTATACGCAAATTTTAATAAAATTATAAAAAATCATATTTGTTCTGCACAACGTGCTGATCCACTAAGGGGCGAACCACCATACAGTGATGCAACCAGATTTAATAACAATGGAATGTTGGTATTAAATTGATCAAGCGATTAGTTAAATTCCACGTATATAGCCAAATATTGAGTTTGGGAGAGAACATTAGTGAGCCGGAGAGTTGTGCCATAACTTTTTGATGATGTAATGTCAACTAGCTACATGAAACGGATTGTTAGTCTTACAATTAATAGTTCACATGTCTTATATGATATTACTTTGCCCGGCGAAGCGGGCAATTAACATTGAGCCTTCTCGACAGGTCTTAATACGGGATCTATAGCCATTCACTGTTTTGTGTACTATCACAATTCTCAAGTAATTGTCCCTGTGAAGCACAGGGCTTTTACTAGTTTAGCTTGTTGCTTGTTTCATAAAGTTAACCAAGTGAACCAAAGATATGGAGTATATTACCTGTGTAGGGTTTTTTATTCTAGCGGTAATCTAAAAAAGATATTTTAGTGGGTCATCAATATTATTGGAATGCTGGCCCTTCTCATCGACTTTAGTTACTCAGGATGCAATAAACCAATTGTTGTTACGTTCTCTGTTATAGAATTGCTACAAAGATTTTACCTATTGTCTCAGCAATGTTCCAGTACTGTAAAAGATCCAGGATCCAGAGGTCCAGGAACGGTTTATTGTACATGAGTAAAGCTGTCAGATGCCTACTTTTTTTAGTAGACTAGGTACTATTTGGGAAGGCAGTTTACTAAAAACTCATGAGATCTACTAAGTCTACTATTTGATTGAAAAAGCCTCTAAGCTCTACTTTTTTGCATTTACCTAAAATATTTGTAAAATGATTGTGCTAGGAAACGTGAGCCGATACTTATTCGGCCTTTTTGAACTTGGTACCTGCAAATTGTCGATGCATTAACGTCTTTCCATGTTAATTAATGTCTTTCCGTGTGCTATTAGTTGACCTGATAAAATTAAAATGGGAGGAGATTGTACTTTCAATATAATAATAACTTGTAAAGAACTAAGAGGTGAAATACTAAATACTAATAATTATAATTTACTGCGGTTGGCTGTTAAATTTTAAAAATGCGACTTACCGAAGGTTTTTTCGGGTTACATTTTGGCCTGGGCTTTTATCATTGTGGTTTTTTTCGCCACTTCCTTCTTCGCTGCGATAATTTCAGCTTTATTAGACGGGGTTCTTGAGGTCTAGTAATTTATATTTCATTTTAAGGAACACAAAAAAAACCTCCCATCACTTCAGATTATGAATTGCAAATGGCTGGAACGCTGAGAATTTGTTGTATGGGTTGGTATTTAGAAACGTGGTCGAGCGTTCGTATTCCATAAAGGAGCACTTACAACGTACGGCAGGTGGAGGCTGAGCTCATTTGGGGATCATTAGTGTAAGCCAAATGCGAGGTGGGAGTGTTAAAAAAGGGAAAGGTGGAACAGGTGGGGAAAAAGGTGAAAAAGCGGAAACGGTCGGGATTGTAGAATTTAGGCCATCGTACGTCCTATACATAATCGTCAACTTTACCGTTCCGATAGATGAATTTATGAGAAATTTTTAGTTTAATTCACTTGATCCCTTAACTTTCGATTTCAAAAACCATTCATCAAATGATAAAATTCATTTTACAAAAGGCAACAATGCTGCTAAAAAATTGGGCTAGGCTAAGAACAAGTCATTAAGTGGCTAATGCAAACCCATCTTACAATTAAAACGCTTCGATTTGGAAGTTCTAAAAATGTCAGCCCTTTAGTACAAGTCCCATTGGAGTTATCTACCGGAGACCGTTTGTACGGACTTGCAATTTTGCCATGCAAATTTGTGGCCACCGAGTGTACATAGTAGCAGATTTATCTCATTATTACAGGAGATACCTTTTTTACCCGAGTCAACATACAAATTTGATCAGATCTCCAATGCACAATAACTCGCATATATTTATGCGCGATTAACAAAAGATACTAATTCACTTATACATTTTTAAAGAAAAGCGCTTTTGTAAAATTGCTCGTTTTTGATTTTGTCCCACGAATGGCTCCCGCACGGAACGAGCTACAACAACCGGACCGGACCGATCACAAAAGTCGTGGTAAATACCTTTCCCGCCCCAAATTTCATGACATTTCGAAAATATTCCGAAGGACACCGCACAATCCTTACGAGAAAATGCCCTCTGATCGATTTTAACGAAAAAATTACTGCAGGGTGCGCCTTAATGCTTAGATCATTTTTGATAATTGCCCCGAAAAAATCTGACGACGGGATTCGGAGATATCCCGGGTCAAAGTTAGCAAAAATTGAGGGGGGGCTCATGGGGTACCAAAAAATTCAAACAGTGAATAATATAACTTCAAAAATGGCAAGAATAAAAATTAAATAACATGCAAAAAAATTTCAGCACGATATGACCTCAAAATTCCAAAATACTGACCTCAAGAGGTCAAAGAGCGTCGACACCGGTTTCATAATCTAAACGGAGACAAAACTGGCCCAGATTGAAATTACGGCTTTAATTAGACACATATTAAACGTGTGCCGATTTTGGTTTCAGTTTGCGACACGATGACCCAGCTGTGACCCCCGAGGTCAATATCTTACCCGTACCCGATATGGTACCTAAAAATCATTCGAATTGCCCGCAAATAGGCTAGAACTTTTGGTTTAAGCCCAGATGAGTTGCCTGTCAAGTTTGGTTCCAGTTTGTGACATGATGACCTAGCTGTGACCTCCGATCTTAATATTACACTCATACCGGATTTGGTACCAAAAAATCATCCGAATTACCCGCAAATAACCTAGAACTGTTCTTTTAAACTTGGATAAGTAGTCTGTCAAGTTTGGTTCCAGTTGATGACACGATGACCAAGCTGTGACCCCCAATGTCAATATCTTACCCATACCGGATTTGGTACCTAAGCGTAATTCGAATTATGATGATTAGGTACCTAAAAGCATCCAACTGGAACCAAAATAGACAGGCAACTCATCTGGGCTTAAACCAAAAGTTCTAGCCTATTTGCGGGCAATTCGAATGATTTTTAGGTACCATATCCGGTATGGGTAAGATATTGACCTCGGGGGTCACAGATGGGTCATCGTGTCGCAAACTGAAACCAAACTTGGACTATTTTCACCGGCCTTCAGTCTTCCAATTTCCGGAATTTCATGAAATTTCAAAAAAAAATCAAACTTGCATAAAAATCTAATTTGACTTCACAAATGAATTCCGTTTTCACTGTATTAATAAAAAAAGTTAGTAGTAAAAGTATAGTATAGTAAAAGTAGTTAAAAATAATTTTCACAACTGTTTGAATTAGTAATTAACCCACCTGCCCCATACGAATACTGAGCTTTTTTTGTATACATCTACTTCAGAATGCATGCAATACACAGATCCCCGGACACAATCAACCAACCAATATATTGACTACCAATCAATCTTATACTAGCTAGACATGAACGCTTCGCTTCAATTCCCTATCGATTCATCGATTGCAGCAGGGACGGGATATCGGAAAAATACGGATTTAAATGTGGATTCGAATACTTTCTAATTTCGATTTCAATTTCAATTATTTTTTTAAATACTTACAAATTTGAATTCCGATACGGATTCCAATATATTTGAATACTTCCTGAATTTGGATTCCGATTCAAATACTTTTCGGATATTCTTACAAAAAATGGGAATTTATTCAAAAGAATAATTTAATCGCAAAAATATAAGCAATACATAACACATTAAGTTTTTTCAAGGCAAAATTACCACGCAAATCATTTATTATAAACTTGAGCACAGAAAACACACACTCAGCTGAAATTTGAGTAACTCGAAAACATTTGCTAAGCAAAAGATCCCATAACAATTCTAAAAAATTGGAGTAATTTGTTAACCTGTCTAACTACTTTTCGGACAAGTTCCTTCTAACAGTATTTGTAAATCGATTTGTTTGATAACACATCGTAATTAGAATGTACTTGAGAGCAAGATTTAAGAAGTGAGAAACTTGATTAACTTATTGTTAATAGTGGTTAACAGTCCTGTAAGACCGAAACTATGCAGCTATCTCATCCTGTTTGCAGGAATTTTTACAAAAACGGGCTTCAACTCACTGTCCATTAACATGCATACACTTTTCGTTTACCAACCGTTCGGAACTTCGCTTTCAAAAAGCGCTTCCTATGAACTTTTTCTCGCACGTGGCAATATAAAACCCAATGAAATCGATACTTTATTGGAATCGGAATTCATAAAAAATATTCGAATACCGATTCGAATACCCTTGTTTTTATTCGAATCCGATTTTGAATACAAATACCTCTGAGACTATTTTTCCGATTCCAATATCGATTCGGATACCCGAACTTTTTGAATATAATTCCGATTCGAATTCCGATTCGAATTCGAATTCCCGTCCCTGGATTGCAGTTCGGGATTTTTTTACTATGCAAATTCTTTTATGTACATGCATGGTCCAGGTTGAAAGGACAATTGCGCATCAGATTCCCCATGTGTAAGCAGGATCATTGGTAATTTTAGCTAAGAGAACCTACAATAGTTCGAGTTCCCAGAGGTGTGGAATATTTTGAAATATTGTATCTAAAATAGTATTTGAAATACATTCCGTATCTTGTATTTGGTATTTTGCTCGCCGTGAATGTTTCAAGATATTTTGTATTTCGTATTTTGTCAGCACCAATATTTCTACTGTATTTTGTATTTCGTATTTTCAAGATCCACGAAGGTTAAGATATTTTGTATTTATTTATCTTGTAGCGTTATCCATCTCGTATTCCAAATACAAAATACAATTTCAAAATACATAGCACTGGCAACTGCCAAAGTTGTCTGTATCACATGTTCAAACAAATATTTAAAAGATAAAAGCACTAACCATTTTGAAACCAATTCTTCAACGGGTTTGATTTGTTGCAATACTTACTTATTGCATAAATACATTATATTCATTGTATGTATGTACATATGTGGGGTCATAAAAAAATTAGTGACGCCAACACAGAGATGCGCAGCCTTCGAAGGCTAGCCTTCCAAGAAGGCTTCCTTGAAGGCGGAAAGGTAACTTTCTTAACGTTGAAGAAGGAATGAAGGATGGAGATACTTTTTTCTGAAGGCTGAAGGAAGCCTTCACAAAAACTAGCAGTGAAGGATTGTGAAGGAAGGCTTCCTAAATATTAGCCCTCCAAGACCGTGAAGGCTTCCAGGTACACAAAATATCTACAACGTGAAAGCATTGCATATGCAACGACGTTTTGCTGCTAGCGCAACAATGCAGCCAATTCGTGAATTGACAATGTGTGCCGCTATCTTCACTGCACTGAATCCTGCTGGTGCAAAACGTTTTTAAGCTGGTTGTAGTATAAAATTGAAGGAAGGCTATTTTTTAGAAGAAGGCAAAAATGAGCATATGTATTTTGGAAGAAAGGGTGAAGGAAGGTAGATTTTTTAGAGGGCTTCATTCTAGGACATGTTGAAGGGGAAATTTTGATTGAATTTTCGCCTTCGAAGGCTTGAAGGAAGGCTGTTTCCTTTGCGCATCTCTGCGCCAACATAAAAGCAGTGATAAGTTACCCAGGAGTTATAAGATTATTCGTTTTAAGGAAAAATATTCTGCATCTAGGGTAAGGTTCTCAACGAGTCGGATAAAATCGGATATCCGAAAATACGGATCGGATGGGAGGTCCATCCGATCCGATGCAAACTCGAACGGATCGGATGAGTGTTAATCATCCGATAGAAAATACGAGTCGAATCGGTTAATTTTTATCTATTAACCGTTCGAATCGGATAATTTCATCGGAGGATCCGCGGATTTCCAAGTTTAAATTTTGCGCGAAATTCCCAAGCTAAGAGTCAGAAGCTGAAGATGACAATAATTCATTACCTCAAGAACCTGCCGAGAAAAAATTCAAGAGTAGAGTATGGGATCACTTTGAAATTGTAGACGACGGCCAACTGACACAATGCAAATACTGCAAAACGTAAGTATTTTTAAGAATCGATACTTTCTGTAATTTTCAAAATATTAGAGTATAAAATTGAATCTGCTGAATTGTACTACCCGAAATGCTGCTGTTGCAAACAATGATGTTGTTACTATATTAACTATGAATTGACTTGTCCGTATGTTCAATGTATGTATAACATGCATGTTAACCGTATAGTTTGTGTACTGTACTACATAGAAAATGCAATATCAATATTAATTAAATTATTTAGTTTAGTAGCTAGTTTTGGTGTGAACGAACAAATGTGTCAGGTATAATGTGAATTTCGTTAACAAGCTGCCGTTACAAGATTTTACTGTACTGCTATTTTTAATGAATACATTTTTCTACATATTTTATCAGAATAAAATTTAAAAAATGCTTTCCTGCGTTTTTTGACCGACGTAATAATTTAAATCATATTGGTGTCGGATGCCGGATATCCGCGGATCGGATCGGTTTATAAGACAATCCGGTCCGTTTTCTGACGGATCGGATCGGTTTAGCAAAATTTTTCATCCGAGTAACACGGATCGGATCGACTAAGCATAATATTTCATCCGATAATTTCGGTTCGGGTCGGTTTCGGATCGGATGAACAATTTATCCGATCCGTTGAGAACCTTAATCTAGGGTCATGTTATTTACTTTGATCTACACAGATGAACAGTTCTAAACTCTAATCACGTGCCTGTTACCTTACGTTTCCTGAATAATTTTCGGATACCTAATTATTTCATTAAATTGTCCAAGATACTGTGCTTGAGAGAATACAGTTACATCTCAGACGTATGTATACTTTGAGATAAATTTGAAAGTATTTTCAATATGTATTTTGCATTTCAAATACGGTATTTTCATTTCGTATTTTCGTTTTTGTTGGAGGCAAAGTATTTTATCTTGTATCTTTGAAAAATTCCTGCGGATATTTGTATTTTATTTTGTATCTTAACTAAGTTGTTCCTAGTATCTGTATTTTATGTTTATATTTTAATGTTTCTGGAAATGTATTTTTATTTTGTATTTTAACAATAAATTTCATTCATTTTCCACACCTCTGCGAGTTCCCATTACAACGATGAAGAAAGGATCGAAGAGTTATTACAAGTGATATCTCCACATGCCAGTTTTTGAAAACTTGTGCATGACAATAAAATCTTAAAGTTAATGACAAGATTCAATGAAAAATGAGCGGACCTGGAGACCAGCCTGCTTGTCATCCCAGTCAAACTCTTGAGGTCTACCTCCCAAACCGAATTCAGTAAAAAGAGCACGAACATCGAAGGACCTCGATCCCCATTGCCTAATTCTCCTGCAGCTGCATAACATTCACGGTTGTCAACCAATCCCCATGCCTGTACCCGTGGGTGCTGTACCCGAGTATTTTTGGGTACTTCAAGGATTCCTGATGGGATGGATTACTATGGCTAACAATAAGACCTACCAACCGTGGAGTTGCTTATTTCGTAGTATACAGATACTTGCGTTAGTGACAGAGCCAAGTGGCTTCGTCTCATTTATGATTACGTGGTAGTTGCAATCTAACGCTTCTAATAATTCATCCAAGGAATCTAATAAAGAAATAGAGTCAGTGAAATCATCTGTTTATCGACTTAAATAGTGAAGCTCATCAACAAAGAATTTCAAGAGGGAGGTTCTTGGGATTCAATTTAATTAGCTTCATTGGGAGTGTAACATTACAATTATTTGAAGACGAGATAAGATTGGAATAAATATACATTTATTAGCAGATCCATTTCTTAACGCTACAAGTACCCAGGGTCACCCATTTGAAAACGGCAAGGCATTTTATGCAGGCAATTTGAGCATTTTCAATTCTGGGTATTTATGACATTTTGAGTATTTATTGAGGTGAATATTTATAACATTTTAGAATGAAAAATAGCATTCCTTGCACGCAATATTTATATTTCAGTCCCTTTGATTAATCTTGATAATTTTGATGTTAAAAGAACTTGACAGACATCTGAACTTGGCGTTCAAAACTTCCATGGGGTTGCATTTTAGTCCTATTTTGCCTGCATCTTTCGAAAATCTCCGTCTCGGGCTTCATAAATGTGAGAGACAGTTAATGTTTGTTTTATTAAGCTGTAATATAAAATGAATATTCAATATTGCCTCCCACATTTATTTCCTGAAACCGCAATATTTGACTTGGAAAAATTATGATCAACTCAATTTTTCCGTATAAAGTTTTCTATACACAGAGTTCGATTAGCCGGAAAAAAAATTGTTTCTTGTTCGCCAAGTTGAAAAGCAAGTTATGGAGAGTTTAGTATTAAAGAATCCGTCCCAATTCCAATTAGCGAGAACACATTTCATTTCATTCAGCAAGTTATTATTTTGGGGTAGTAGGATTTGAATTTCGTCAGTGTTTATTAAAAAAAATCCCAAAATGCCTTAAATAATTTTTTTTAAATTCAAATAGGATGTCTTTAACGCCTAGGGAAAATTCCCAAAATCCCGGACACTTTTAATGGAGGTCAAAAAATTGACAAATTAAAATTTTTCAGCTGGGCAGGCTAACGCCGTCGGGGATTTTAAATCGCCCTAACATCCAGTACCTGAGTAATACCCGGGTACACACAATAGATACTCGGATACGGGTACAGGTTTTGGGTACATTACGGGTACGGGTAAATTGTGGGTACAGGTACTACATTGTATTTTCAGGTACGGGTACGGGTACTGAAATAATTTACCCGGGTACTCGGGTATGGGTACGGGTATAGGTACAGCATTTTGTAGCACCCGATATTCGGGTACGGGTATGGGTACGGGTACACGGTTTCTTTACCCAGTCCGAGCACTGGTTTGATCAGAGTTGAGTTAATAAAAGCTCACAACAAAGGTGTCCAAATGACTCAGCCTATCTTACATCCTTCCAATATTTAAAATTTAGAATTAGCCTACATATATGCCTACATTTTAACGGCCTAATAGATTAGCCTACCCTACATCCTTCCTATATGGGGAGCACTAAGTCTACATATAAGCCTACATTTATAACCCTTACACGTACACTACATCAGCTCAACGTATTTGACACCCTTTCTACATATAATACATGCATTTAGTTATAGACGGAATAGTGGTCGGAACGATTCAGTGTGGTTCATAATTTTTGATTCAGTTCAGTTTTCTAGGCAAACTGAATCGAAATTGAACTTTCAAATCAGTTCAATAAAATACAATTCAGTGCAGTTAAATTTGAGCTATTGAACTAAACTGAATCGTAAACTATTCAGTTCGCGCGGGTATAGTTATTGTAGTATTAATGAGTTTATTTCCAATGTTTATAATTATTTTCCTTTTACATTTTATGTTGAACTAATTCGACAATAAGTAATTATATCATATGTATACTACGACAAAAACTAGTGGAGTACACAACTCTTCGTATCTCGCTATTCCTGAATTTTCAGGTACCTTCCTCACTTTCAGGACCCAATATTTTGTAGAGTAGACAGCAAAGGTGAGACTACACCATTGATCTGGTCCAGTTTTTCGAACCAGATGAAATACCACGGTCCATAAAACCTTTGAGAGTAACTAAATAATCAAGTTTTATTAAGAGAAATATCGATTTTATTCCTAAAAATGACTATTTTAAACGTTACAGGGGATTCCGTGAATTCATAAATTTTTAATTTTGCGCAAGGTTAGGACCATGGTTCTTTGGTCTGGTCTAGTCCTGATACTGGAAAAATTTCATCTGGTCTGGTCCAAGTGTTGGACCAGACGAGACCAGTATAAATGGTCCGGACCAGACCATTGACATCCATATCAGACATTCTCGTTTCCAGGGCGAATGATAATGAAATGCTGAGAATGTCATGCTATAAATTTTTACATTTAGCGGGTGTTTTCATATTACTCCTTTTCTATTGATTTACAAAATTCTGAATCGTTTGAATTGCAATTCAAAGAGTACGGTTCAGTTCAATTCAGTATTGTATACTGAATCATTCAGTTCAGTACAAACTTAAACTGAACTGAAAAAATGTGAACTGAACTGAATCGAAATTTTTCGATTTCGGACTGAATCGGTCCGACCACTAAGTGTGTACTCACATAAAACATGTTCCTTCCGTAACCGTAAATATTTTTGTCGGCATCACGGAAGGAACTAAACGGAAACAACATTCCAACTACTTACGAACAGACATCTCGCATTCACACTTCCGCAAGTAATTACATACGGTCTGAACTAATGTGAGAGGTCTCTCCGTAACGGAGAAAAATTTTACGTGTACGGACAAAACATGCTTTATGTGAGTACACCCTAAGACGGAATACTTAAGGGCATCCTATGGGTCTCTTATTATTAAACGCCCTGGCTCAAGTCAGGGCGTTTAATGGGGATGGGGTCAGAATAAAATGTAGTTTGAGTTTAGTCACCTTGGCCCAACGTCCCTAGGAACAGAACAGTTTGTCGATTTAGCCTTGGTTTACACTGAAAATCGTGACTAAGTTTTACAATGGGGATGTCTTTTTCAAAAGGGATGTTGCAACTAAGATTTCACAAATTATATACCACATGAAACTATTTCCAAAGTCAGCTAAACAAGACAGTTGTGACAACGGAAATCGATTAGCTGGCTGCCAGCATTTGTATCTCAGTAAATCTTGTTTGAAGTTCGAATTGTTTTCAAGCGCAAAATTTTATCCAAGCTGTCGAGGTTATACAGAGTTTTCACTGTACGGACTATTACAAATTTAAATTTCGGTTAGGTTTCAGTGCATTTTAAGGCGAGATAGAACGAACGTTTCGACCTTGATAACACCATAAAACATACAATCTGCAAGTACCAGGCGTAGAGTAATTTTCATTTTGCCCGTTCTATATACCTTTAAATGAGAATGACATACAGACTTCAGTAGCCTACACATGCCTATAATTCTACGATGGCTGAGCCTACTTAGTATGTAGGCTAGGTTTTAAGTGTGTATTCTTGCACCCTATTTTGCCTAAGTCTTTTCAATAAAACCCTGGTACCCTATAAATAGCCTACAAATAGGTCTATATGTTACCTTTTCAACATCCATTGGTTCTATCAAAAGATAGGGGTGTAAATCCGGAGGAGAAGTTTTGCTCATACAGCCTTCACACAGACCATTGTCTTGCTAACTTGGTTCTAATGCTCTCAAAGCGTAGAACCCACGTTCGGCGGATTGACTATAGCTCCATAGATTTTTTAAGGTCTGTCATGTGTATTCCCTGCATTCAACATTATCATCTAGTCATCAGATCCTCTGATGTCCACGAGGAAGTAAATGCTATTTGTAATTTACCAGATCAGTACTATGGAAAAGCAGAATTCACACATTTCGTGTACATTATATTGGAGGGAAATACGGGATTTCCTCGAGAGTTACACCGAATTCAGTTCAAATATTTCATCCTCCCCTGTTACCCCTGTCTGAAACACAGACTTACAAAACTATACTAACCCCAGCTCACTATGGATTTATACAGATTCGAGGCGGGCGCTTGATTTCAGCAATTTGTTTGAGTCCAGGAGAGAAATTTTGATGACGATACCTCACAGATTCTTTCTTTTCAACGAATTAATGGTTGTGAGTGATTCTCGGCCGGGGGAAATACCCCAAGCTTTGAATCGCATGATTACTACCCTCCAAACAAAGTTTTCAAACTCCTCTGTCTTTTTTGAAGATCAGTTCCCGAACACAATAAGTGCGCAGGATCGACTAAATAAAATCCGAAATCTTCCCTTTGTTTACTACGAAAAGGAGCAAACTACGTCTCAATTTATTCCAATTGGTATTCGTTTCTACAACTTTATTACATGCGTCAGGGCAGAGGAAAGTACTTCAATTCGGGTTTATCTCGACCCATTCGATGGGAGTACATGGATAGGCCTTTTAGTCACAGGCCTGGTCGTAGCGCTGGTCAACTCATGGATACCCATGACGAAGCAAAGCACCCTCTATGACAGTTTATTTCTGGTATTTTCTATCCTTTTAGAAAATTGCGACATTCCATCTTTCCTCCAGAAAGGACGCACCACCCGAGTCATCGTTGGCATGTGTTTCTTTCTCTGGATCATAGCTGCCAACTCCTACAAAGGGAAAATAACGGAGTCGGTGACCGTACCAAAAGGCAAAAAAACCCTGGAAACATTCAATGACCTTCGGAACTTTAGTTTTCTCAGCAGCGTTCGTAGAGATTTCCGGATGTTCACTCAAAGCCACTCGGTGTGGCAAAATCTTCGGAGTCAAGCGGGCAAAGTCCGACTATTAAAGGACCCGAAATTCAATCAAAATCGACAGTTTTTGACAACATTCGGTTTTGACTTGTGCGTTGCAATGCTAAGCGCGCAATTTGTAGCTGCGTCAGGACTTCCTATGCCTGAATTAGAAAGATTTAACATTGTTAGAATAGAGCAGGTTTTACTCATGGTGGATTTCCCACGGGAGTTTCCCAATGTCACCATTGAACAGGAGCTGTGTAAATGTAATAACTCCGCTTTTATTGATTATGAAGATAACCTGGGTAACTTCGTTCCAGATTTCGGCGGAGGGGAAAAGAGAAATATTTAAAACTAGTTGTGGGCTGGTCATTTTGTAACTATAGGAAAACCGGGAGCTTGCTGTACGAATTCATACGGTATTTGATATTGGAGTCGGGGATATTTCCCTGGCTAAACAAGCAAGCGAGGGTTCATCGGAAGAGTTTGAAGTACAGTGCTATTTTGGAGAGAGCCAGTACTAAAGTGTTGTCATTGTCATGGAAATCAAATTTAATTCCCGGACTGTCTAAGATTACAATGTGCTGCTGGAGTATTTCCGGTATTGTACTTGTGTTGGAATTATTTATGAAAATTTTTTCGTCATGGAAGGCAAGGAAAACCGTCAAAGTGAAGTCCAGTAATTTCATTTATGCAAATTTAGTCATAGATGTTCATTGTCAGCCTGACTCAAACACTTAGAGGTCTCAAACTCTCGTCAGATGTAAACATAATGTTGCCATATATTTCTATAAATGCCGGATCCTTCAATTGATTTTATTGTATGTCGTCACAACTTCATTCTTTTTCGTATCTATTACACTTTCTCACTTTTCGTACTCTATTTGTATGGTTTTCACAATTTAACCTTTCCAAAAAAAAAACGCTCATATTTTCTACACTTCCTTGTTCGCATTATGTAAACTTCCTGGGCTAGCGGGATGAAACAAATTTTGAAAAATCCGGGGAAATATTTGCTAAGACATGGGGAATATACTATTCCTGCTTGTACAGATACAGGCTAGAGTGAGTCAATCATTGCATATCACTGTGTACATTTTTAAATGATAAATTGAAAGCAAAACCAAATTTTCAGGGTAAAATTGTGGTAACGATAACTCAGGACCTGATTTCAACCAAACTTTCCACAGAGGCACAAGGTACCATAAGATACATTTGGATTGATTTTGGTTGAAGTCGGTGACACAGTATGGTCTTAAGAAATTATTTCATTACGGGCACATATGTATGTATTTCCCATTTTACATGTATTTGACATTTCTTATCCGATTTCAATCACACAATTCCTTAGGACTGGTGTAAATAATTGCGTAACAATGTTTTTTAATGGGCACATAACTCAGGTAATGTTTAATCATCAGCGTCTCATGAAATCTCACACGTACGATAACAAAACTATTAATGTAAATCAGCAAGCTACTTTTGTTGTCAATTAAGCCTTTTATCTGTAGCTTTAGATAGAAGGTTGATAAATAATGTTGCAGCATAATTTTACCAAAATAGTTGCATTTTAATTTATTCAAGTTCACCCACCCACTTCACGACATTTCTCATACCACTTGAATAAATGTACTTTTACTTCATGAAAGATAAGTTCAGATTATCACTGAAATGAAGTTTATAATCATTTATGTATCGTCATGGCAGGTCCAAGAATCTCTGCTGAAAGTGTTAGTGTCGCATATATAATAAGCAACTAGAAATCAAACAATTGTGTGCCTTTGTTGGCATTGTGTGTAAATCACTTGAAAATTAGAATCATATTGGCCTTAGAATTGTTAGCTGCCCAGTAAAATAAAATCACTTCAAGATAAAAGTACCTGTATTTCATGTTCCAGTTATAAGTGTCATATGAGCATTTTTATGGGTGTAAACTGATATGAATTCAATATAAATGGGTATGACGAAATAAGCTTGGCCCGTGGCTAACAAATCCTAGCCTTGATTCACCTATGTACAAAAAATTATATTTTACACTCGTGACATAACAAGCAAACACAGTACAGTATGTACGTATTGTGAGTCACAAGCGAGTACCAAAGGTATTTATTATAACAATAATTACTTTGCATGGCATTGTGAAACGAGAAATTGCAAAAACACTTAAATGTACAGAATCAACATAGATGCAATGCATACATATGACATATTGATATTTTTTTGTCGGGTATTATAATGCTTATACATATGTAATAAGGACTGCTAAAAAGTGTTTCAATCATGCAATTGTCCCCCGTAACAATTCACTACCAGGCTGGCTCCCCAGGAACTACAGATTTAAAATTATACATATTAAAATAATTAACACCCATTACATTGTACATGTATCCCCTAGAAACTCAGTAGCCTGGAAACTGTTCTCTCAAGCAGTCTCATTGGCAGTTGATCTATAGACATTAAATAACACCTTGGACTTCAACAGCAACAAAATGATAACTGAATTTCTCGTTTTCGTAGTCGTTTTAGTGGTGAGTTTGATCCTTTTACAGAAGAAACCGAAGAATTTTCCACCAGGTACAGTCAATACACTAATCTCTGAAAATTTAAAGGAATAATATTTGCTCCAAACTTAAAGATGGCTCCCAAAATCAGTTTTTCAAAACTGAGGGAAGAATTTCTCAGATGAATCTTTGACAGAGAAAATGTGCATACTTTTATGTTTATGTTTACATTTGTCCCAATGAATTTTGTGAGGTCAACTTGATTAACGGATTAGCTTAAAAAAAACAATAGTCTTAAGGGACTGTAAGTAAAGAAATTACTTCCAGGGACCTCCTTTTGTTATTCTAATTATTTGCATCAATGAGAGAAAAATCAATAATTACTATTTATTGCAGGTCCCTTAGGTCTACCTATTGTTGGCCATCTTCCCTTGCTTGGTCAAAGTCCTCACAAACGACTCTTGGAATGGAAAAAGAAATATGGACCAATCATAGGAGTTCAGTTTGGTAGTTTCAGGTACTTCAATACTTCGTGGTACCTTCAAATATAAGATTAATATTAGAAAATTATGCGTGGAACTGCTATCAATGTTTTTGAAGTTTGTAACATGCCAGGAAGTTGCTGAATTGAAGACGAGGATGAATTGTTAGCCACACAGGATCCTTTCCAATACTACTCCATTATTTTGAACAATGCACTAAATAATTATTAATAAAATGTATTAATTCCACAGAACTGTCGTGCTAACTGATGCGAAGGTGATCAGGGAAGCTTTGAACATGCCTGCTTTTAGTGCACGACCAAATATCAAGGCATTCTCTGAAAGGAGCGGGGGTGTACGCAAAGGTTAGTCATTAATGCTTTGACAGTCATTAGGTGTTATAAAGGGTATCAAAATTAGTATATATGCATTCACATTGGATTTTCAACTCAGGAATTATTTTCACTGATGGACATGAATGGTTGGAGCAACGGAGATTCACCTTGAAAAATCTCCGTGATTTTGGATTTGGTAGAAATACCATGGAAGCCAAAATTCAAGATGAGGTGATCGAATTGATGGACCGCTTCGCTGCAACTGCTGGAAAGCCTTTGCAAATGAGGAATGTGTTTAATTCTGCTGTGCTTAACGCCCTCTGGAGTATAATGTTGGGAGAAAGGAAGAAACAAGATGACCCTGAGTTGGCCGAAGCAGTTCGCAGATTAACTGCGTAAAAATTTTTACACTTAACATTGCTTAGAAACTTGTACAATACGGTGCACTCTTTTTACAAGAGACTTACTTACAAGAGAATGGTTGTTAAATGTATATAATTGAACATGTCCTCCTTTATCACAATCTTCTTCCACAAAAAAACCTTCAAAAGAGTCAAGATTCGCGGCTCTACTCTTATGAAAAGAGTCCACTGTATTTGTATTTTGAACAGACAATTTCTCGTGTAGTTACATTCGTAACTTTAGTTTGTTCGGGCCATCAAAATTAAACTATTTTTATGGGAATTTTTCAGCTCAATTGATGAAAACAACATAACTGCCAGTTTAGCGATTTTCCTTCCTTGGCTAGCGGAATTTGCACCCAAACTCTCCGGCTACGAGAAAATGATAAAAGAAAATGAACCGCTGGTAAAGTTCGTTCAAAAGAATATTGATGAGCATAACAAGTTACATACGGCTGGTGAACCTCGTGACTACGTCGACTCTTACGTGGACGAAGTGAAGAGAACCACAGACCCGGATTCATCCTTCCATGAGAAAAATGGCCATCTTACCTTTGCCGTCCTGGATTTATTTGCAGCTGGTGCGGAAACTACCAGCACCACATTAACATGGCTGTTTGCATACTTGGTCACGTACCCAGAAATTCAAGAGAAGTTCCAGAAAGAACTGGACGATGTCATCGGAAGAGAACGCCTGCCAGCTCTGTCAGACCGCTCAAAGATGCGCTACACTGAAGCCCTTCTAAATGAAGTGATGCGATTCTGTTCTTTAGTCCCTCTGTCTGTATTCCATTGGACCTCGGAAGACGTGGAATTTCACGGCTACACCATTCCCAAGGACACCATGATCATGCCCAATCTGTACGGTGCTCATTTTGATGAAGAGGTTTGGGGAGATCCCGAGAATTTTAGACCGGACCGATTTTTGGATGCTAATGGAAACCCCAAGAAATATGACAGTTTGATTCCATTCTCAACAGGGAAACGCGTTTGTCTGGGAGAGAGTTTGGCGAGGGATGAGTTGTTTCTGTTTAGTACACATTTGTTTCAGAAATTTAAGGTTTCTCCTGCTGAAAAAATGCCAAATCTTGACCCTAATGTAGGGGGTGTACTCATCCCACATCCCTTTGAGGTTGTTTTGACCGTTCGCTGATTATTCATGAATTGTTTGTAAACATTTGCCTTAAGTTCACACTCATAATCATAAACAGCTGTCTAATAAAGATCCTGACATTTGTTCAGAATTATGAAATACACGAAATTACAAAAATTTAGACCTGCCTATGCATGTGTAATTATGTGATGATGTAATCATTTGACTACTGAGCCACGCAAACCCATCAGTTTTAACTACAGTTTTAAGTACGAACGATCGTATTTTTGGACAAAAATCAAAATTCGAAACTTTTTGAATTAGAAAATTGAGATAATTATATGGGAAAAAATACAAACTTCGACAATTTCTTACGTAAATGTAAGCTACAAAAATACTAAAGCCTTTTAAAAAATTGATATTCACAAGGGAAACTAAGATTTGTATAAAATTGTTTGAAAAATCATATTTTTAAAGCATGTACTTCGGGAATTTAAAGATTTTTTGATATCCGAATGCACACTTGTAGGATGAGAGAAAATACATTAATATTCAAAATATTCAATGCAGACGTTTGTGAGAAGGGATAAACCTAGTAAGGTCAAAAAACTGGCTTTCCATCAAATCTGATCCTGCCGTAATTACAGCTTACAATATTTGTATTACGATTCATTAACGTGTAGACATGATATGTAACATGCAACCAATGTGGTCATTAAAAAAATTGCTGGATACCTTGATACACATGTATGTACATTTGTGTTGGTGGATTTTTGCACCGGGGTGATATCTGTATGATAAAAATGTGTCTTTTTTATAATTGCTTGTCCTTGAATTTCTTTATTCTTGTACTAACAGCTACCTCTTTCACAATTCATATTATATTGTTAACGTTCTGAATAGCTCTTCATATTGGGACTTTCCTAGAATATAAGAGGCATGGCAGTCAAATAATTCTACAACTTTTAATTATTTTTTTCCAGACTTAATTACAACAAACAAGCTTTAGCTAGTCGCCAAACAGACGAGGCATTTCAATCAAGAATTAGTAAGAAGTTCAAATTGTCATTTCTGAGCCAAATTTTATATTTTGACGATTGCTTGCAGGCAATTTCCCTAATTCAGATAGTTACCTGCCAGGTAATGTGGAAACGGCTAGCTGTGCTAAAGAACAATTTTGTAAAAAGAACTACAGGAATGAACCTAAATAAAATCTGGAGCTTGAGGAAGTAGTGCTATTGGGTTTTAGAACAAGTCAGGTCTTAATTGAAATAATTTGAAGACCGTGACTTCTTCCTCAATTTATTCATCCTTGTTTCCTATTTTTTATGGGCACGCACAAAATTTCACAAAAATGCAATGACCCTTCAAAGCTCAGGACCGAGCTCAAAAGAAACGAACGTAATCGAAAGAGGAATTTCAGAAACTGACAGCATGTATAGTTAGTTAAACCTAAAAAATTAATTATTTAAATTGTCTTTGACTCAAATCCATTGCAACATGCAACCCTTGGAAGGATGTCCAGGAAGGCTTATTTTGTGCGTATATGCAACTTTATAGGGTAATCGGGTTTGTTTATACATAGTCCGATTCATATTCGCAGGTTTAACAAAGTTGTGAGCCGTCTTAGTCTTTGTTATTGCAACAAAGTTTTCTAAGATTGGCCCCCAACAATAAAGCATTTCGCTGGTTAAAAGTTGACCAGAGCGAATGAATTGAATTGAATGATTTTTTGTGCTTTTAAGACAGTGTCTACAGCACAGATAAATACAACTTGTTTCGTTTAGCAAGGGACCACTCTCTCAGTCGTAATGCCTTCATTATAAGTTGACCAGAGTGAAGCACAAATATTTAATTGTAGGAACACATCTATTATATCAAATCTTATAGTGTACATACTTTTATGAATGCAAACTATCGTTGGAATAATTATATTACGAGCATCAAGAGTTTCATGAAAGATAATTGAAACTTGTTTAAACAATTCTAAGCTTTTCATAATTTTACGTTTTCCGAATAAAACTCCTGTCTTTGCTCTACTTCCTTGATGGCTGTATGTGTGTATAGAGTTTCTGGGGTAGTAGGATGAGGCAAATTTTGAAAATCTAGGAAAAATATTTGCTAAAGCATGGGGAATGAAATTTTTGTTATTAATACTGCTCCTTGTTTGAATTAGAGGGAGACGCTGGAAGATACACAACTACGAAGATAAAAAAAAGCACACAGACATCGTAAGTTGCTCATTGTTTTTGGGATAAAGTCATCCCAACGTAAATACACCTAAAGTTCCACATCCTCAGGTGTTATAGGTACGTGTATATTTTTAACTGTGTAAACCATTCATCATAAGAGTAGATGACGGAATTTGTTTGGCATAGGACCGACTAATCATGTGCTTAATTTCCATGTATGTAAAAGATATTTATTTTTTACACTCGTGACATAACAAGCAGGCAGCGTGCAAATGCTGAGGCACAACCGAGTACTAAAGATATCTATAACATGAATTACTTTGTATGGACCCGTCCAAGGAGACCTGTGCAACTTGAATGCACAGACTCAACAAAAATGTAAGTAATATGACATTGAAATATTTTTTTCCGAGTGGTAGGTACTAATAATTGTAAGCTTTGGCGTAGCTACAAAGCTTTTCTAATCATGCATTTGTAACCGTATGTAATTCTCATTCACTATCGGTTTGGCTCCCCATGGACAACAGATTATATAAAATTAGATATACATAATGGAATATTTAACATCTATTGCACAAATATGTATCCTTTACAAACTCAGTAGCTTGGAAACTCCTCACTCTTGCAGTCTCATCGTTAGTTTATCTACACACAATAAATCACACCTTGGACCTCATCCACAGCAACAAAATGATAACTGAATTTCTCGTTTTCGTAGCCGTTTTAGTGGTGAGTTTGATCCTTTTACAGAAGAAACCGAAGAATTTTCCACCAGGTATAGTCAATAATACTAATATCTGGAATTTCAAATCAATAACCGCATATGCATATGTACATATGCTACAAAAATTAAACATCGGTTTTTTCGAAATTAAACTTGGCTCCCGAATAAGTTTTCTCAAAATGAGTACTGGATCATATGAATTTGAAATGTTTCAGGAACTTAGAAAATAATCATTGAAGACGAATTTCAAAAGCACAATTAGTCCGGAGGGAGGCAGGGTCTCAAGTTGTTTTTTTCAAGCAGGAAAAATCATCCGTATGTAGCACCATACGTGCTAATTCATTAAAGGGCGAAGCTAAAAGCTCTACAATGTGATGTAACACGTAACAGCAAGGGCTGGTATAAGCCTGTTCATATCTGTAACCCATAAGCCAAGATCAGTTCATAACATAAAATGCAGACCCCTAAAAATGCCCTATTAATTAGGTAAAAAAAGGTTTAGTCAACTGTGCAAGTAGGTGTGCAACGTCCTAATAATGACCGATGTGGTAACATTCTCCAAATGATTAACTAAACTAAAAACGTGTGACGGACGGGCGAACGAATGGACCGACCTCATCTGCGTATTATATAAAATATTCTTAGACTTTATGGAACTACTTCTAACAAATAATGGTAATATTAGACCACGAAAGTACTTTTGACCAATAATGTCATTTTTCAATGAGACTGATGTTGACCATAATACTCAACAATACACAGTGGAATTACACAGTTCTGAGCGATGATGGTCCAAAACCCTTAAGATGATTACTTTGGACCAATAAGGGTTCATGATCATTTCTATAGTCGGCAATTCAACTTCCTCTAAGCAATAAAATGCAATATGAGGTTATATAGAACCAATCTCCAACTATTGTAAACCAGAGGCGTACAACTACACACCCCTATGCCCAATACTAGCAAATTAGAGGCCATCGATCCGCTTACAATTATTATTGGCCAATCTGGGATTGTACGCATCAAAATTGCATCATTCAGCAATATATTCTTACATTTCTAATTATTTGCATTAATACGAGAAAAATCAATTATAATTTATTGCAGGTCCCTTAGGTCTACCCATTGTTGGTCATCTTCCATTGCTAGGTACAAGCCCTCACAAACGACTCCTGGAATGGAAAAAGAAATATGGGCCAATCATAGGAGTTCAGTTTGGTAGTTACAGGTATTTCGACTTTTGGTACTTTCAAAGAACACATATTATTAGATAAACTATCCACGGAACTGTTATCAATGTTTGTGAAGGCTGTCAGGAAGTTGCAAATATTTAATGCCGGATTTTACTTAGCCGTCGGTCTCACAGAGAAATCCCGGATGATTTGTGCTATGTCCAGAGATGCGCAAAAGAAATAGCCTTCCTTCAAGCCTTCGAAGGCAAAAATTTAGTAAAAATGTCCCCTTCAACATGTCCTAGAATGAAGCCCTCTAAAAAATCTGCCTTCCTTCACCCTTCCTTCCAAAATACATACACTCATTTTTGCCTTCAGCCTTCTTCTAAAAATAGCCTTCCTTCAATTTTATAACCACGACCCGCTTAAAAACGTTTTGCACCAGCAGGATTCAGTGCAGTGAAGAGAGTGGGCACACATTGTCCGTTGTGAGTTCACGAATTGGCTGTATCGTTGCGCTAGCAGCAAAACGTCTTTACATATGCTATGCTTTCACGTTATAGATATTTCGTATACATGGAAGCCTTCACGACCTTAGAGGGCTAATATTTAGGAAGCCTTCCTTCACAATCCTTCATTGCTAGTTTTTGTGAAGGCTTCCTTCAGCCTTCAGCAAAAAGTATCCCCATCCTTCCATTCCTTCTGAAACGTTAAGAAAGTTACCTTTCCGCCTTCAATGAAGCCTTCTTGGAAGGCTAGCCTTCGAAGGCTGCGCATCTCTGGCTATGTCCAAAAACAAGTTTCCTAGTCGAGGGTATATATACGATATACGATACAGTCAACTACGACAAGGATTCGTTCCGATTTTTTTAAAATAAAACCAGACCATACTCCTGTAGCCCCTGCGATATGTTAAAGTAGGAAAGGGGGCGAGATTACCGTGAAGTCGATCCCACCTTGTACTCTGTCCTGGATAAGATTTTTAAACTCGCAGCCAATTAAAGGGTACGTAAGGCCCTAGGAAGGAGTTAGCCAACAGTTTCAACAAATACTGCCATATTTAATAACTACTGCAAATGCAGCATTATCAAAAAAAAATTTGTAGTCAAGTTACTTCCAGTGTACTTCAGATTATGTTTTTTTAAATGAATTCATAATTTATCAAAATTATGAATATCAACGACGCTATTTGGTCCCTTGGGGTGTATCATTAAAATTTGAGTACTTATTACACAATTCCTAACATCACGACAGCATTGCTGTCTATTGAACATTTGAAGATTTTTATTGTTGTACAAACTTGTTTGTGTGATTGACCGAACATCATTTCAATTAATAATTTTGCTTGATTTAGGAACGAGTAATGAAACAACTTTCCAATCAGTAGGGATTACATAATTTTTCAGAGAATAGTTAATTTCTTTGAATATTCTAGTCGTCAGGGAGCTAAGTACATTCGATTTTGTTGGGGGTAGTAATTTTAGAACCTGAAGATTTTTAAGTTTTGAGTTGCTTGTTCTACTCAATAGGATCCAACGAGAAATTTGATATTGGATTGTATGCAGGGATTTCAGAAAAGTGTTTATTCATATCATCTAATAAATTATCCGCACTCTCCACATTGACTGGGTTAACGATGTCGCCCCAATCGGCACTGTATTTTGACTTCATTTGGTGAAATAATTGTAGTTTGTCAATAGGATTTACAATGCTGATTATCAGTTAGTTGATTACCCTGGCGGAGTAGTTAACTCCTCCACTAATTGTAAGTTACGTTTAGTAATTTAGTTCGGGTGCACAGCATCAACAGCGGCCATGCCGCCCCTAGCGCGCGCGGGAATGAAATAAATAAATTTATAGCAATGGCGGTGCGCCATATTTTGTTCACACGCATAGTTACCTACGGATTTCTTTTCCATTGCTCCTGTACTATTTAATTTGCGTAATTGTGGCGCTAAATGTTTTCTGTAAACTTTATTAATTCGACAGAACTGTAGTGCTAACTGATGCAAAGGTGATCAGGGAAGCTTTGAACATGCCTGCTTTTAATGGACGCCCACCTCTCAAAATATTTGGTGAAAGAAGCGGGGGTGTAATCAAAGGTTAGTCATTAATGATTTGACAGTCATTAGGTGTTATAAAGGGTATCAAAATTAGTATATATGTACATTCACATTGGATTTTCAACTCAGGAATTATTTTCACTGATGGACATGAATGGTTGGAGCAACGGAGATTCACTTTAAAAAATCTCCGTGATTTTGGATTTGGTAGAAATACCATGGAAGCTAAGATTCAAGATGAGGTGATCGAATTGATGGGCCGCTTCGCTGCAACTGCTGGAAAGCCATTGCAAATGAGGAATGTGTTTAATGCTGCTGTACTTAACGCCCTCTGGAGTATAATGTTGGGAGAAAGGAAGAAACAGGATGACCCAGAGTTGGCCGAAGCAGTTCGCAGACTAACTTCGTAAAAAACTTTACAGTTACATTGTGCAGACACTTCTACAATACAATGTACTCTTTCTATAAGGGACTTTCTAATAAGACCATGAGTTCTGCAAATACAAGAGTATTTAGATTTATCCAATATGTGGACATATCGTCACTGAAGAGGCTAAATGGTCTACGTGCGCATGCTTTTGTGCAGTACTTAGACTATTTTGCCTCTTGAAGACAAGGTAGAATTGGTAATTATTATTTTTACCACAATGGGTTACCCCTATGCCTTCAAAAGAGGCAGGATTCCATACTCAGTCCTTACAAAAAGAGCACACTATATTTTGAAGTGTCAGTTTTTCATGCTGTACGATATAATAGGAATTATTTATGCACTCAGTATTAAACTGGTTTTATGGGAATTTTTCAGCTCAATTGATGACAACAACATGGCTGCCAGCTTAGCAATTTTCCTTCCTTGGCTAGCGGAATATGCCCCCAAACTCTCCGGCTATGAGGACATGGTGAAGGAGGCTCAGCCGCTGGTAAATTTCATTGAAAAGAATATTGATGAACATAACAAGTTATATACGGCTGGCGAACCTCGTGACTACGTCGATTCTTACGTGGACGAAATAAAGAAAACCACAGACCCGAATTCACCCTTCCATGAGAAAAATGGCCACCTCACCTTTGCAATCCTGGATTTATTTGTAGCTGGGGCGGAAACTACCAGCACCACATTAACATGGCTATTTGCATACATGGCCACGTACCCAGAAATTCAAGAGAAGTTCCAGAAAGAACTGGACGATGTCATTGGAAGAGAACGCCTGCCGGCTCTGTCCGACCGATCAAAGATGCGCTACACTGAAGCTCTTCTAAATGAAGTGATGCGATTCTGTTCTTTAGTCCCTCTGTCTGTATTCCATTGGACCTTGGAAGACGTGGAATTTCACGGCTACACCATTCCCAAGGACACTATGATCATGCCAAATCTCTACGGTGCCCATTTTGATGCAGAGGTTTGGGGAGATCCCGAGAATTTTAGACCGGACCGATTTTTGGATGCTAATGGAAACCCCAAGAAATATGACAGTTTAATGCCATTTTCAACAGGGAAACGCTTTTGTCTGGGAGAGAGTTTGGGGAGAGATGAGTTGTTTCTGTTTAGTACACATTTGTTTCAGAAATTTAAGGTTTCTAGTGCAGCAAAAATGCCAAATCTTGACCCTAATGTTGGGACTATCCTCACACCACATCCCTTTGAGGTTATTCTCACTGTTCGCTAATTGTTCATTAACTTTTTTTCGGAATCTTTAAACTTGCTTTCATGTTCAAAACCAGCTCAGTGTAATAAATATACTGAAATATGCTCAGGTTAAGTGAATATGTACACCTGTGCAAAATTCATATTACCAATTCGTATGTGTAACAATGAAATAAGTTGAAAAACAGTACATGCGAACCAGCCAGTTCTTAACTTCAGTTTTTAGATATTGTAAAAATGCTTTTCCTTAAATGCTTCTGATTAAATGCTGATTTTGCCACCACGGATTGGAACAGAGCAAATGCTGACCGAAAAAATGCGTGTTAGTATCTATGTGTACTTGTCTAAAAATAAAAATTCAAGATAAAACATTTTATGAAACGTCATCTTGACGCATACCTTCATGCAAATTATTTTGGCTGTGCTGTAACTCCAAAGTTGTTCACAGTTGACAGTTCCACTGCATATAAATATCTTCAACCAGAGCTTTGCTGTCTGTTGACTTGACGTAATACATATAACTAACATTCATTATTAAATATGTTGTTATACGATGATTGAGGGAGAAGATAAATTTGGGTAAATTACGATCAAAATATTGTAGATGTTTTAACACTGTAAAAATACAATTTTCAAAAATTTCTTGCAAAAACTTTAGTCCTACTTTCCGTCACAACCACCTTAATTACAGGTTACGTTATAGCAATTAAGATACATCAACACTGCCATGTGTCATGCAACATGCAATCAATGAGCTCATTTAAAAAAAAATTTCAGGACAAGCTTTGATACACATATGTGTACATAATTATATTTTTTGGTGGATATTTACGCCTGGAAAAAGCCGTACAAAAAATGCGTCATTTATATAATTCCGTCCTTGAATTTGCCTCTTATTGTAATAGCTACGTCATTAAAATCACAAGTGATAATGCTATTAGCAATTTTAAAAAGTCTTTCATGCTGGGGCTTTTGTAGAAAATAAGAGGTATGGCGATCAAATAATTTTTTTAATTTCTGTATTTTTTTCCAGACATTACATAAACAAGCCCTACAATTTAGTTGGTCATACTTGGACTGAGGTACAAAACCTATGGATGATTGTGAGAAACAGTTCGATTATGTAAAATGAGTTTACTGGGTACTTCATATCCTTTTTATTCCCCCATACCAATATTTAAAATAATTTCTCAAAATATGATTCCCCCATTTTCAACCAAATTCTTTTCCAGATTTTCTAAAATTGGTTTCATTGGCCTTTGTAAAGAATTACCGTCAAAATCATCAAAACATTAACCAAAGTCGGGATTTTTATTGGATTTTACAGTAAACAACAATGCATAAAACCCACCTGAATATTCTCCAAATATCTTTTAATTCACGTTGTAGCAAGTTTTATGTTCTTCCCAAAGAGCTATAGGACATGCCTCAAGGTTGAAAATTGTAGTCGTGGTTGGTCGAAATGGGAGCTAGTTTTAGTAAATTCAGCCTCAGGTGATAAGGTCAACAAGATGCGAAAAAGCAGGAGTTCCTAAAGTAATGTTTTTCGTAGACGGTCTAGCGTTTTTAGAAATATTTGAACTTTTTCCTTATTCCGAATTTCGTGGAGATTAATTAGAGAGAGATTAGTACCTTATTTCATTGCGAATGTCCATGTTTGCAACAAGTACAGCATTTAAAATATTTATGTACATCCGAAAATCCTCCTTTTCCTCTTTTTTTCAATTTAAATTTTGAAGCCGAATTTACTCAACCATGCTCTCTATTCTCCCGGTCATGACCATAGTTCTGAATGTAGATACCTCTTAGATACTCATTGGAAAGCCCATGAAACCTACACTCTAAAAGGTATTTTGAAAAAAGTACAAATTTGAGTGAAAATTCAAAAATACCAAAGTTTGTTTCTCCCAAGAAACTCCGACTTTGCTCCACTTCCTTGGTCACTGCATAGACAGTTTTGGGGCTAGTCGGATGGAACTAATTTTTTGTAAAATCTAAAACAAATTTTATAAAAAAGGGATTTTTTTACATTAGCCCATGTATGTATAAGCTTTTTGCTGGAAGAGAAAAGGGTTTTGTGCACCCTGCACATAATGTGATTATATAATGTTTTGTGCAATCCATATTTTGCCTTGCCTGAGGCGACACTTGAATACAATTGTAAATAATTGCATCAGACTTCAGCATCCTAACACAAATTCATTTATGTGTATCATGCAATTATTTTAGCGAGTGCAAAGAACTTTTTTCTCCTTTTGCCCAGAATTTAATAATAATTGCCTTTGTCATGTAGCATGTCCCTGACTGACCATTTTCCAACTCGGATGACCATTTTATTATCTTTGTAGACACAATAGTCTGTACTTCCAGTTTGAGGTTCCAAGAAATCACGATTATACATTATACGACATCAAATTATTATTGATTTCTGCATGGACTCAAAATGATCACGGAATTATTAATATTTGGATTAGCTCTGATTATTAGTGCTAGATTCCTGAGAAGAAAGTCTAAGCATTTTCCACCCGGTAATGCAAATATTTTCTACTTGCCATATCCGCTGCCTAGAAATTCTAAACACAATTTCGTGTAATGTCACAGGTCCTTGGGGTTTTCCTGTTATTGGTCATTTGCCTCTGCTGGGCCAGTCTCCTCACAAGACACTGTTAAAATGGACTAGGACCTATGGACCAGTAATTGGAGTTCAGTTTGGAAGTTATAGGTGTCAATTTGTTAATTTCTTTAAAAACTGTATAATTTACTCGGCGTGTTTGTTTAGCAGCAACAAATGTTTAGCTACATGAATACTAACACGAGCAAGGGAAGAGTATATTTATGACTAAATAACAATTTAAGCTACATAACTCAGTAGTTTCAGGGTAACTCAGTACACCCAAATCACATATTATTGTGCCTCGAGTGTAGACTCAAGGCGACAATTTTAATTCTTCTACAGTAAAGATCTATCAGGGCATGCTTAACCATGATTGGTTAGACATTTGTTTTTGCATGTACAGGACTGTTGTAATAAACGATGCGAAGCTCATCAAAGAAGCCCTAAATAACAATGCGTTCTCAGGACGGCCACCTCTGAAGCCCCTTCTAGCGAGGAGCGATGGTGTAGCGAAAGGTAATAAATTATTGTATGTAAAATATAAAAAATTTTAAAACCCTTTCAACGTAACCCCTTAAGTGTTGAATCATTCGTCATAAAAATGAAATTAATAATTTTCTTCCCAGGAATCCTATTTACTGAGGGTCATATTTGGCATGACCAGCGCAGATTTACTCTCAAAAACCTACGAGATTTTGGATTCGGGAAAAACTCTATGGAGGCTAAAATTCAGGATGAAATTATTGAACTCATGGATCGATTTAAAGATAGTGTAGGAAAGCCACTGCAAATAAGGAACGCTTTTAATGCTGCTGTACTCAACGCCCTCTGGAGCATTATGTTGGGAGAACGAATGAAGCAAGACGATCCAGAATTGGCTGATGCCGTCCGCCGGCTGACGTCGTGAGTTTTTTTTTAAGTTCTGATTTCTGTAGCTAATTAGATTAAAATTTGTAAAACAATTTTGTTTTGTATGAAGCTTGTCATATTTTTTAAAAACGTTTCCTTTTATACAGCACAATTGATGAAAACAACTTTAACGCAAGTCTCTCAACCTTCATGCCCTGGCTTGCCGACATTGCGCCCAAATTATCTGGATTTGAATCGCAAATGAAGGAAGTTGTCCCACTTCTGGCATTCATTTCTGGGCAAATTGAAAAACATAATCTCACTCGTGTGGATGGTCAACCTCGTGATTATATTGATATGTACGCAGAGGAGGTGATGAAAACCAATGACCCTAATTCAGCTTTCCATGAAAAGCGTGGAAACATGCTTTTTGCATTATTGGATCTGTTCATTGCAGGAGCAGAAACAACTAGCACTACTCTGTCGTGGTTATTTGCCTACATGGTCACTTACCCAGAAGTGCAAGAGAAACTGTATCAGGAGATCAAAAATGTTATAGGACATGAGCGCCTGCCCACCTTATCTGACCGCCCATTTATGAAATACACCGAAGCTGTTCTGAACGAAGTCATGCGTTTTTCATCTATGTTTCCTCTCTCCCTTTTCCATAGTGCAACGGAGGATGTGGAATTTCATGGTTACCACATCCCAAAGGACACTATCATTATGCCGAATCTTTACTGTGCTCATTTTGGCGAAAGAGTTTGGGGGGATCCTCAGAATTTTAGACCTGAAAGATTTTTGGATGTAAATGGAAATATTAAGAAATTTGACAGTTTTATTCCTTTCTCGACCGGGAAACGCGTTTGTCTGGGAGAGAGTCTGGCGAGAGATGAGCTATTTCTTTTTAGCACGCACTTATTCCAGAAATTCAATGTCATGCCTAATAACACATTGCCAAATCTTGAACCTAGCGTCGGTGTAGTGCTTATTCCTCGACCTTTCGAAGTCCTCCTTAAACTACGTTAGCCCTGGAGCTGGAAATATCATATTTCATATTTCAAGATTTTAATAATTACATCTTGTTGTCGGGGTTAACATTTAAGCGCAGCCCAAACACGTTCGAGTCTGATTCTTTTCTCTTGACATACTTACCTGAATAAAAAAGTCCAAAAAATTCATAAATAATAATTTTTGATCAATAGATCCGGTAATATAACCAGTGATAGGAATAAACAAATAATGAGTTGAGCTTTGCAACAACTGAAGGTATTTTAATTAAGTTGCTTGTACATGACGAAACACATACATACATCCCGATACCATATGTGTGCATACATATAAACAATAGAGTACAAATAAATAGCCAAATTTTTAATAGACACGCAAGTATTATGCATTTGCGAGAAGAACAATCAGCATGAATATTTTTTAAACGAATTTATTCCCTGTGTCGATTCGATGGCGTTGTAAACGTTAATGAAGAAAATAAGCAGCATGAAACTAAATGTTTACAGAAATGGAATAATCTATATTTAAATGCATTTTAATAGCTATTAATTTAATTGTTAATTATTAATTTAATTTAATTGACACTTCAATGAAAATATCCTGTGATTTTTTATCAGATGAAAAAGTCTACTAGAAGATCGTTGTTACCAACGCCAACCTGCAACTATCTGCGGATGTACATAAAAAATCTTCACCGTTTCTTGAAGTCATTGATCTAGGAAAGTGCAATTTACTAAATTTCATGATTACTGTACTACGTACATAATTCGTTGTACCAGGAGCAAAACACAAAGTAATAAACACAGAATCAAGTATTTTTTGGTAGATATTTGAGTGGTGGATATTGTAGTGGTGGATATTGGAGTAGAAGATATTATGGTAGCAGTATACATCCGATTTATGTGGGACCGTGGGAACTTCGGTCCCAGGGATTTCATTCGTTCTTGCGAGATTTTTCAAGACCAGGGATTTTTCAAAATGTTTGTTGTTTATTCTCAACCAAATCAGGATTCATTACATTGAAAACAGAGATTTTTCCGAAAAGTACTCATTAAAATCAGGGTTTGTCCTTTGAAAATTGGCTTTTTCGAAAAAATCGACAAAAACAGGGGTTTAATTTATTTAAACACGGATTTTCGTAAAATCTGGCGTTTTGCTCAAAAATATCAGGGATTGTCATTTGGAAAACAGGGATTGCGACCCTGAAGCAAGGATTGCGTCCCTAAATCAGGGATTGTTAAAAATCTCTGGCCCAGGAACAAATGCAGAAATCGGACCACTGGGTGGCAGTTGTTTCCACGGTATATCTTCGGGAGGTGTACCTATATTTTTGGATGGTAGAAATCTGGGTGGTACATATCTATATAATTTTGATGTGGATATATCGGTATTAATTAATAATTGGCTGGCAGATTTATCCTAATTATAAAACAACCGGAACTTTGCATAATCAAGTATAAACTGTTCCGTGCAGTTTACTAGCCCTTCTCCAATTTTCATTAAACTTGGTGAACAGGGTAAATTCAGTGCGTAGATACAAATCTGCTGCTTTGCTTGCAAAATTTTGTAGCTTTTGACACGAACGGTCATGGGGCAAAAGGTCCAATTTGAACTTATCATCATTCACCGCGCGGAATACTTTGCAGTGGTTGGTTTGTCAAATTTCCGAACCTTTGACATTGGCCCCGTGTTGCCTAAAATGACCTTCTGGGACATGTAACTTTATTGCTACCTCATCCAATCGGCTTGACCTGGCCACAGCTTAGTGTCCAATGATGTTGTGAGAGCTATTAATAAAATTCAAGAGGATTTAAGATCTTTGGAATTGTTTTTCTTAACGTAGTTTTTGATGGGTCCCCAGTCCCTGCCATAGCCTGGGTATTTAGGAAAAAAACCTTCGGAATATAAGGGTTAGCTGTAACGGACCTTCACAAGTTTGTATTCTACTCACTTAGATTTTATAAACTCCATAATCATTTTTGTAATGAAATTTATATTTAAACTTATTATTGTATAAAGCCAGTAAGATATTGGTTCCCTGAATAAATATTTGATTTTCTAATTAGCAAAAATACTTTTGAAATATATAACGCTGTTTAAGATGTGACGATAACGAAATACATATGAAGATATTTATTACATCCTTCAAAACGTACAAACACGTCTAAACGCATCATAACAGAAAAATATAAATTGGTCTGTAATAACATAATTGTAGCTCAAGATCTCCATTAATGCTAGATACTGGAAAAATGCAACAAATGATATGAATGCTAATAGATCAATTTTATCGTAAGTTTGTTGAGTTTCTTAGAAAACAATACATCTATACCTCTACTGTTAGTACGCTGCTGACGTCCAAACTTAAATCTTCGTGGCTTAGGACTACCGGTTGTTGCGCCAAGGTCCTTGGAGGAGATTTTATCCTTCGGTTCCGAGGGACAAACGGTTTTTTCCGTGAAGAATGAAACCTCAAATGTTGTGTTAAACTCTCTGTTATTTTAAAACTGGCCCCACATCTAAATGCCAAACAATAATGAAATGACCCTTTAATACAAGTTTATAGGTTCGAAATTATTCTGTAAGTGGTACAACATATAATTCTCAGTGGATTTGCATACTAATATTAATTAATATTCATCAACCATAATGACTGGCTTCAATAACCAATGCATAATTTACTTACTCTTGACACAGAAATGGTCGACTCTTCGTGTGAACCTTAGTAATATGTCGTTTCAACTGTCCTTTCAGTTTGAAGGTCTGGTGAATTAATTAAATTGAATAAATGCCCATAAGTATGTAAAAAAAGGTCTGGCAAGTAATAAGAGATAAAGTAACCCACGTTACTTTCGTACCCACGTTTCGTTGAATTTTTTTTATGAATGTTCTTTCAACAAAACTAATTTTTAACGAAACCTCTACAAATAATGACTTCACAAATAAAACACCCAATATACAGTAAAGATTAAGATTTACCCAGGAACACAAATGACAAGCGAACGGCCTCTCATCCGAATGAACTATTTTATGGCGCTGTAATTTAGCATTGTTCTCGAATTTTTTCTGACACACTGGAAACAACAGGCAATAAAAAAAATGCAAATTCTCTTAATGCTATTTCCGATATGTCATTCAAATTCAAATATTCAAGCAATAATGATTTAAATTACCACGGCAGACAAAATCCAAAGCGGAAACAGAATGTTCCTTCCGGATATGATTCGAAAGGTGATGTGACTCTAGAAACCCAGAATCACAATGACCACAGGGGAAAGGATACTGCCCAAGATGAACACAGCGGTGGCGCTTGAGCTCCGCTCTGGATCCAAATGACTAAAGGTGAAAGTAACATTTTTAGTAGCGAGCAAGTAACACATTCAAGATTTATATATCCGAGCTCTTGCCATGAAATGTGCATGAAAGTTTTATTTCTGCAACCGTCATTCACGTTTCGAATGCGAAACATTTTTAAATACATAATACACTAGTTTGAACTTGCCCACTGCATTGGTAATATTCACTTTGTATAAAACCAAATAATTTGCTGATGTAACTAACTTTGCCGCAAGTCTCGTCCTCGCATACATAAGCTCCCTTAATATCATGTTTGCGGATTCTGTGCATCTCAAGTGACAACTGTTCCCAGTACGACATCCCACAGATCTCACAGATAAAACATCCCGTTCCACCCATGTGCTGCTTCTTAATATGTTTCTCAAGTCTGTTCTTCCGGTTAGTTGAAAATTGACAATGGGGACAAGAATATGAATTTTTCGGATTCTCACCTAGAAATAATGCAACACATATACTTAAATAGCATAAATAATAAAAGAATCAATATATCAACTCGGAAATGGCAATATCTCATTGCAAGTATTACGTAAATGGTAACGCTTCACATGTGCCTGCATGTCTATCTCATCTCTGAAAATCCATTTGCAAGGTTTATTCCCAGGATGAACAGAAGGGCATTTCACAGAACGAGGAAGTCTCTCTACAAAAACTAGGTTTCCTGGAGTACGTGCTTCTGAGGACTCGTGCGTATCTTTATGTTTCTTGAACTGGGCATAACTGGTAATACCAATATCACATGTTTTGCAACGATAAGGGTACTTGCCGGTGTGTGAGTAGCTATGTTGTCTCAATTTCAGCTTTTGGCGAAACACCTGAAAATAAACAAGTCTTAAATATAAATACGACACAGTTGACAACGTATTCCGCTTCAGATAAAAAAAACGTAGTTTCATAAAACGTCTAAATACCTTTCCACAATCTTGTTCCGTGCAAACATATTTTGATCGTCCTGACACATCCAGACTGCTAACAAAAGTTGCTTTTAATTTCGAACTAAAATGGACAGCTTCTTCATGTTTTTGAAGCAGGGATATTTTAACGAAACCGGTAGAACATTTTTTGCAATTATATGGGTACTTGCCGCTGTGTGAGTAACTATGAAATCTCAAACCCAACTTTCGTAGAAAAACCTGTTCAAAAAATATGTGGCAGTTAGTGAAAGTAATTACATTAAAAAAACAGTAAGTGTAAATTCCTAAAGTTTAGATAATTTTCCACAAACCAAGCAAATTGCTATTGTGTAAAAACAGAATAAATACCTGTCCACAGCCTACAGCTGGACACTCATACGTAACTTTCTCTTTAATTCGCTTTTCTTTCTCTCGAGTACTTACAAGTGGCGCTACACATCGAAATGAAATCAGTTACATAAAATGAACAAAACCTGTTCGGCACATAAAATCACTGTAAGATTTGCAAATTGTTTGCGCTTACTGGTATGAAAACGATTGAAATGAGATTTTCTGGCTTCCTCGTCCGCAAACCACAGAAGGCACGGTCCAGAGATACGGTCAACGTGTAGGCACTGTGCTAGGCGTGTCTTATGAGATTTACATTCTGTAGTTATCTGGTCATCATCAGGGTCATTTTCATTTATAATTACAGGCGCTGAAGTAAATGATTTCATTGAGGACTCTTCTAAAAATGTGTTTCCTACAGCAGATCTCAACTCCGTCTCATCTGATGATATAGCTTTATGCGCAGATAGTTCCGATACTTCAGCTCGATGACGTTGCGCTTCACTTATGTGAGTATTTACCGGGGGTCTCTTCAATTGTACATGGCTATTTCGGAAAACATTTTCTTCGGATATTTTAATAGCCGGCTTCAGCGAGTAATAATGGTCACTTTGAATGCTGTTCAAAACGTTCACACGGCTCCTAACAATAGTATTTGACTTTCGTTTTTTGTTTGGATTATTTACAAGATACCTTAAAACGTTTAGAAGCAATTACGAAATTCCTATTTTATTCTCAAGTCCCTTGAAGTGGCATGCTCAAAGTCTAAATTGGCTGTTCAACTTCTACCAACTAATCTTTCCCTAGAGAAAGTTGTGCTCTTACTCTTCTGGCAGCAGAATAAGGGACTAGGTCAATTGCAGGTAACCACATAAATTAAATTAATTTAATAGCACCAAACGATTTTGGCACTGATGCTAACACATGAACTAAAAGGATGGTTTGCAATTGGGAATCGAAAGTTAAAATTAATTAAAACTGGAAACATTTCTTTGCAAATGGGCATTTCGAGCGTTCTTATTACGGAATGACTGGAAAGAATTGTTAGTGACAGGTGATCCACCGGCATTACATCAATAAAAATGTAAATTTACTAAAATTGAGCTAGAAGACTAAATTGAGAATTAGGTAAATAATACCATGACATAATTATTACCCATTTTCTGGTTGCTGATCATCAGATCCGTTGGTAATTTTTGGTTCTGGCACCCACTTAGCTTCTGTTAATACAATTTTTATAAACACAAACATTGTTAGTAGGTTTAATTCCTTCCAGAACGAAAATAAAAATATTATTACATTACATTACGGACGTCTAGAGTTAAGTACGATAAGACTATTTAACAATTCTTTCAAATGAATTACTGGAATGAAAACGTTCCATGTGTACGTCTCTTTCGATCTCGTCTACAAACCACATGCCACAGTAGGAGGCCGGAGAATGACAACCATACGCACACTGAACCAATAGTTCTTTTTTCAAATTCGTTGAAGTCTCAGGGACCCCCAGATTGTTGGGATTATCACCATTAAAGTTTTCATTGTCGTCCGGAACTATAACCTGAGAATCTTTTCTAACTTCAAGCTCTTCATCTTCAGAAACGATTTCAGTTTTAACTATCTCCATCTCATTTTGCATGATACAATTGCGAGAATCTTTTCTAACTTCAAGCTCTTCATCTTCAGAAACGATTTCAGTTTTAACTTTCTCCATCTCATTTTGCATGATACAATTGTGAGAATCTTTTCTAACTTCAAGCTCTTCATCTTCAGAAACGATTTCAGTTTTAACTTTCTCCATCTCATTTTGCATGATACAATTGCGAGAATCTTTTCTAACTTCAAGCTCTTCATCTTCAGAAACGATTTCAGTTTTAACTATCTCCATCTCATTTTGCATGATACAATTGCGAGAATCTTTTCTAACTTCAAGCTCTTCATTTTCAGAAACGATTTCAGTTTTAACTTTCTCCATCTCATTTTGCATGATACAATTGTGAGAATCTTTTCTAACTTCAAGCTCTTCATCTTCAGAAACGATTTCAGTTTTAACTTTCTCCATCTCATTTTGCATGATACAATTGCGAGAATCTTTTCTAACTTCAAGCTCTTCATCTTCAGAAACGATTTCAGTTTTAACTATCTCCATCTCATTTTGCATGATACAATTGCGAGAATCTTTTCTAACTTCAAGCTCTTCATTTTCAGAAACGATTTCAGTTTTAACTTTCTCGATCTCATTTTGCATGATACAATTGCGAGAATCTTTTCTAACTTCAAGCTCTTCATCTTCAGAAACGATTTCAGTTTTAACTATCTCCATCTCATTTTGCGTGGGAAATTCTGGTATAAATGGTGCTGGGTCCTCAGTTTCGTCTTCACTAACAGCTTGATCATCACTAACTTGAGAATTTGTTTTCATAGGAAGCCTTTGCAAACTAACGTAGCAATTTCTAAGGGTAATTACTTGAGGGCGTTGAGGGGTCTTAACATCCGAATTCAATGAGTAGTAATGGTCGATTCTAATGTTGCTCATCCTTGGTTCAAGCCCTCTAAAGCATTTTCGATTAAAACACCAGATCACATAAGCTTTTTTAATTATTCGCATACCCCCAGTATCAAAGAGATGCCGCTGGTTTATTAGACATAAATTCAAATTATTATTTCAAATCAAGCTTATTAATAATGAATTTTTGAATAATTAGCAGATTTTACAGTCAAAACATACCCATATGCTTCCTCATCGGTTTTTTCACAAACCCTCGATTTCTTTGCCACAGGCGTACTTCTAAAAATTAAGTCAGTTTCAGCAGCACAAATTGGTGAGGTCAACTGTTCCGATGAACAATCCTCTTTATTCCGAGTCACGTCTTCCGGTCCGATTCCTAGAGCTGTGAGTAAAAAAAAAATCAATCATTAATTTTGTGTTATTACAGATTTAACAAACTCACTACACACTACTATAAAAATTTATCATTTACCTATTTGAATCCTCCGTTTGAGTTTCACTGCCGACTTTACAATCGCCTCGGACTCACCAAATTGCTCCTTGTTAACTTTGTATTGACTCTTGAGATGCTTAACAATAGTATCTCTTTTGAGCTTCAATCTGAGCCCCATCATTTCCAAAGAATGGTGAAGTTGGAAAATACTTGCAATCAGTTGACGGCATATTGAGCATATTGGAGATGAAATAAATTCTCGGAGGAAGGTTTCAGGCAGACTCAGATATTTGCAGAGTATTCTGACACGGTTCTTAAACCCACGGTCCTTTTTGGGACTTGGGAACTCTACCGAGTTGTTGCAGATTAAACAAGACGTCGTTTGTAGTCCCCCCTTCTGTCCAAGTCCACTTTTTCTATTTACAATCAAACCACGCATTTCCCCCACAGTTTATAACGATTCGATATTAATTATGACTTATGACATGACCCACACTCTTCTTGTCACATGTAATTTTTTAACACTAACAAACTAAAAGTACTTTTTTTTATATTGACGCGACATTCAGGCCAAAGTTCAAACTAGCAATTTGAGCATAAGTGTAAGTACTTTACTTTGTAACCGATTCCACCGAGACCTCGTTTTTGTTTGTTCGCTGCCTCACATCGTATTAAATACTTCTCTCATCTAATTGTGAAGACGAAGACCGCAAAGAACGAATGACCAAAAAAATATAACATAGTGGCGCCAACCAGGTTTGAATTGAGAAAGATCCAAGCAAGTCTACCTTTGGAATTAAACTGAAGGACGAAGGAACTAAAGGGGTTTCAGTTCCAGTTCCAGGGTTTCACTATATCTCTTACTTCATTAGTTTAATTAGCACTTATCTTAGATATTGTATATGAGCGAAAGATGTGGTAAATCCCGTAGAGAATTTGGCTCTTATTAGAAAAAGTCGTGGTTCTAATTTAGTATAAGACAGGTGTAAAAATAAAAAATATAAACATCTTGTCTCTTAATTGTGAGTCTGTGCAAGAAAGACAGAGACATGCAATACAGAATCAGCGGTACGAATAATTACATACTTGTAAGGCACACGTTTCGTAATAATAATTACTTGTTTATATAATGAAGAGGTATTTTACAGGAACACGCGTATTTATTGAAAGCGTTCTAAGAGACGTTATGTGTGTAAAATTTACGATGGAATTTTAAAATAAATGTTTTATCAGGAAGCTACGACAAAGTTTCTCCTGCAAATCTTGAAAATTACCTTCTTTGAATTCCTTTGCCACAGGTGTTTCTCCACAGATAGTGTCAGTCTCAGTAACATTATTTTGTGATGTCAACGTCAACTGTTGTCAACTGACAAAAAAAACCATTCTGTAACTCCTCACAATTGCAAATCACATCCTCCGGTTCAATTCCTACAACTGCGATCGGAAATATCGTGGTTAATATCAATTATATTACCATATATACTTACACAATTTACTAATATACAAGTTTCCTATTGACCTTTTTGAATCCGCTGTTTCAGTTCCATTGCCGTCTTGGCGAACCCCTCTGGCTTCCAAAATCCCTCAATGTCAAATATGTACTGGTTCTTGAGCAAGCATTTAATAATAGTATCGCTGGTCAACTTGGAACGAGAACCTATTAAATCACCAGCGACTGCTTCCCCTTCCCTTTAAATTCCACGAGCAAAAATATGGACAATCAAAATTTTAAATTTTCAAAAGTCTCTTGCTGATTCTCTTAAACGAAGCAAAATTTATGTTATTATTAATTGATGCATCAAATGGGCGAAATTACACTAGAAGATGACAAATATGTAGAATAATTACCATACAGTAAAACAAAAAATGTTAGAAATTCAAGAATTTAGAAAGAACCAAAGAAGTATGTTTTTTCGGTTTTTAAATCACATTTTATTTTACAACAAATTATTCCAGATATGTGAAGAACAATGTTTTGAAGATGTGACTGCGGAATTCCGGTCCTTTATCTCTTTTAAGTATGACTAAATAAAAACAGCTTATAGATCTTTTGCATTTGAATTATTAAGTAAATATTATCCCTGTTGGGGTATGAAAATATAATTTTTCAATGTATGTCAGACGCCAACGTTACTGATCTCCTAGTTAAGACAGAGCCAGCTTGCCCGGAAGTGCTACTACTGATGCTAACGCTAGCTTTATATTGTGGGATTTTCGGAATCACGGACTTGACAGGGGCAGGAGTAACAGGTTGCTGTGTTACAGGTCCTGGGGGCTTTAAGCGACGCAACCTCTTTAGAAATGGTCGTTTCCTCCCGTCGTGACCTCGAAGGTGGACTAGAAGCTGCTTATTCAACTTGAAAGATGCACCACATCTGTGAATGTTAATCATTGGGGAAATTGGTATTCGTTAATGGTATATTGTAAGTTATAATCATGCCTCTGAAATCCGCAATTTTTATTCAAGTAACTGTGAAACATAACCAGGGTCGAGAATGCACTGACAGATCAAGTGAAAACAAGGTGTAGTAAGCATCATGACCCTTGTAATTTTGAAATAAAACAGTTTTTACAGCTTATCAATGGCTGTGTTTGGATATACAATGCATTCTCGCTCTAATTGTAAGATATTCCCTTCTTAAGAGCATTTTCTCCATAGCGGCACAAAAACTGGAATGTAGTCATATTTACTACAATATTTTTATTTTTGCTTATAAAAGCTTGCCATTGCAAGAGTGAATTTTCTCTACTTTTAGGGGTGCTCTTACAGAATTCACAGTACAAATTCTTTAATGGAAACCTTACTCTTGGCATAAAAATGGTCGATCATCGCTGTGGACGCTTATCATATGAGTCTTAAGTAAGCTGTTGAATTTGAAAGACTGTAAAAAATCCAAGTGGTAAAATCATCAAACATATACACACATAGTAATTAAGTAAAGTATTTATTCGGAAAAAAACTACTCTACTTACCCAACTGCAAATATTACATTTGAAAGGTCTTTCTGCTTCATGGCATTTCTCGTGCCTGTTCAAAACTCCCAACGACTGGAACTTTTTATTGCAAACTGGAAAAACAGGAGGCAGTAATTCCGCAATCAATAAAAAAATGCAGTATGAAAATATCGATGAAGTTCTAAACAGAGGCCATGAAGTGGGAGGCTCACCTTTACAAGCAAAATTCAAAATTTTTAACTCATAATGATTATGTTGCTTATGCCTATCCAGCCTAGCTTTTGAAGGGAACCCAGCATTACATTCATCACAAGGGTAGGGCCAATCCCCCGTATGGGAATAACTGTGGTAATTCAAGTCTGCTTTGTTGATGAAGCCCTATGTAAAATTCAAGAAATCGACAAAATGCAATATAATTATATAATTCATTCAATAACTTCAGTTCGGAAATTAATATTAACGTATAAAAATAGATTCATTCAATCCGACTCACTTCATGGCACTGTTGACAAATGAACGGATACGAAACCCCATGAACCTTAACTTTATGCTTAGTAAGTAAATATTCTGTCCGGAACAGTGTCCCGCAAATTTCACAGGGTAAATCAGTCTTTCCAGTGTGAAGCTTTAGGTGCAATTCCAATTTAGACTCACATGAGGCTGTTCGGGGACAATGTGGACATTGGTACATTTCATTTTTGGGTAAATCTGCAAAAACAAAACACTAAAGTATGACCTCCCACATTGTATTTAATTGTGACAGTGCATTATAGAACTTGACGCACATACATATTTTATAAACAACTTTTGTATCTAAAAATTCCGAGAAGAATTTACTACATATAGAATTAATTTCTTACTCAAATGATGTCTCTTAATATGAATGTCCATTTTTTCCTCATTGATAAATCTATATCTGCAAGGTCCTTTGACAGGGTCAAAGAATGTACATTTAACGACTAGTTTTGAATCATTCTCCGCTTGTTTTGTAAGTCTATCTGACTTCTTTTTGAAAACAGACAGCCGCTGTTCTTCATTTATGTTCTCAGCACTTTTCCTGACTTCAATTATTACAGGATTTGACGATGCCAATTTCCCTGAATTTTTTGACCGTAACTTTGAAGTTTTTGTAGCCACTTTTCGTTTGGCTTTCTTCTTTGTAACAGGACCGTTGGATGTTCCTTTTGTTGCAGACCTTGTTTTAACTTCAGTGTCCACATCCACAGGTGACTCCCTGTCCCCCTCATTGACTATTATCTGTTCATCAGGATGTTGACCAGCATCGAATTTAACATCCAGCATATCTGGGGAATTGCTCGGACTGAGCACCGTCAATTCAAAATCAGACATTAGCTCTGACTTACCCACAAATTGGGGTGGGATTCCGAACCCTAGAAACAAAAAACAAATGGATAATAGAATTTTTCTAAAACTCAAAATAATAAATTAATCTCAAAACATTACTTTCTTGAATCCGCTCTCTAAATTCAGTAGGGGAAAATTTCTTGAAGACACGGACTTCATTATCCAGATCAATCTTATACTGCAACGTCAACAACTTGAAAATAGTTTCTTTCTGTGACTCCAACTTCATCTCCAGTTCATCCATTGACCTTTGGATAGACGCAATGGATAGAATGACCTCCATGCAATCATTACACAATGGTGAGGACTTAAACCCATTTTCAAAAGTATCCAATGGAAGATTTAGGGCATGACAAAATAGTGTAACTTTTTTGCTGAAATTCCGAACCCGTTTATTTGTCTTTAGTGGAACAATATTCGTGCAAAAAATACAGGGCACAAATTCCTGTTCCAATTCATATTGACTGCTTATTTTTGGAGATTCAATGACTCCAGATTCCATTAGGATAATTTATTAAAAAGTCCCTACCATTATACCACTGCGAATTTATTTCGGTTTTATTTTATGCCATAATGAATGTTTCTTAATTTTGTCAAATCTGCCGGGCATAGTCATTAAATCAGCGGACGCAATCAAAGAATGGCTTTATACAGTGTATAAGCCAGTACTGTATCTATTTTGAAATTCAACAAACCCAATTAAGAATATTTGGACAAATATAATAATTTTTATGGTAACACAATTTTGTGCCTCACAAAATCACAGAATGTTACGAAATGTTTGAAATTTTCTGAACCCTAAATTTTGCATTTAAATTCTATTCAGGTCCTGTGATAAATTGAATGAGTTATTTTTAATTTTTAATTTTGACTGCTAACGCGCTGTTGCAGTCAGGATGAAAAATGTAATTTACTATTTTTAACAGTAAGTTGAAATAAGTGCAGACACAACTGGCGTATACAAATTTTGGCGCTCTGAACATTTGGGGCAAATATAACATTTTTATTTTTAGTGCAATCCCCTTTGGGAAAACAAGCTTGCTTTACCTTTAACATTCACAAAATAAATGGGGTTTCAAAATTAAAATGTTTATTAAAAAATCCCAACTGCGCCACCTGTGCATGAGATCAACAGAGGGACTCCGTTACATTTTATTACCTTCAATGTGACACATCTTTTTAAACTTACGAGTTGGTATGTACGCGTATACGTTACAATCTGAAAAAGTCGAACGCATACAGCACCATTATAAAAATATTTAATTTTTAAAGTGGGATAACCTTTATTAATTGCTCCAGTAACAAAGTTTACACTTTCACGGTCACGACTAATATCTCACTAGATTGTGTAGTCGATAATCATCTCTTTTTTTTGCACATGAAATATTTTGCATACTTACGTCCAGCCACAGTTATATTTTATTAATAATAATTATTATTGTTCATCTGTGGGAACATGAAATGAATGACAACAAACACAATATCTTCAATATGTAACATGTAATGATATACACAAATATATGCAATTATGTGAGTAGAAACAAAATTACCATAGACACCGGTCATCAATAAATATTCTCAAATAAATCATCACTCTTGGCCCACATCCTGTAAATCGACTTACTTGTTCTGGGAAAACTGCATAAGCACTATTAGATAAGTAATGACTTGGCTAAAGACCTGCCAAACCATTCATATCTCACGTTAGAATAAGATTCGTGAATAAATTTTATAATGAACAAATAAACTTGATTCTGAAATATCTTACCCCTAAAATTAAGGCTTTGTTCATGACGATGTGGTCATTGAATATAATCTTCGCCGGGTTTTGGACGACCATGTCATAGGCAAATTTGATCTTTATTACAAAAGGAGAAATGTTGTATTTAATTAATTTTTGTATGTTTTAAATTATTAAAATGCGGACGCCTATATTCTGTGCAGGAGTTTTAGCAGACAGACAAGCAAGTTATACTTACAAGCATGTATTTCTAATGAAAAAACACGAGAAAAGTAAGAATGTACCTCATGAACAACATGATAATCCGACCCCGTTGTATCTATGGCTGCTAGTTCGGTTGCAATTAGTTTCTCCTGCAATAATCCACGTATACCCACAATTATTCCCCAGCACAATGGATATTTTACGGAACACATGGTTACATGCAATAACCACTGCGAGTAATATAACAAACAAAATACTGTGACGAAATGCTAGTTAGGCTTTATCGGAAACCTCTTGCGTGATTTTTTCAGCAATCCAAGTTTTAACGAGCAATTGAAGACTTTGCATGAAACACAAACAGCCTTTTATAACCAGAATTCTTACAGTTCCCAAGTTATTGTTGGAGAGATTTAGGAGGAGAAATAGAAACGTTGTCATTAGCACCATAACCCGTAGTAGGTAGAACATATGGCTGGGTTTCTGGTACGATGACAATGCTTGGCATTCTTCACGTACAGTTTCAATTAATTTTCTCCAGGAAAATATCTCCTCAGCAGTGACATGTTTCCCTCGGGTAAGCCTCATTCCGAAAAGAATCTATTCAAAAAATTCCATAAATTACGAATAGTTTTATTTCATGTCACTTTTAAACTCAATATTTACAAGCTTTTCCTCTTGTTTGTACTGGAGGAAACCACACTTGGATTTGCGGCCATAAATCAAAGTATACTGTTCAAATTTTTATTATTCAAAAATAATACCTGGTCAAATGAGTCGCCGTATGCTTATGAACAAGAATAATATCTAAGACTGTTATATGAGTTACCAGGTTACCACAACACGTACATGACGAAAAGCGTAAATGATCATTCTGTACAAGATAAGATCCTTTGAATCAATTGCCAGCTCCAGAGTTATGCAACTCAGTCCCACATAAGTCATCACAAGTAAGACGATACCGCTTTCTTGAACGCTCAACAAGTAAGCTCTCAAAGGTACAACTATACAAGTGATTACAGTTGGCCATCCGATGTAAATAACCAAGAGCAAGTTTGTAAACCTGATGTTGAATAAACCAAAATTTACGACTGGTTCGTCAACTTGAACCCGGGTTCCAAAAGCTTCTTGCAGTTTATAGTAAAAAGATGGCCATTTGTTTAAGAAACGCTTAAGAACTGGTGCAAGTGACCATCCGAATATGATGTCAGCAAATATTGAAATCGGGTAGTTGAATGTCAAAGTATACAACGCAAAGTAAAATAACTGGGTTTGAGGATATTTGGAATTCGTTTCTATCCAGGATACAACTGACAGAAATGGAGTGCGGAAGCTGTAAAGAATACAAAGTTACTAATATATAAATTTGTGAGATTTAAAATCCGATTAATTTTTTTTCTTGAGACAAACAAATAACGTAATTATACATAATTATATAAAACAATTGCCTGTGCATGATATAGCTTAAAACGTGTTATTTATCACTTTGTCACCTGTAAGGAATGATTTGAATTTCAAAAGCAGAGTCCGATAAGTAACAAATTGAGACTAGAATCTCAAATAAAGCGGAAATCCCACAGAATAATGTCAAGTAGCTTCTCCATTTAAAGGCAAATCTTTTCACTGGCAAGCGTTCCGTCGTGAGAGGGCAGTTCCCAAATAAGTTTAAAACCAGTAAAATGTTGTCCAACCCTCCGCTACCATCATTCTCAACTTGACCAGACGTTTCTTCATCTTTTACACCCTTTACTTTTGAAATAGATACTTCGGAATTTTTCATGCTTAGTTCTGGTCTCCAATACAGTATTTTGTTACTCAACATTTTTGTCGCTAGTTTTTGAGACATATTGGTGGTCCAGAGAACGAAGTTTACTCTTTTTATCTGTAGCCTTTCAGACAATATGGTGCCCTTTTCAAGAAAAAAACATTCCCTGAACATGCCACACCCATTCTAATAACCTATTCGTGTCTTCTGCATTTTTGTAGTTAATTGCTATTGTTTTGATCATTGCATGAAATATTATGAATGCTTCGTTAAATGTCACGTAATTTATTGTTTTAATACATATAAAAAGCGCAAGATGTACTGATGCCTGTGTATGCTTTCAACTACCTGGAGACGTGGGGCAAATTAGAGTGGAATGAATGGTAATGCGTGTATGTATGTATACTAAAACAACGAATTCACTATCTAATTGTGCAGAACCACACTCCATGGTAAGAAAATAACAGGAGAGTGTTGTTGCAATTCTTCGTTGGCACAATTTTTGTTTATCCGGCTCTTCATTTACCTAATACATTTTATTTGCTTTGATGCGAGCTTGTAAGCATGTGAAAACAGATTGCTGCCCCCTTGTTGAAATTAAATCACTTTTAATAACTGAGGCAAGAAATCAATTTGCAAAGATCTTTCAATCGTTGTATTTTTGCTATTATTATGACAAGTATAACTTTTGTATATGGAATGAATATTATTGGCAAATGTTACAACTCTACCGACATTTCCCTTATGTGTAGTTTAGCTATGAAGTAGTTTTAGGTGTACACTTACATGGCTTGCCCTATGCCTACGCGGGCGCATAAAATATTTGATTCCCCCTGTTTATAGTAAACTACTTTCCAGATTTTCTAATTTTTTGCTCATCGAAGATTATTACGTTATTAAGACAAAAACGCTTTTGCTACCGCTCCGGTCAGGAACGTCATGGCGCATCACTGACTTTCAGCTTCAGTGAGGTCAAAAGTGGCCTAAATATTACATAATTAAATATTAAATAACTGGAATGGCATAACTAACATTTATTTCTTTAAATTAAAAAAGTTTTGATTAACGAAACATATTTTCCGTTTGCGAGCTACTAAATCTTGTATCAAAATTTCTCTCAAGTGCCTATTAAATATGTATTGCAGTGGCCTGTAATAAACTTTGAAAAAATTCTATAGATTTTCTTCAAACAAGCGTCAAATTTTAATATTTTGTGATGTGTTAGCAATTTAAAACTTGCCGCTTATTCCAAACAAATCTTACTGTACTCCATTCGGTTGACCGCTGCGCTGTAACAGACATATTGATCTAGAGAATGAAAACCTAAACCAGCAAAATTTGCTAAAACACAGGACAAAATTTTTTTTTTAACATATCTGATTACATACTCCAAGGGATTAGAAGGTTCCTTGGCACCCTGCCCATAATATTTGATGGTAGTCAACACGTTAACGAGTATAGAAGGTAATAGTTATCATGCATCAATGCGTCAATCTTTGATCGTCAGACGAAGAATTTTGGAATTAATTAATACATGCTCAGTGAATCCACGAAATTACCTTACTTACCCAGAATAACATTTTAATGTAAAATGATTGACGTGGAATGCAAATTATACACCGGAATAAAACATTCGATTTATTGATCTATAATTGAGTGCTAGCAATTAGTAAAATTAATAACCCTTCAACCAAGTAAATTGCACCTGGCAGGGTATGTATATATGTACATACTTTGTATAGAGCACTATTTCTTTTTTTCGTTGTGAGGACTTTCTATAATAGCATAAAATAACGATTTTATAACATACACGAACAATTTGGAAATTGCCGCATTATGTAATAAGTATTTGACTAAAATCACTTAATGCATAAATAATGCAATTAAAAAATGATTATTTATAGCATGCAAGGACAAAAAAAAATATTATTTACTGACACAGGACTACAATTCACACTTTCACCCTCACAAGGTTGCACGAAAAAAACACTAAGAAAAATAAGAACAACTATTTTTTACCATGCCCAAAAATAAACACAAAGATTTTCAGAAGTTTAGAAAAATAAGGAAACCCCCTACTGGAACTGGCATGATAAATATCTAGGTGAAAACTCCTTTATATAATTACATATCGTCGGTGAAGAGGCAAAATGATCTACGTGCATGATCGATTAGAATCAAAATGATCTACTTGCAGTTTCACTAAAGGCAAAATGATCTACTTGCATTGAATTTTAAAAGCAAAATGATCTAGATGCAGCTTTTCCTAAAAGCAAAATGATCTAGATACAAATTATAATAAAAACAATATAAGTAAACACATTCTAATGCCGGTGTACAAAAATGCGAGGTATTCAAAATCTTTTATATATGCATTTAATTCCCCAATGCATCCATTTCTTTCTTTCAGTAACATTGAAAAAAAAAGTTTTCAATTATGATTTAACATTTGAAAATGATTCCGAATATTATGATAATGGTGATTATCGTAGAATACGATTTGAAAAAACTCCAAGTTGAGAATTATTAAAGGGAAAACCAATTCAATGTGCACACTAACACATGAGCTTACTGTGATTTTGATTCGTCTTTTAATTCGTCGATTTTAAAATAAATGAATGTTGCAGTTTTCGTAACTAAAAATGTATTAGATGCAATACGTGAAATTAACTTTAGTTGCCGGAATGATCCTTAGTAATAGCAAACCCTTCAGAGAATATTAACCCACAACCCTAGGTCAATTACAGTCATGGTTAGCCCTTATAAGCCACGTGTCCTCCTTACAGATGCTAGTTTTCTCACAAAAAAAATTAGACCAGCACTTAGATCATTTTGCTTTTAAGGAAAATTGTATGTAGATCAGTTTGCTTTTAAAGAGGCTTGCACCTAGTTCATTTTGCCTTTAGGGAAAAAGTTATGTAGATCATTTTGATTCTAATCGATTATGCACCTAGATCATTTTGCCTCTTCACCGACGATATAATAATTCGAAAACTAATCAGATACGGGAGGAGCTGAAGATATAGCAGTTGTTGAAGGAGTTCGTATCTTGCGATTTCGTTTTAGAAAAGGTCGCTTTCGATGGTCATGTCCTTTTAAATGCACGAGTAAGTGTTTGTTTAATTTGAAAGCTGCACCACACCTGGAAAACAATTTTTCCCAATTATTATCCTTAGCATTGAACTTTTATGAAAATTTTACATGATCTAAAAACTGTAAGATCATTTGAAAATTCACAAGGTGAGTCTTACTCTTGACATAAGAATGGTCGATTGTCAGTGTGCACGCTGTGAATGTGACTCTTCAATGCACTTTGAAACCTGAATGACTGAAAATAAATTACAAAAAAATACATTTAGACCAGCTAATTGATACCCCTAAAAATCTTATTAATTCACAAAAGAACAAGATTTTGCTTTTGTATTCAAGATTTATACCCATCCACAAGTTTCACACTTGAACCTCTTCCCAACTTCATGAGATTTTTCATGCTTCGTTAAAATTGCAGCAGACTGATACTTCCTGTTGCAGACTGTAATGAAAACCATATGTATTAACCAAAATTCACTCCTGTATGAAAATTTCAAATATACAATTTTAAATTAATATTACCTTTGCAAATATATAGCGCATCATAATGATTGTACTGTCTGTGTCTCTCCAGTCTTGCCTTCGAAGGAAATCCAGCATCACACTCATCGCAAGGATAAGGCCATTGTCCAGTGTGAGAATAGCTATGGTATTTCAGTTCTGCTTTAGTAAAGAACCCCTTCAACATAATTCACAAATTAAATCAAACTTAATAATACTTGAGCTCAAATCGAAGTAATAAAATCTTCCATCAACTACTTCAATTTCGTGAAAATTACTTCATTACAATACTGGCAAACATTTGGGAACGGCTGACCATGAGCTCGGACCTTATGCTTTACAATTAAATACTCAGTTCGAAATAGCATTCCGCAGATATCACAGGGTAGATCGGTTTCACCGGTATGTAATTTCATGTGCTCTGCCAGTCTTGTCATGTTCGACATCGTCCGTGGGCAGTGAGGACATTGTATCAGATCATTTTTGGGGACTTCTAAAATATTCAGTATACACGAAAACATTATGTCTCACATGAGCTACTGAATAAATTAAAATTCTTCAACAATACTTACTTAAATGGTACCGTCGAATATGTATGTTCATTTTTTCTTCGGTTTCAAATTTTCGATTACAAGGCCCTTTCAAAGGGTCAATATGAGTACATTTCACTACCAAATTCGGGTTGTAATATCTTCTTCCCCCTGAGCATTTTTTGGTTTCTTCTGACTGGTTTCCTTCATGAGTGCTCAAAGTTTCCTGGTTCTTTTTATGTGTACCGTCTGCTTCATCAACATCTTCCGCCAAGTCCTCTGTCTCTTCTACATTCCTTGAAACTTTTTTTCGAGAACAAATTTTTTCCAACCTTGTTGAAGCGAGTACCTTGTGAGACTCTTTACCCGTTTTGCTTTCATTCCTTTTAGGAAGTGCTTGTGACTGGCTGAAAATACATACCCCAAATTAGTATTAATAAAACTACAGGCAAAAATTCTTGTTAAAGGATTATTTTTATTAAAATTTCACCTGCTGGACTCACTGTTCACCTGACTAGGTTCACCTTGACTTTTCTCCACAGCAGATGAAGCCGTTGATGGAAAAAGATTACAGCAAACTTCGAAGGTAGGATCTGGAACATTTGATTCCAGCACAGTCGGAGTATTGTCAGGGCTATAAACTGTTTGTAAAAACTCGGAAATTGCCGGTTGCTGGTCCAGATCATTTGGAAACTTTTCTGAAGGATTGATTCTAAGTTCTGGAAAACAAAAACATTTTTAGTAAGTTAATGACTATAGTTAAATGATGAAAATTAAATAAATGGGTGTATGAAAAGTAAGATGTGATTCCATTTGTTTTGACTCTTACGTTCCCGGATGCGCTCTCTAAATTTTGAAGGGGAAAAATTTTTGAAGGCATTTACTTTGGCTTCCTCAACTCTCTCAATGTGATAATCCCGCTTTAATAAATTTATAATTTTTTCCTTGTAAAGGTCTAACTTGACCTCTAGCTCATCAATAGACTTTTGAATTGATGCCACGGCCACAATCGTCTCAATACAGTCGGTGCAGAATGGGGAAAATTTAAACCCATTTTCGAAAGAATCTCTGGGTAATTCTACAGCTTGGCAAAATATGGAAACTTTCAGCCAGAAATTTGGAAGACGTTTGTTACTCTTGAGTGGGACTATTTCCGTGCAAAAGAGACATGCGACAAGGTCATCCTTATTGGGAATTCTAGGGGGATCTATCTTCAACAAATCACACTCCATTATTGAGGAATATCGTCAGCCTTAACCCATCTACAAAATCCACTGAAATAAAAATAAAATTACATGCTACATCATAACTATTTTATTAGACTTTCCTGAAATGTCTGTCCCCGTCCCCGATCCCCAAAACCCTCATGTCACACTGGAAAAAAAGTAATATTTAGAATCAAAAGCTTATATTTGGCGGTTCTGTCCCCAGCAAAGCAAATACATCTCAGGGGCATTCTAGGACATTTTCTACAATATTAACTAAAAGAGGGTTGCGCCCCTAAACAATTATGATGGAAATAACTTAATAATACCACTATAATTATGAGCATATGCACAAATCTATACTCTTCCAAATTAACAGCAACAATTGTTTTTTCAACTTCCTTGAAAGAAATTAATTTTCCAGCCAATCGAATCTGAAAATTCTTGTAGTTACATGGGCCAAATATTGGGAAATTATCGAATCTAATTAAGATAACATCACAAGAAGCAAAAATTATATTGTGTATAGATATTTCAACTCTCAACTTGGAGCCTACTTTTATTCTGGCATTTTACTATAGTTCCTTGGGATGTTGCTGAAAATACTCTGCGCATAATTATATGTTACAAAAAATATCTGCATAATCATGAAATGTGTCGAACGTAGGAATAATAATGATCACAAAATAATGAGGACTCATAACGTGGTAATTAATAAATACGACGTAACGGCAATAATGAATTACGCCACTCATCAAATCATGCTTCTTTTTATGCAAATGCGGTGTTAAACTGGGTTTCCAGAAGACGTCATCATAATTCATGCATTGTCTGTCTGCTTTACAATTTATGCAGGGGAGTGTTAATTAAAAATTTTCTTGTTCTTCATTTCGACGCTTTCTGTATCTATCAACTGCTAATAAAGTTGAATAAACCCATTACAATTGGACGGGATTATTTTCAGAAATTATTTAGTACTTCCGTATTATTTCTATCATGCTCTCATTCTGTCAAACTTCTAGCAGTAGGTTTGAGCAGAGTAAGAGGAGAAACAGAGTTGTTCCAGAAACATCATTGGCGGAGAACGTGACCTATGACATGGACCCTGATGTATACTTGGAGGTCAGGCGGCTTTTGGAAAATGACGAGGACGGTTTGGCCGTTACGTAAGTTTCTTGAAATTGTTCATAGATATCAGTTACAGACCGTTATGGAAAACATTTTTGGCTTTTAGAGTTTGTAACGCTGATTTGTTCTGATATTCTACCATTTGTAAACTTTAAGAAGTAATTATGACTACAGTGATTATAGGCCCGTGGTCAAAAATTCAAGGGATTATAAAATCAATGGATTCACAAAGCAGTTTCAACACCAGGAACTACTGAGGCATGTGAAGTGCTCGGAAAAAAGTTGTACTGCAACCCCGTCAACAGATGGCTATACGTTTTGCAATAACTTCCACTTGTTTTGTGCCAACTGCGCTGAAAATTTGCTCTATTGTGGATACAAAAGTCCAACAGGGGATGGTAGAATGTGTTTTCAGAGATTCTTTAGAGCCAAGATTCCATTTTATACAAGTTTCCTGGAAAATGAATGCAAGTTTGTTTGTCCCAATGAAAAATTTGGTTGCAGCGTTGTAGCTCAAGCTGGAACACTTGCGAAACATTTTAAAGAGTGTAGTAGCTTTCCTGGGTGAGTTTTAGAATATTACAGTGTAAATGGACACATTATTTTGTCATTCCATAGCAATATTGCTTTTACATTATCTGAACAAATTTCGTAGATCTCCATTTGCATGCAAATTCACTGGCTGCAGATCTGTTCCAATTTCGTTTGAAGATTTGGTGGCTCATTTGAAGAATTATCATCAAACAATTTTTGTGGAACAATCTGTTTCCGCTGTGTCACTTAAGATTCCCTGGATCAAACGAAAGTCAGCGGATGGCGAGTGTACTTCAAATTAATTAACTAGCACTTACGTACTAATATTTTGATGAAATGTTAAAACAAAATAGAGCAATTCTGGTTGTTTAAATTGCATTTAGCTTTATGATTCTTTTAGAGTATGAATACATTATTGTTATTACTTTTTTTATTTACCTATTTCAGTTTACACATGGATTCCGGCCGTTTTCAAAACCAATAATGTATATTTCCTGGTAGCGTTTCGAATTCAGCACGGGATATTGTATCAATGGATTTATGTGGAGGATAAAAGTTCGAAATATAAGGACAAAGGCCAGATCTATATTCTGTCGGGATTCGAAACTACAGAGGTAAGGAATTTACTATAACAAACACGACATATATAATAACAAGGGAAAGTTGTAACATATTTGAAAGGTTACTTTCTTATCAGAAAGGAGTTACAGTGTTAAGAGAACATAAAGGACAAACCCTGGCAACATCTGCTTACAAGATTCTGGATGGAGATAACTGTTTCGCAATAAGCTTTGACAATTTTTTTGAGGAGTATATGATGTTGGATGCACTAAAGCAGATTTGGTATTTTGTGTTAGATTTAAATATTGTATTCTTGCCATGATGAGCTCAAGAAGCTACGACAGGATTGTTTGTCTCCCCTGAAATGCCTTGAGCGTATCCACAACTAATGTATTTATCTTTCTAGTAAAATATAATATTTACTATCCAACGTTGTATTAAATATCTCCGTATTTTTTTGGAGACAGGGAGTCTTGCGTATGGAATTTGGATGTAGTCTTTACAGTTTACAGTACAATATAATCTTGTATACGAGTTACCTTTCTCTCTGGGAAGAAAAATATCTGGAACATATTGACATTTATGGCAATTTAATTTTTCTACTCTGTAATGAGAATGTCATTTTCGAAGTGCAATGTTGCTGCTTTTAGCGGTCTTCGTCCCTCGTATAAAGAGGGTTTACTGTACATATGTGAATAGCTTCACCGAAACGTAGCTTGGAGATAAGGTTACACTATTATGACTTTTCATCAGCAATGATAAAAATAAAAATAGTGCTACAGGAAAACTGGATGTAATTTCCTTTCAGCGTAATCTCAACATGTCAGGATGGCCGAGCGGTCTAAGGCGCCAGACTCAAGTGAAAGCTTGTCTGCTTTGCAGATGTTTGAGGATTCTGGTCCTCGAATGAGGGCGTGGGTTCGAATCCCACTTCTGACAATAACATTTTGCGTCCTTTTGATTTGGCCGATTTCGTCAGTTTGTAGTTTGTAAGCTATAAGTACCATGAAAAAACAAGAAGTCTCAATGACAGTGGAATACAAGCTACGGGAAAATTTACTTTCTCCTCGTGAACTTTCACCCTATTTGCACTCCCCTTCAACTTATAATTGACGAAATATTCTTTATATCCTTAATGTAGCTGCTTTAGATAGAGAGAGTGATCTATTTAGTTTTTAAATCAATGGTGCAAATATTACGTAATTTACTATCTATACAAAAGCTTCCATACGGGGCGATTCAGAAAAAATAATTTGTATTAATTAATAACATTATTAAACTTCACATACCGTCCAGCATAGGCTGTGTTGTAAAGAGTTTGAAGTATGTATATTTATAAAACCGTGCGCAAGTTCAAGTGATAACTCCAAAAATAATGGCTACGATTTATTTATAAATATTTATTTTGTTACATTTATGTATAAAGTATAGAAGGCAATACTAACGTGTAAATAAAGTGCAAAAATGCTATTTCAATCCTTGTAGTAGAAAAATGTAAAAGTACAAAAGTTCATATTAAATTAGCTACTATTTGTAGAACAGCAAATAGGAAGTTTAAGCAAGAGCTTTAAAAGAATAATTTGCAAGTAAATAAGCGTCAAAATCTGACTGGTAGTGTCATTGATTAGTTTTTGATTAGTTAAAAAAAATTCAATCATCCATCAGCAGCAAAATTCATTCGAGAGATCTTCGTCGGTACTTTCCCCACTGGGAAAGTAAGTCCCGTGGGAAAGATGACCCCATCATCCCTCACAAGCGTTACTGGGACTTGAGTGGGTGCTCGGTTTCGTTGTTGCCAGCCGTGGCGGAATGCTGTAATATCCGGGACAATACATAGAATATTCTCCTGACATCTGTACATTGTATCGCACTGAACCTCTCCAAACCAAACTTTCAATGTTGGGCCAAAATTCTCCCCTGTCAACTCGGCCATTGCAACGTCTCCTCCTCCATTCAAATTCAAGCTCTGTACGATAGGGACAGGAGTGATGGGAGTGTCCACTGGGCCCGTTCCCTCATGGAACCGGTACTCTGCCTTGTCCGTACTGATAATTGTCCAAGTAGCCCCGTCGCTGATTGGATCCTTCGTACTCCCATGCGAGCTGGTGGTGGCTTTGTAGGGGATTATCTTCTCATGCGAAAGACACAAGTACATTCTGTCCGAGTCCTTTAAATACAGCGCACATTTATGCAGCTGCGAAATAGGGTCGTCCGCCTCAACTAAAGCCATTTGCTTATCCACCTTCCGAATGACAAGCCTAGGTAGAGCCATTCCAGTTACACTGCAAACCAGCTTGACCGTGGAGCCATAATGAATGTAGCCTTCTTGAACACCAAACTCTTCCGACTCGGAATCATTATCGTCCAGAAGATGAATGTTGAATGCTCCCCATTGGGTCGAGGAAGCATGGAAATTCCCGTCTTCCACATGAAGGTACCTCGTACTCACAGTCTGAGATCTAAGCCTATTGAACAATGCCACAGTTGTTCCACTAGCAATACAAAGGTCGGAATTTTTTAGTGACTGTTTCTTCTTGGAAGGTTTTGAGATCACTTTGATTCGTTTACTCTGGAAAAGGCCCACGTCCTGTCCATTCCCATAGAACATCTTCACTGAGAGCATGAAGTGCTTCCGCTTGTCCGAGTCGGAGATGTGCAAAGTTTTGGCAGCACAATAATTCTTCCCGTTCAGATCCAAGGGTTGCATGTCCTGCTCCGAATTTCCAATTCCAATAAAAGCACAAAGCTGTGAACCTTGCTCAGTCTCACCACTCTCAATAATTTCTTTCCGCTTCTGTTCCCACCCATCCCCAAGTAAGTATATGCAAGGAGGTGGACAGAAAAATCGTTTTTCATTCCCATACGATTTCTGCGCCACTTTGGCATGAAGAATAATTAATGTTGAGTCCGTCCGATTTTTCAAGTATTTCCTCATTGATTCCTGTGTAAGAGGTCCACCTTCATCTCGGGCTCGCTTGCGAGGAGCCGCTAGCTCCAATAATCCCACTGTTGTTCAAAAAGGAGTTATCATTTAAACATTCCCATAATTACTCCTTTTTTTGTCCCTTCGAACGATAAACACTTCTAAAGTAATCAAAATTTCCGTATCCTCATTAAACCCTTGCAATTGTAGTTATACAGCTAATTTTATAATATTCAAAATTTATTTGAACAAATACAAAAACTGATATATACAAGAACTTGGAATATATACGTGTCACATTGAGTGAGCTTCAAAAATTATTAGCAGGCAGATACATTCATAGAAATTATACAAAATTTTACAAATGACAACTTACTCATTTTTCAGGTTTCGTAATTGATAGGCAAGTCTGTGGAATTCAAAAGTCAGGAGATAACAAACTTGTTGTCACAATAGCATTTTGTAATTTGTTTTCAAAAATTTGTGTTTATGGATGGTTTCGAGTGATTCGATATGCAGTAAACTTTCATGGTAAAAATAATCCAACATTAGCTTTTTTTATAAAATCAAAAGCAGTTGTTTTCAGAAGTTTGTTGTTTTTCTTGTTGTTTTGGTTGGTTAGTATGTAAGTATAGTACTCGAGAGAACAAAATAAGACAAAAGGTTTCTTATCATATTTTTCGATATCTTCAAACTACTTTTGAAATTCCCGCAATACATCCTTCCAACGGGTTTCAAGAATATCTAAACAAATGTCAATGGTAACATAGCGCAATCTTGCTGGAACCGGGTGGAAACAAAAGCGAAACCCTACCAGTGGGCTACCATTTAGAACACATTGGAAAAAAGCATAATGAAATTTGGAATAACTAATTATCTACCTTGTTTTTTTCTTAACTATTTAGTTCACTTTTTAAAACCAGTTGAATTTTTGTTTAAAAAAAATGAGTTTATTAGATCTACTGATACAAATAATATGATAGGTTAGCCAAATAATTTTACCCGTATATTAATGATTACAGCTTACAGCTTACAACACTGATTTTTACGTTTTAATAGTTTGAAAAATTAACTAATATAATTCAACAACGCTCATTAAATGAACCATGCTATAAACTACATCTAGATACTAAAATTCCACCTGATAATGAGATATATCGAGTATTCGCATTGGTTAATAATACGTGAGAATTACTAGGATACTGAAGAACTGGGATTTATAGGATCGGGTAAGTTTGAAAAACACAAAAGTTCCGAAGGATTTAAATCCGGAGGGGAAAATGAGATTTCGTAGACTTTTTGAACTGTTGGAACTGAATTGTCTGTACATGGCTCCTCAACTGTTGCTACGAAATTGCTTTCGACAGGTACGGAACTTTCAGGAACTTGCAAAGTCTGATGCTGAATTTTTCTATAATGCGGACGGTTCCTCGTCCTAAAAGGCATTTTCCTTTTGTCATGACCAGCGAGATGATTTTTCAGATGCCTTATAGTTTTGAAATCAGCTCCACAACTGTAAGGTGAAAGGGATTGAAATGAGAACACTCAAGTTTCAAGGAAAAGGAATGAGAAGAAAAAATAATAAAGGTTTTCAAAAAATAATATAACATACATATATATAAAAATAATAACAATAACTTACAGCTGGCACAAATGCAATCTTTTATCAGTATGAACGTCGTGTATGTGTACCCGTACATCCCGTAGAGTTTTAAAAGTCTGAAAGAAATCGTGAGTGATTATAAAATAAAATACAGAATCGAAATCATTCATTTGGTTTTCGTAAACTGTCAAAATTTGAGAGAAAATCCAGGAAGAAATTACAGATAGGCAGATGGAACAGTGGTGAGCTCTCACTTCAACATGCCTTTTAGAATGCTTTTCCAAAAGCAAGGTATTCGCAAATTGTTTTTGGCAAGCTGTAGAATAAGTAAACCCAAAGTACTTGTTGAAATTTTTTGTGATCAAAAATCATATTTGGCCAATTTGAATATTCAGGGTAGTTACAGATTATAAGATGGCTTAAAATTACTTGGGCAAGATAGAAGCTCAGCTCCCGCTTCTATATGATTATGTAGCTTATGTCTCTCAAGACGGGACTTATTAACCGCCCCAAAGTTACAGATATCACATTTCAAAGGCCAATTGCCTGTGTGGGTGTAGCTATGGTATTTGACTTCCACTGGCCTAATAAATCCCTAAGATAAAAGTTCATTTTAACCACTGCAGCACACGAGAAAGCATGTTACAATTCAAAACTAGAAAACCTAATTACTTGACTACAAATTTCGCAATGGTAAGGGAAGTCCTTTCTGTGAGCCTTGATCTCATGCTGTTTTAACAGATATTCCGTTCTAAACGACTCTCCACAGACTTCACATACCAACTTGGTCTCCCCAGTGTGAAGCATCACATGCCGATCAAGACTATAGTTGCTCGACATGAACCGTGGACAATGAGGGCATTTGTATAAATCGTTCCTTCCTGAATAAAAAAAATCATAAAAATTAATTGCGGGTTAACACTCGCAAACGCAAATTACACATTCAAGCTTTTATTCATGAATTTAGTAATAATTACTTGAATGCCGCAACAAATGAATTTGCAGTTTCTCTTCATTCGGAAATCTCCGATAACAAGGTCCTTTCACTGGATCCATGTGAGTGCAAACAATAGGATTAGAAGGACTAATTGGTCTCCTCTGAGTCCCGATTTTAGTACCTGCCCTACCACGATTTGTTTTGTTTCTGTTCCTCTTTTTAAGATTATTTTTTACAGCAGGGTATTTATTAGGATTCAGTCTTATTAATTGGACGAAACAATCTCTTATAAAGATTCCTTGAGGCAGGGTATAGACGACTGATTGTGTTTGATTGGAAGATTTCTTTTTTGACTTTAAAATGTTCACCTCTCCTTGATGCGAATCCGCATTGACAGTAGAAGATGGGGTCCAGTCTGGATCACTATTATCGCAAACTTCAGGAGAAGTGGTAATGCTGTCATAAAAGTCGATGGGTTCTTTTTTTTCGCACTCCCTATCAGGAATGACTGTGTTAATACCCAAACCTGAAAGTATAGTAGTTAATTAGTATAAAGGTCCTAAAGTACCCGCCATTTACACTAAAATTAATCATCCCGAAAAAGCCCCTATACTTGTTACAAACTCAAAAGAAGTTATTTTGTAAGCATGACAAAAATGAGCAAATTCATATCATTTTACTGATCCCAACAGTAATAAACATACAAAAACACTCACGTTCAACAATTTTTTTGCGAACTTCAGACGGTAAGAACGCCGAGTATAGTCGTTGTTCCAAAAGAGACTCAAGTTGATACTGCTTCTTAAGCAAGTTCCATATAATGTTCTTCTGAACATTCAACTTACTCAAAAGTGACTCGACGGACTTGTTCAAAAACGAGACGGTCTTAATTATTCCCACACAGTCATCACAAAACGGAGATTTTTCCAGGTTGCTTCCAAACAACGACTCAGGTATTCCCATGACTTTGCAAAGGGCATTTATTTTCAAGCCAAAGTTCCGAACTTTTACATTGGGGCTGAATGGTGTCACAGTGCAGCAGAAGAAGCATGGTACAAATTCCTCGATCCCCACAGATGGTTTTTCATCCTGACAGTTCTTATTCTCCCAATCCACGTCAATGTCAACCTGCTGAGCCTCCATATTTCATACTTCTTTTTCTTTTCTTGTGCTTACTACGACCAAGGGGGAGCACTTGATGGTCCTCTGGTTAAATTATTTTCAAATAATAAATAATTTTGTTGCCTTCCAATTTCACTAACCTGCAACACACACACGTTCATAGCTATTAGAAATGAGAACCGTGACCCGCGTTTTTGATACACGTTTTAAATATTGTTTTTAATATATTACGATATATATTAATTGTCAATTGTAAATTGTAACTTACGATGTTGCCGACGTAATTTACACGTCGGATTCAAGGATCCCTTTAAATCCCGAAATATCAGATATCCTGGAATTATTTACGTCGAGATACTACCCTATTCAAAAACAAGTAACTAATTACAAGAAGCCGGATTTCAGGAATTGTAATTAAAAATGTACCAACGGCCAAAAAATAGTTAATGAAAAATGCACATAATACTGACAACAAACAAAATCAAACGTACAAACATTTCTAAAATACGGTTAAACTCACCTGATCAAAAATACGTTCAAGTTTCTATTCGTTTTTAACTTACGTACGAGAACAAGGGAATTTTTAAGTTAATTACCTTTCCTACCTAATTGTAAGTACAGTGTTATTAATTTTGGATCGCAATTTGATATTTGCGTACAATACAATTACAAACACAATGACCAAGTTGATCATTGGAGGAATGGCGCCAAATAATTGAATTGTTGATGTATTTCAAATTTGAAAGAGTTTCATTTCGAACGTCCTCTCTCTATGTCACACGCTCCGGTTCACCCAATGCTTTTTCCTAAGGGTTTTGATAAATCATTGAATTAACCCACAGCGGGGGATTCGATTCCTCTGAAGCATCGCGTTTTTCCATGCATCAAATATGAAAAACTCATGGGGTTGTATTGTACGGGAGTCAAGTTGGCAGCCAAGGCGTCAATTTAGCAGCCAAGCAGCCCAAGTATTGAATCGCACGTACATAGTTTCGAGAAGGCATGGAGTGCTGAAGGAGGGTTGAGGAAATCGTCGCAATGCAAAAAAAACATCAGCACTTAGGATTAGGATAAGTACTCCTCGGGTTAGAAATCAAATAATCGGCCTTTGTGGCCAGCGGTCGTCACGTGAGCGGGTAACACCGGGTGCATGGAATTTTTAAAGTTTTTAAAAATTAAGCATGTAGATTTCTTAGCAGCCTAGAACTTGCGGGACTGCAGAATTGGATGAGGAATCCGAATCTGACGTCACATTTGCAATATGTGAATTACCAAAAAAGTTATTTAACAACATAGCTAAAATTTGGACCCAAAGAATTTTCAAAGTTTTTTTAAAAAATCAAGCATGTAGATTTTTTAGCAGCCTAGAACTTGCGGGACTGCAGAATTGCATGAGGAATCCGAATCTAACGTCACATTTGCAATATTTCAATTACCAAAAAAGTTATTCAACAGCATAGCTAAAATTTGGACCCAAGTGACTTTTCAAGTTTTTAAAAAAATCAAGCATGGAGATTTTTTAGCAGACTAGAACTTGCGGGACTGCAGAATTCGATGAGGAATCCGAATCTGACGTCACATTTGCAATACGTCAATTACCAAAAAAATAATTCAACAACATAGCTAAAATTTGGACCCAAGTGAATTTCAAAGTTTTTTAAAAAATCTTGTATGCATATTTTTTAGCAGCCTAGAACTTGCGAGACTGCAGAATTCGATGAGGAATCCGAATCTGACGTCACATTTGCAATA